>CM076574.1:289519847-290121387 GCA_034641835.2 Pinus albicaulis | reverse complement strand
CTCAAAACTGAGGTTGTATGCAAAAGTTATTGAGGTTTGAAATCTCCAGTAAACTCCAAAATTTAGTTGAGCAAGTTTGAATTTTTTAATTTGGAAAAAATTAAGAAAATAATATTCCCTAGAATATTCCTTGGAGGATGGATCAGTTCCTGACAAGTGGCATAAGCTCATTGGGCAATGGATTGACTGTTTTGAAATTGTGGCCAATCACGGGATGCCATGTGGCAGGCCCAAAGTTCGCCACGTGGCCCCAAGCCATGGAGAAAAAATTTGTGACTTACAAGGTTCGAACTAGTGACTTGCCTGCCTGAGCCCAAAGGCCTGACCATCTATGCTACATGTGTTACTTAACATACATTCAGGTTGAGTTCGTTTTAAAGTTTAAAGTTGAAAACGACGGAGAAAAAAAAGGGGCTAGCCCCTCAGGGCTAGCCCAGTCTTCATGTGATTGGTGCTGGGAGTCGAGAGCTATCATATTCATGGTGAAAACGGGAATGGTTAGCTTAACCCTTAACCACTTTAATGTGACCACTCTTCTAACATTTAAACCCGGCAGTTTCGGATGGAATTTTATGCGGCGGTTAACATGGGGGTGGTCACATGCCACCCCGCCAACCATTAAATGTTACAGTTCATATTCCGCTAGTTTTGGAGCGCACCACTATTTTTGGCGGAGTTTTCCAACTTTGTCGAGTTTAACTGCAGTTACTCCACATTTAGTGGGGTTTTTGGGGGACATTGGGCATTTTTCTTGCAGAAGTCATAACTTCCTCATTATTGGACCAAATTGAGGGAAAAAATCATCATTTTCGACTATCTCAGACCTTATGGACTCAATGGAGAATGTTTCAGAGCCATCAGAGAGGTTCTAAGTAAATTTTTGCTTCAATGAAGTTCAAGGGGCCATTAGGGCCACTAGGAGACATAATGAGTTTAAGGCCTAGCCAGGGGAGCTACAGTCTTCCAGAGTTCAAATAGTATAAATTGGATAATTCAGATGTTATGAATCTAACGAGATGTTTTTCAGAGCCTGTAGAGAACGTTTGAAGGCTGAAAAGCTTTAGTAAAGTTCCGGGGGCCATTAGTGCCAAATTTTGCTAGCAGTAGTGCAGGGCTTAGCCAGTGCTGTTTGAGACAATGTGCAGTGAACCAATGGTCATTCTTGACTAAAACCATCATTCTAAATCTAATTCCAGAGGTTTTAACAAGTGTTGAATACTTCTAGAGGTTGAAAACTCAGTAGAGAAGTTTTTATTGACCCTAGTGCCAAGGGGTGATGATAGGTGATTGAGGCGAAAATGGAGTAGCCAGAGGCCATTTTTGAGGAATACAAACTCTATATTGACTATTTCAGACATTTTGGAACCAATAGAAGTGGTTTTAGAATATTTTGAGAACTTATAGATCTTGATAAGTTGATGTGAAGTTTTGGGAAGCCTTGGGCAAATTGTGGAGGATAGTCTAGTTTGTGGATGCTATGCTCGATTTGAGAAATTTATCAGTTGGTATTTGGTGTCTGATGTATTTTGGATATAGAAGGAGTGGTTTTAGGGACAAAAACATAATTATAAGGGAGTTTTTTCCATTTAGAAGCTCATAGTAACTTAGTGCATTGACAGAAAGAATTGTGTCAACAAGAGCCTAAAGTTGTTTACAGAGTTTGGACAGCCATTAGAGGGATATTGATGGTATTTTCAGTCCTTTGGATCATTTTTGTATTCATTGGAGTTAATTATTTACTTGTAAAAAAACTTACCATAATCCCAAAGAGCCGAGTGAAGATGACCAAGCTCAAAAAAGACGTAGCCCATGAGATTTTAGGTGAACTCCTAGATTAATTTTGCTATTGTGTTTAAATATTTATTTACTGCATTATGTTGTTGTTATACATGTTAAATTTCAGCAAGAAAAAATGAACTTATGACATATAAACAGTAAAAATTCATACAACACTTTCAAGAAAATAATTCTGCAAAATTATCAAGAACAAGCTAGATCATTTAATTTAAACTGAGTGACAGGTTCTTGAAATACATACAAGTTATGTAGACCATTTATAGATCAGGTTGGTATAAAATCTTAGTTTCTTGCTTGACAGAGCACTTCGTTGCTTGATTTTATAGTTTGAAAGGTGTTTAAACAGTGTAAAAGATTGACTGTTTTACTGTTTGAAAACTAATTGTTGTTTGAGTTTGCTTGAGATTTGGGGATAGATATTGATTAAGTCTTGGAGAGGAAAAAAAGGAAGAAAAGGCATTAAGGCATCTTCCTTACCCCAAAGGACCTCAAGGTCACCATTGGAAAACAAACGCTCTTGACTATTGTTTTTTAAGGAGCTCTTGGAAGTTGTTTGTTGTTTGGCTGCTTGAATAAGAGATGGTCTTTACAGCCATTTGGTTAAAAAAGCTTTGTCATTTTTTTTGAAAAGCTTTGAGAACTTTGTTGAAGTTAATTTTTTCATTGACATCATAATGAAAACTTCTACAAGTGAAGTTTCCTCCTTCACAAGATTCTTCAATGATGATATAAAGCATGACTTTTTTTATATTGAAGGACATGGTGCAGATTTTGTTTGAGGATAGAAGAGAAAGCACTGAACTTCGTGAACAATTGTTTGCCATGAAGGAAGAGAAGGAAGAAATTATTCAAAAATTGCATCATATGGAGATACAGTTCCATCAATCCCAAGAGGGTTTGACCAAGAAAATGCGTGAGGAAGAGGTAATCCATTCTAATTTGTCTTCAGTTTCCTCATTAGAAAGATGTGTTGGTTCTTTAAAAAAACATACAAGAGGTATAGGGTCCAAATTAATGATTAAAATGGCTATGAAGGCAAAGGGTTAGGAAAGCATTCACAAGGCATGGTTGAACCTGTTTTGGTTGAGGAACGACCCAAGAATCTTGGTCTTGGTTATGTGCAATTTAATGGCGAAAACTCCAAAGGCATGAAGGCATGTGAGGCTATTTCAAAGAGAACCTTTATTCCAATTTATAAGATACAAATATGTCAAATTTTTTCCAAAGATGATTGCCATTTCTTTAAGCCTTTGTTGCAGCAAGAAGATGGTAGACATGCAGCTTATGGCGAGCATGAAAGTTCATACAGTTTTTAAGACAAAAACAGTGATGTTAGTATGAAAATGAAAGTTGTAGCCTCTACTATTTCATCTTCTCGTGAAGACCAAAAGGATGAACATTAAAAGCAGCACAAGAGGTATAAATATTCTCATGATCAATTTGATTGTGTTTCTACAAGGAATGATCATTTTTCATGCTTAAATGGACGAAATATTTGCTGTACATATTGTGGTCGATTTAACCATAATGTTTTGAGATGCTGGATGAGGAAGAAACCATATAGGAAGAAGATGAGGCAAAGGAAACTTTCAAAAAAGGTGCATAATATTTGCACATTTTTCCAAAAGAGGGGACATATTTTCTTCCATTGTTGGACTTTGCATCCAACTAGTCATCCCAAGCACATGCAGCAAGAGGACAGAAATATTGGCGAAGGAGGAACCAAGGATTCCATTATTGATGTGAAAATGAAAGTTTCACATGAAGAAGAGTTGCAACAGCAAAATTCGCCATGGAAGTGGCTTGGTAAGAAGTGGATGGACTTCTTAGCACAGTAAGACGTACTCATTTTGTACATATGCAAATTTCGGTTGTATGCATGTATTTTATGATCTAATCTATCATTTGTTTGAGCCACCTTGGATCATTGATCAAGGTAGTGAAGTTTAGTTTCCTTCTGCAAATTTCTCGCTAGAAATTTTCTAAGTGAGTGCAAGAAAGGCAGCTCTTGACAGGAGGACAAGTGCATTGAGGAAGGGAAGTGTGAATTGCTTTGTAGTTGTGGTTCAAAGTCACTAACCATGCAAATGTTTGGATGCTGAAGAGAAGAGGGTGTTTTACTCTCATTTACTGTACAGATCAGTATATCAGTCTTTTGGGTTCCAAAAGATTCCCAATGGGGGGGTGTGATCAGAACAGGATCATGGACCAAAATGATAGCTCAAAATTCAAAGTGCTCAGAAGAGTGCCAAACCTAAACGACGAGAAAGGTCTCGTATTTGCGATTCTAGCTCCGTGAATGGTTCTCAAAACCGAGGTCATATACAAAATTTATTGAGGTTTGGAATCTCCAGTAAAATCCAAAATTCAGTTCACCAAGTTTGAATTTTTTAATTTTGAAAAATTAAAAAAAGAATATTCCTCGAAATATTCCTTGGAGGACGAATTAGTTGCTGACAAGTGGTATATTCTCATTGGGCAATGGATTGACTATTTTAAAATTGTGGCCAATCACGGGATGCCACATAGCAGGCCCGGAGGCTGTCACGTGGCCCCAGGTCATGGAGAAAAATCGGCTAAGTAAATTTTTTTGTGACTTACAAGGTTAAAACCAGTGACTTGCCCATCTGAGCCCAAAGGCCCAACCATCTATGCCACGTGTGTTACTTAACATACATTAGGGCCAAGTTCATTTTAAAGTTTAAAGTTGAAAACGGTGGAGAAAAAAAGGGGCTAGCCCACTCTTCATGCGACTGACGCTGGGAACCAAGAGCTATCATAGCCGGTGAAAACGGGAACAGTTAGCTTAATCGTTAACCACTTTAATGTGACCACTCTTCTAACATTTAAACTCGACGGTTTTGGATGGAATTTTATGCGGCGGTCAGTGCTGGGGTGGTCACATGCCACCCCACCGAGCATTAAATGTTACAGTTGAGCTTGCCAGTTTGGGAGCATGCCACTATTTTCAGCGGATTTTTCCAACTTTGTCGAACTTAACTACAATTACTTCACATTTAGTGGGGTTTTTGGGGGACATTGGGCATTTTTCTTGCAGAAGTCATAACTTCCTCATTATTGGACCAAATTGAGGGAAAAAATAGTCATTTTTGACTATATAAGACCTTCTGGACTCAATGGAGCATGTTTCAGAGCCATCAGAGAGGTCCTAAGTAAATTTTTACTTCAATGAAGTTCAAGGGGCCAGTAGGGCCACTAGGAGGCAGAATCAGTTTGAGGCCTTTCCAGGGGAGCTGGAGTCCTTTTCCAGAGTTCCAATAGTATAAGTTGGATAATTCAGATGTTATGAATCTGATGAGATGATTTTAAGAGCCTGTAGAGAATTTTTGAAGGCCGAAAAGCTTTAGTAAAGTTCCAGGGGCCATTAGTGCCAGTTTTTGCCAGCAGCAGTGCAGGGCTTAGCCAGAGCTGCTTGAGACCATGTGCAGTGAACTAGTGGTCATTATTGACTGAAAAAATAATTCTAAATATAATGAAAGAGGTTTCATCAAGTGTTGAAGACTTCTAGAGGTCGAAAACACAACAAAGAAGTTTTCATTGACCCTAGTGCCAAGGGGTGCCAATAGGTGATTGAGGCGAAACCGGAGCAACCAAAGGTGATTTTTGATGAATGAAAAGTATATATTGACTATTTCAGACATTTTGAAACCAACGGAAGTGGTTTCAGAACATTTTGAGAGATTCTAGAGCTCGAGAAGCTGATGTGAAGTTTTGGGCAGCCTTGGGAAAAACATGGAGGATAACATAGTTTGTGGATGTTGTGCTCGATTTGAGCAATTTATCAGTTGGTATTTGGTGTATAATATATTTTGGATACATCAGGAGTGGTTTCAGTGATAGAAACATAATTTTGAGGGAGTTTGTGCCATTTAGAAGCTCAGAGTAACTTAGTGCACTGACAGAAGGAATCGTGTCAACAAGAGCCTAAAGCTGTTTGCAGAGTTTGGAAAACCATTATATGGATATTCGTGGTATTTTCAGTCCTTTGGATCATTTTTTTATTCATTGGAGTTAAGTATTTACTTGTAAAAAAACTTACCATAATCCAAAAGAGCCAAGTGAAGATGACCAAGCTCAAAGGAGACGTAGCCCACGAGATTTCGGGTGAACTCCTAGATTAAGTTTGCTGTTGTGTTTAAATGTTTATTTTCTGCATTATGTTGCTGTTATACATGTTAAATTTCAGCAAGAACAAATGAAATTATGACACATAAACAGTAAAATTCATACACCACTTTCAAGTAAATAATTCCGCAAAATTATCAAGAACAAGCTAGATCATTTAATTTAAACTAAGTGATAGGTTCTTGAAATAAATACAAGTTATGTAGACCATTTACAGATCAGGTTTGTATCAAAGCTTAGTTTCTTGCTTGACAGAGCACTTGGTTGCTTGATTATATAGTTTGAAAGGTGTTTAAATAGTGTAAAAGATTGACCACTGTTTGCAAATTGATTGTTGTTTGAGTTTGCTTGAGATTTGGGGATAGATACTGATTAGCTAGGTCCCGGAGAGGAAAAAAAATGAGGAAAAGGCATTAAGGCATCTTCCTTACCCCAAGGGACCTTAAGGTCACCATTGGAAAACAAACCCTCTTAACTATTGTTTGTTAAGGAGCTCTTGGAAGTTGTTTGTTGTTTGGCTGCTTGAATAAGAGTTGGCCTCTACAACCATTTGGTTAAAAAATATTTGTCATTTGTTTTGAAAATCTTTGAGAATTTTTTTGAAGTTAATTTTTTCATTGACATCATAATGAAAACTTCTAAAAGTGAAGTTTCCTCCTTTACAAGATTCTTCGATGATGATATGAAGCATGACTTTTTTATCTTGAAGGACATGGTGAAGATTTTGTTTGAGGATAAAATAGAAAGCACTAAACTTTGTGAACAGTTGTTTTCCATGAAGGAAGAGAAGGAATAAATTATTCAAAAATTGCATGATATGGAGATATAGCTCCATTAAGCCCAAAAGGCTTTGACCAAGAAAATGCGTGAGGAAGAGGCAATCCATTCTAATTTGTCTTCAGTTTCCTCATTAGAAAGATGTGTTGGTTATTTTGAAAAACATACAAGAGGTATAGGGTCCAAATTAATGATTAAAATGGGATATGAAGGAAAAGGTTTAGGAAAGCATGCAAAAGGCATGGTTGAACTTGTTTTGGTCGAGGAACGACCCAAGAGTCTTGGTCTTGGTTATGTGAAATTTAATGGTGAAGACTCCAAAGCCATGAAGGCATGTGCGGCTATTTCAAAGAGAACCTTTATTCCAAGTTCTAAGATGCAAATATGTCAAATTTGTTTCAAAGATGATTGCCATTGCTTTAAGCCTTTGTTGTAGCAAGAAGATGGTAGACATGCAGCTTATGGCAAGCATGAAAGTTCATACAATTTTCACGACAAAAATGGTGATGTTAGTTTGAAAATGAAAGCTGTAGCCTCTATTATTTCATCTTCTCATGAAGACCAAAAGGATGAACATTCAAAGCAATGAAAGAGGTATAAATCTTCTCATGATCAATTTGATTATGTTTCTGCAAGGCATGATCATTTTGCATGCTTAAATGGAAGAAAGATTTGCTGTACATATTGTGGTCGATTTAACCATAATGTTTTGAGATGCTGGATGAGGAAGAAAGAATACAAGAAGCAGATGAGGCAAAGGCAACTTTCAAAAAAGGTGCATAATATTTTCACATTTTGCCAAAAGAGGGGACATGTTGTCTCCCATTGTTGGACTTTGCATCCAACTATTCATCCCAACCACATGTAGCAAGAGGACAAAAATATTGGCGAAGGTGGAACCAAGGATTCCATTATTGATGTGGAAATGGAAGTTTCACATGAAGAAGAGTTGCAGTAGCAAAATTTGCCATGGAAGTGGCTTGGTAAGAAGTGGATGGACTTCTTAGCACAGTAAGACGTACTCATCTTGTACATATGCAAATTTCAGTTGTATGCATGTATTTTATGCTGTAATATCTCATTCATTTAAGCCACCTTGGATCATTGATCAAGGTAGCGATGTTTAGTTTCCTTCTGCAAATTTCTCGCCAAAATTTTTTTGAGTGAGTGCAAGAAAGACAGTTCTTGACAGGAGGAAAAGTGCATGGAGGAAGGGAAGTGTGAATTGCTTTCTAGTTGTGGTTCAAAGTCACTAGCCATGAAAGGCAAGTGTTTGGAGGTTGAAGAGAAGAGGGTGTTGTACTCTCATTTACTGTACAGATCAGTATATCAGTCTTTTGGGGTCCAAAAGATTCCCGGTGGGGAGTTGTGATCATAACTGGATCATGGACCAGAATGATAGCTCAAAATTCAAAGTTCTCAGAAGAGTGCTAAACCTGAACGACCGAAAATGTCTCATCATTATGATTCTAACACTGTGAATGGTTCTCAAAACTGAGGTCATATGAAAAATTTATTGAGGTTTGAAATCTCTAGTAAACTCCAAAATTCAGTTGACCAAGTTTGACTTTTTTAATTTGGAAAAAATAAAAAAAATAATATTCCTTGAAATATTCCTTGGAGGACGAATCAGTTGCTAATAAGTGGCATATGCTCACTGGGCAATGGATTGACTATTTTGAAATTTGTGACTTACAAGGTTCGAACTAGTGACCTACCCGCCTGAGCCCAAAGGCCCAACCATCTATGCTACATGTGTTACTTAACATACATTAGGGCCGAGTTTGTTTTAAATTTTAAAGTTGAAAACGACGAAGAAAAAAAAGAGGCTAGCATGGTCTTCATGCAACCGGCTCTAGGAATCGAGAGCTATCATAGCCGGCAGAAACGAGAATGGTTAGCTTAACTGTTAACCACTTTAATGTGACCACTCTTCTAACATTTAAACTCGTCATTTTTGGATGGCATTTTATGCGGCAGTCAGTGCGGGGGTGGTCACATGCCACCCTGTCGACCATTAAATGTTACAGTTCGGATTCTGCCATTTTGGGAGCATGCCACTACTTTCAGCGAAGTTTTCCAACTTTGTCAAACTTAACTGCAGTTACTCCACATTTAGTGGGGTTTTTGGGGGACATTGGGCATTTTTCTTGTAGAAGTCATAACTTCCTCATTATTGGACCAAATTGAGGGCAAAAATAGTCATTTTCGACTATCTCAGACCTTTTGGACTCAATGGAGCATGTTTCAGAGCCATCAGAGAGGTTCTAAGTAAATTTTTACTTCAATGAAGTTCAAGGGGCCACTAGGGCCACTAGGAGGCAGAATCATTTTGAGGCCTAGCCATGGGAGCTAGAGTCCTTTTCCAGAGTTCCAATAGTCTAAATTGGATAATTCAGATGTTATGAATCTGATGAGATGGTTTGAAGATATTGTAGAGAATGTTTGAAGGTTGAAAAGCTTCATTAAAGTTCCAGGGTCCATTAGTGCTAGCTTTTGCCAGTAGCAGTGCAGGGCATAGCCAGAGCTGCTTGAGACCATGTACAGTGAACCAGTGGTAATTATTGACTGAAAAAATCATTCTAAATCTAATGAAAGAGGTTTAAAAAAGTGTTGAAGACTTCTAGAGGTCAAAAACTTAGCAGATAAGTTTTCATTGACCCTAGTGCCAAGGGGTGCCGATAGGTGATTGAGGCGAAACCGGAGCAGCCAGAGGCCATTTTTGATGAATGAAAAGTCTATTTTGACTATTTCAGACATTTTTTAACAAATGGAAGTTTTTTTAGAACATTTTTTAGAAATTATAGGGCTCAAGAAGCTGATGTGAATTTTTGGGAAGCCCTGGGCAAACCGTGGAGGATAGCCTAGTTTGTGGATGCTGTGGTCAATTTGAGCAATTTTTCAGTTATTATTTGGTGTCTGATGTATGTTGGATATAGAAGGAGTGGTCTCAAGGCCTTAAATATTTTCTTCAGAAAGTGTTGAAGACTTCTAAAGGTATAAAACTCAGCAGAGAAGTTTTCATTGACCCTAGTGCCAAGGGGTGCCGATAGGTGATTGAGGCGAAACCGGAGCAGCCGAAGGCCATTTTTGATGAATGAAAAGTCTTTCTTGACTATTTCAAACATTTTGGAACCAATGGAAGTTTTTTTAGAACATTTTGAGAACTTATAGAGCTCAAGAAGTTCATGTGAAATTTTGGGAAACCCTAGGAAAACAGTGGAGGATACCCTAGTTTGGGAATGCTGTGCTCGATTTGAAAAATTTATCAGTTGGTATTTGGTGTATGATGTATGTTGGATAAAATAGGAGTGGTTTCAGTGACAAAAACAAAATTCTGAGGGAGTTTGTGCCATTTAGAAGTTCAATGTAGCTTATTGCACCGATAGAAGAAATTGTGTCAACAAAAGCCTAAAGCTGTTTGCAGAGTTTGGAAAACCATTAGAGGGATATTGATGGTATTTTAAGTCCTTTGGATCATTTTTGTATTAATTGGAGCTAAGTATTTACTTGTAAAAAAACTTACCATAATCCTAAAGAGCTGAGTCAAGATGACCAAGCTCAAAGGAGACATAGCCCACGAGATTTCGGGTGAACTCCTAGATTAAGTTTGTTGTTGTGTTTAAATTTTTATTTGCTGCATTATGTTGATGTTATACATGTTAAATTTCAGAAAGAACAAATGAACTTAAGAAACATAAACAATAAAAATTACACCACTTTCAAGTAAATAATTCTGCAAAATTGACAAGAACAAGCTAGATCATTTAATTTAAACTGAGTGGTAGGTTCTTGAAATACATACAAGTTATCCAGAACATTTGCATATCAATATTTGGACTCAAACTTAACAATATCGCACTTTAAACCAAATATTAGAGCCACTCGTATTTTCCCAAAAATCTCTCATCATGTTTATATCATGCCAACCAAGGTTCTACAAAGTTCTTGATTATCTCTTGGCAATATTTTTTTGACATGTTGGTTGGATTTTCTTTTGTGTGTATTCTCTCCAACTGTAGTATCCCATAATCTAGTAGTTGGCAAATCCAATGATATCTAACATCAATATGCTTTGTTTTAAATTGCTATGCTGGGTTTTTTGCTAAGTGAATAATGCTCTGACTATCACAATGAAACACATATTTCTCTTGTTTTATTCCCAAATATTCTAGGAAGTGTTGCATCCATAGAATATCTTTACAAGATTCTATTGCAACTATATATTTTTCTTCTACACTTTAGATTACCAAGACATTGTTGCACTTGTAAAAGTATATAAATTACCAGTGGTCGAATTTCTACTGTCCACAAATCCAACCATATTTTCATCTATATAACCTTCAAGTTTGGAATTATTGTTACTCAAACATAAAAAATAATTAGCAATACATTTTAGATGCTTGAAAATCCACTTTACCACTTGACAATGTTGTTTTCCTAGATTTGCAAAAAACTTGGTTTCAACTCCATTGAATGTCCAATATCTGGTCGGGTACATACCGTGGCATACATGAAGCTACCAACTAATGAAGAATAAGGATTCCTTATCATTTTATATTTCTCCTTATCATCATAGGGACATGAGTCGACATTGAGTTTGGTGCTAGGTGCAATGGGTGTACCAACTGGCTTGGCATCCTTTATATTGAACTTGTCTAACACCTTTTAAATATAGTTTTCTTGTGATAGCCACAAATTTTTGTTCTTTTTGTCACGTATGATTCTCATGCCCAATATTTGTTGTACTCGTCCCAAATATTTCATTGCAAGTCTGCTTCCCAAATCCTTCTTTAACATGTTTATCATGTTCTTATCATGTCCAATAATTAACATGTCATCCACATATAACAATAATATAAGGAAACCTTATTCATATCTCTTGAAGTAAACAAAATGATTGACCTCCAATTTTTTAAATCCATGTTCCAACATAAATGAATAAAATTTCATATACCATTTGCGTGGTGCCTATTTTATCCCATAGAGGCTCTTTTTCAATTTACAAACTAAACTCTCCTTACCTTTTTATTTGAATCTATCTCGTTGCTCCATATAAACATCCTCCAAATCTCCATTAAGAAAAGTTGTCTTGATATTTATCTATTCACATTCCAAATCTAAAACAACAATAAGACCAAAAATAAATCTTACGGATGACACCTTAATAATAGGAGAAAAAAATAGTAAAATCAATACCTTCTTTTTCTGCAAACCCTTTTACCACCAGTCTTGTCTTGTACCTTTATTTCTCCATTTCACCCTCTATTTAATCTTGTATACCCATTTTTTTTGTAAGATGTTTCTTCCTTATAGAATATTTACTAATTCCCAATCTTTTTTTTCAATAGAGATTCCATTTCTTCATCCATTACTTTCTTCCACTATTTACTAGTTTCCACTTCACAAGCTTCCTAAAAACATTTAGGTTAACCTTCATCACTTAGTAGAACATAATATGAGGGTGGATACATTTGTGAATGTTTATGAGTCCTCATGACATGTAAACCAATTAGGGTGGTGTGTTTTCTTGTTGGACTTCTTGTAAAGGCTACCACGCATTTTCTTCTTATTGTTTTGCATCATTTTCCACTTGTTGTTCGCCACATTCTTGAATATTTCATTGCAAGTCTACTTCCAAATTCCTTCTTAAATCTATTGATCATGTTCTTATCCTGTCCAATAATTAACATGTCATCCACGTATAACAATACTATATTGTACCTTTATTCATATCTCCTGATGTAAACAAAATGATTAACCTCTAATATTTTAAATCCATGTTCCAACATAAATTAATCAAATTTCTTATACCATTGGTGTGGTGCCTATTTTATCCCATAGAGGCTCTTTTTAAATTTACAAACTGAATTCTCCTTAACCTTTTATTTGAATCCATCTCCTTGCTCCATATAAATATCCTCCAAATCTTCATTAAGAAATGTTGTCTTGATATCTATCTATTCATACACCAAATCTAAAACAACAATAAGTCCAAGAATAACTCTTATGGATGACACCTTAACAATAGGAGAAAAAAAATTCAGTAAAATCAATACCTTATTTTTGTGCAAACCCTTTTACCACCAGTCTTTCCTTGTACCTTTCTTTCCCCCTTTCACCCTAATGTTTAATCTTGTATACCCATTTTTTTCGTAAGATGTTTCTTCCTTCTAGAAGATTTACTAATTCCCAAGTTTTTTTTTTCAATAGAGATTCCATTTATTCATCCATTGCTTTCTTCCACTCTTTTCTAGTTTCGACTTTACAAGCTTTGAGAAAACATTTAGGTTCACCTCCATAAGTTAGTAGAATATAATATGAGGGTGGATACCTTTGTGAAGGTTTATGAGTCCTCATGATGTGAAAACCAATTGTGGTGGTGTGTTTTCTAGTCGAACTTCTTGTAAATGCTACCACACATTTTCTTCTTATTGTTGTGCATCATTTTGCACTTGTTGTTGGCCACATTCTTGAATTTCCTTCCCATCTTATTGAACTAGTGGGATAGTATGTTAACAATTTTATTTAAATCTATGTCAATTGTATACCTTTTAAACATTTATAGCTCATCATATATAACATCCATTCTTCTAATAAATTTAATTTTAAATGCATCCCGAAGATGGTACCCAAACGCACCATCCACATATCCCAAAATATGCACCTCATGGATTTATCATCTAACATAGTTCTATTCTATTTGGGAATATTCATAAATTCTTCACATCCAAAAATTTTCAAGTGAGAATAAATTACCTTCTTAAAATTACAAACTTCTTCAGTAATGCCATCATCTAAGGCTTTAGTTGATAATCAGTTTATGAGGTAACTAGTTGTCCTTACTACTTCTTCCAAATTTTTTTTTTCTAATCTTGAGTTGGACAACATAATCCTCACCTTCTCCATAATACTACGATTCATTCTTTCAACAATACCATTTTCTTGAGGATTACCATGGATAGTATTTTCATGCTTTGTGTCAAACATATTACAATAATCATTGAATGAATTTGAGCAATATTCACCACCATTATTTGTCCTTAAACACTTCAATAGTTTGTGAGTCTCTCTTTCAATAACAACATGATTTTTTTGAAGTATCTCAAAAACCTCACCTTTTATTTATATGGCATATGCCCAAACCTTCCTATAAGAATCATCTATGAATGTGAAAAAATATGAGGCTCCTCCTAAAGACTTAATATTTAAAGGTCCACACACATCATAATATACCAATTCTAATATACTTGTTTTCCTTTCATGGAAACCTATCAGAACTGAAAATCTTCATTTTCTTACATATATGCAATGCTAAAAAAGATTAAGCTCATGGGATTTCAAACTTGGAAGAATATCTTTTCCAACAAGGATTTTAAGGCCTCTTTCACTCATGTGACCCAATCGCTTATGCCATAAATCCGTTGAGTTTAATTATTTTGCAATAATAGCCACATTCAATATTTTTGTGTTTTCCCTTAAGGGTGAAAATGTGAAGTTGGGTTACACTTTTTGCCCTTTTTTGAGAAATTTTTTTTATTTTTTTCAGTTCTTCAACTTTCTGCAAGCTAAAACAATTTTTCTGTTTATAATTTCATTTTGCGATAAAAATAAAAGTAGTCAAAATTTTTGTTAGCTTTTTATTACTTATTTTTTGGAATTTTTTTATACACATTTGTTATGTCAACTATTTATAAAAAGTTCGGCCGAACTTGTACGTAACTTTTCGTCGGCCAGACAGTACCGCTGAAGCCCCCCAAAAAAACATTTCGCGGCAATATAAATTGCAGCGAAACCATTCATTATTTTCACATATTTTCGCACTTTTGGTCTGATTTTACAAAAGTCTTGATCTAATTTTGCAAATAATTGTTTTGGGTTTAAGGACTTTTCTTGGAAGTACATTCAAAGGACTTTTCTTTGAGACACATTTTTTTTGTACATTTGATCTGATTTTGAAAGGAATTTTTTTGGGTTTAAAGAATTTTCTTGGAGGTACATTCAAAAGACATTTCTTGAAGGTATGTGATATAGTTTTTTGGGTTTTTTTTTTTTCTTTTTTAAATTATGGATTTGGGATTAATTTCGAAAGGACATTTTTTGGTTTTGGGTTGAAGTAAATCTTTTATAATGATTTTTTGTGTAACTTTTTAGATTAATTTTTTTTGTAGGACTTGGAAGGAAATATTTTGAACTTTGTTTAATTTTTATAAGACATTTTTTTCTTGAATTTTTTAAAGTAAGTGTTTTGGATTGGAGTATGTATTTTTTGCAAAAAATTTAAAATGAGTTTTTTTAAATTAAATCTTTTGTGATGTTTTTTTTAATTAAGTTTTTGTCTAAATTTTTGAAGGAAATTTTTTGAACTTCATACTCTATTATCATGGGAAATCGAAGAAATTGTACGAGAAAATATGATCGAAAAAGAGACCCTGAGGAACGTAGAGAAGAGATGAGACAATCTCGGAAAAGAAAGATAGAAGCACTCTCAAATATTGAAGGGGAAAATCAACCTCAACTAGAAGTTGAAATAGGTATGTAAATGTAAATATTATGATTTTGATATATTTAAAATTTTCTTAGTGTAAAATGTGAAGCTTAATTTTTATTTGATGAACTAATTTGAAAAATATTTTTCAATGTAAACAGAGAGAGATATTCCTCAAAACATTGATGATGAGATACAGAATTTTGAAAGAGAAAGTGAAAGAGATATTGAACCAATGATTGAAGATGGTGAAAATGATGAAAGAAATTCAAGTGAAGAAATTGAATCACAAGGTATATATATGTGTGTGTGTGTGTGTGTGTGTGTGTGTGTGTGTGTGTGTTGAACACATGCACGTATTATTGAAATTATACATATATTTATTAATTTAGTTATTTATTGAATATGTAAACTTATTATGTACTATTCATTCGAATATGTACAGATGAAATCAATGTCAATGACGAGATGTTAGAAAATGTTGACACTCACATGTATGGAGATAAAAAAGTTGACCATTATATACGATATTGTGTTAACCTCATTTTTGAGAAGCATTTCATAAAGGAAAATGTGACAGTTCAAGCCCAAGCGTTGAAAGGTATCCAATCATTAAGGAAATTAAAAGAAGCTACGACTTTATTGGGTATTCGAAAATCAACCAAAGATAAAAAAATGAAGGAAAATGTGATACAAAATATAAATAATGCTTTAAATTCAATGAAAATATCTAGACAGAAAAATGTTTCAGTTGTACGTAGAGAAATACATATGGCAGTGGTTTCATCAAGTACTAAAGAGAATCGCTTGGTAAAATCTATGGCACGAGCATTATGAACCTTGCGAAAAAATTTGCACAAACATCGGAAATTTCGGTTGCAAATAGATGTAAATGATGAAATTGCTTGTTGGAGAGCTATTTGGAGGCAACCATATAAAGATAGACTTGGAGAAAATGTTAAAAAAATAATATATGAATATTGGAAGAACAATTCGCATGTTTCTCTAACTACAAGGCATGTGATGTGAAGAAGAATAGCACGAAATTAGTACGAAGAACATGAAAAACATTTCTTGGAAACCACTCAGATAGAGTTGTTCAACAAGTTCAAAGAAGAGAATCGTGAAATTCATGTTTCAATCAGTTCTTTTGTTCAACAAAAACCATGGTATGTAAAACCTATCACCGTACGCGACACTTGTTGTTGCCGTTATCATGTGGAATTTGAGTTATATTATGACACATTCCTTGATTTTGGTAGAACATTTTGGAAGGATTCACCTCCTTCTTCCACTATCCGTGATTTCATATCTGAAATTCTATGTGAAAGAGAAAGTGATGAACTATTTTACGAAAAAAAATGTGTTGGTGGTAAAAAATGCGATGATTGTGGAAATTTGACTAAATTTAAAAACAAATATCGTACTGATATAAATGATCAATCATTTTCCAACATGAAAGTGAAATGGAAGAGATATGAATATATCCATACATCGATTCAAGGTGAAAATAGTGTTAAAAGAATTGAATTACCAGAAGAAGAAATTTTTTTGATAGAATTTTTGAGAAAGTTTGAGGCAGAAATTTACAAATACACCAAGCATTCCCATAGAGCTCGATGGCAAGACTTGCAATTCAAAAAATCCCGTGAATTTTTTCCACCAGGGACCATTTTTTCAGTAGTTGATTTTGCAGAAAACTACACATTTTTTCCACAAAAATAAATTCAGAGTGAATACTATCATTCTGACCAAGTCTCCATGCTCGTCCATATTCTAGATAGACATGCTGAACAAAACATCAATCATATAGAAAGCACCAGTGAAAATTGACTTATTATTAAAGAATATCACTTTTATATCAGTGACGATCGTACACATAATACATATTTTGTACAACATTGTTTTGGAAAAATTTATGATTCCTTGAAAAATCGTGGTATAACATTCAATGAACATTGGATATGGTCAGACGAATGCACAGGACAATTAAAATATGCACGACAATTCTTTTGGTTGTGTTGTCTTCATAAGAAAACTTGCATTAAACATTGTTAGAACTTCTTTGAGACTGGCCATGGAAAATGAGAACATGACGGTGCAGAGGCATGCATAAAATGAGCACTTCAAAGATATTAAATGAACCCTTCTGCAAGCCAACTTGTGGACGCGAAAGAAGTTGTTCAATGGTGCATCGTTGCTCTAAGCCATTAGACTAACCAATCAAGGGAAGTGTGAAGGTATATTCAATTTAATTTTTATTGAATATCTAATTAAATAAACAGTGTACATTTATCACAATGATTATCTTTGATTGTATTTTGATATCATATTTACATTCTTCTTTAAATTTTCCATATAAAGGTTTTTTTGGCATATTGGGGTCGAAGACGTAGATATATCAATTGGAAATGACGTTGAAATAATAAAAGGGACTTGAAAACTTCATTCAATTAAAACAAAGTCGTCCAGAAATGTGTTTACATTGGATAAAAGAAAATATTCTGGTTTTTGTCCCGTTTGCATAGGCAACACAAAATCCAATGACGTTTGTGAAAATAAAATGTATGTAAAAGATTGGAAACATACAGAGCTAAATACAAAGGGAAAAGTGTCCGTTGGAATGTTTGAAGAAATGAAATCAGAGGAGACTAAAATATCATCCGATGGTGATCGAGTTTATGATCTTGTTAGATAAGGTAACATTTGAATTGCTTTCTAATGATAAAGATCTAGAAATAAATTTGAATATATGTATAATTTTGTCAAGTTTGTTTTATTGCATAGGAGATGTTTTTTCTGTAATTGCACCTATTGACAATGATGAAAATGTGAAGTATTATTTGATGTGTTGCACTGAATGAAAAATGAAATTATTAGAAGACTATAATGATCACAGATTTCCATATGAAAGAGGATCTATTATACTGAAAGGTTATTTTTTCAGAAAAACTAATCAAAGTGGAAATTTTATTTACATTGAAGACTATGAACCTGATTTTATAAGTTGTCAATATAGTCACTTGGTGTGTGAAACACGCATAAAGTTGATCGAGTTTCAATCAAAGAAAAAAATGAATATTAAGAAATGGAAAATGTCAAAATCCGATCGTGAACGGATTATTGAAGATGGCATTCCATTGGAATTTTTTTGATTGAACTGCCCAACAATTTATTCACTTTGGATTATATGTTCTAAAACTTCCAGTACTCAATTAAAAATTGAGCTACCTTGTTATGTTATTTGTGAAAGTGTTTTCACATGTACAAATTGTTTTGGTACATGCACACTCTAGTATCAACTAAAAGTAGCTTTTTTATACATGCATTGATGAAAAATGTTGCATACATATTGGATATATATGTATATGTTCTATAATGCAATTAACTGTTCAAGTAGTTTTAGTATGTGCATTGATGAAAAATGTTTCACGTACTCAATATATATGTTCTAGAATGCAATTAACTGAAAGTAGTTTTTCTATGTGCATTGATGAAAAATGTTGCATGTACTGGATATATACACAAACTCAATGCACGCATTTTTTCTTGTGGGATTTTTTGGTAAAAAGTATCCACAATGTAAATAAATTATCCGCAGTATAATTTTGTACGAAGATTCCTTTCAGACAAGAGACTCGGAGCACTTCTTCGACTTTTGGTGGGATTTGACCCACATCTCTATTCCTGATTGAAAATCTAGTACAAAATTTGTCTGTCCAATGGTCAAACATGTTCTATGTGCATTAATGAAAAAATTAAATACTACATACTATTGTTTGAGTGAAAAAAAAATTAAAAACTTACCAAATGTACTTCAACCATGTCTAAAACTTGATTTTTTTTTTTTTTTTGATTATATCAAAATAAATTACTTCACAATTCGTGCCAATTGTAGTTCAACTATCCAATAAAAACATTAACCATTTAACATGATATCACATGCCAAATGTAGATTAAAATGGTATCCAAAACTTAGTTTTAAAAACTTTTTGATTATATCAGAACATTACTTCACATGATTTATGTACTTCAACCATCCAAAACTTGGGTTTAGAAAACTTTTTGACTATATCACAACATTACTTGACATTCCATCCAATTGTAGTTCAACTATCCAATAAAAACATTTAACATTATATCACATGTGCCAAACGTAGATTTAAACCATTCAAAACTTAAGTTTTAAAAACTTTTTGATTATATATCATGCAACATTACTTCACATGTCATGCCAATTATAGTTCAAATATCCAATAAAAACATTTAACATTATATCACATGTGCCAAATGTATATTGAAACCATCCAAAACTTAAGTTTTAAAAACTTTTTGATTATATATCATTCAACATTACTTCACATTCCATGCCAATTATAGTTCAACTATCCAATAAAAACATTTAACATTATATCACATGCCAAATGTAGATTGAGACCATACAAAATTATAGATCACAACATTACTTCACATGCACGTGTATTACTTCACATGCCATGCCAATTGTAGTTCCTTACTATCCAATAAAAACATTAAACATTTAACATTAAATATCACATGTCAAATGTAGATTGAAACCGTCCAAAAATTGAGTTTTAAAAACTTGTTGATTATATCATGTAACATTAATTCACATGCCATGCCAATTATAGTTCAAATATCCAATAAAAACATTTAACATTATATCACATGCCAAATGTAGATTGAAACCATCCAAAAATTGACTTTTAATTTAACAAAAAATTATAGATCAGAACATTACTTCACATGCCAAATGTACTTCAAGCATCCAAAACTTAAATTTTAAAAACAAAACAAATTATAACACATCATTACATAACATGCCAAATGTAGTTCAGAAGCAAAACATTAATTTATAGATGACAAAATTACTAGTAGTTCAATTATCCAAAACTTAAAAGTTTTAAAAACCAAACAAATTATATAACAACATTACTTCACATTCACATGCCAAAAGTACTAAAACCATCCAAAACTTAACTTTTTGGAACAAAACAAATTATATTAACACTGTAATAAAATATGTCCAAAAATTGTTACAGATCTCACAAGTATCAAGTATCAAGTTATATATATATATATATGATAGTGCATCTAGATAATATATAAAAAAGTAAATTTAAGACTATCTAAATCTTGAAATCAAATCTACAAATCATGTCCATCAAATAGAGATGGATGTAGTGTCTTTCCTATCAGGGTCTCAATCCGCGCACTATCATGTGAAGCCTGGGAAACCTGTACACAATGCACATGTACAAACATTAAAATTTGATATTTTAAAAATGAGTGAGAATATATATAGAACTTCATGTAAAAAACAAAATATAAAAAAAATCATGCAATACCTCATGAGGTTCCCTCTCCATTTGTTCACCTGCTACAAGTTACCCCCCCATGGAAACATCTGCAACGGTAAATTGTACAATATACATGTACAATTAAATATATATATATATATATATATATATATATATATATATATATAAATTTATATATTAAAAAATTTTAGATGAAAATGCACGTGTACATATATAAACTTATTTTCAATAATATTAAAAAAAAAGTTAGACAACTTGTTCAAATGGTTGAAATGGTGTGGATGTTCCTATCTCTGTCGCTAGAGTTTGTGGATTAAAGAAATCTTCTATAGGAACCTAAAATTCAAAATTTTAAAAGTTTAAAATAACTCAAGATCAAGATCTCAATTTATAATAAAACTTAAATAAACAACAATTTATAAATTATAACTAAATTAAAAACACACACACACACACACACACACACATATATATCTATATCTATATCTATATAAAAATTGAATACTTCTGCAGGTGAATTTGGGACATCTCCTAAGAGAGGCTCCAAATGAAAATCTCCAAGAACCTAAAATTCAAAAAATTTAAAATATATATATATATATATATGTATCTCAATTTTTAATGGCACTTTTTGAAGTGGAATATATATATATAAAACTTAAATATAAATTTTAAAAGTGAAAAATTGTCCATACTTGTTGTGGATGTGGCACATCTCCTAAGGAAGTAGAAGGTACATCTCCCAAGCAAGAAGAAGGTGTACCACCATCCCAAAAACATCAGACGGAATCGGAATCTGTTAAAACATTTTATCATTATATATACATACATGTACATGTGTGCACAATTATTTATTTTAAAAATATCACTTAAAAAACACTAACATTTGCCAACATATCTTGATGGTGAGACCCATCTGCATTGTTTGAACCAGAGGTCCCGAACGTGATATTAAAATTTTCGTCATTCATCATGCGTGACAACTGCAAATGGTGTTTTAACATATAATGATACATTTTTGTTAGATTAATGTACATACAAATAAATGTATACATGTACATATACATGTATTTATTACAAATTGTACACATGTATGTGTTAAAATAATTGAACCCTAAGGTCATTAACACATACTGTTCCAGTGCCCTCTTCCTCATGAAGAATTAATTCTTGCCAACCATTGCGACAATTATTTTCATATATTCGGAGACCTTCAACATTCATGTTGTCAATCTCTTCATTTGGACAATACAAAAAATTGGCATGTGCATTCTCACGTGCTCTTTGTCGATTTAGACAAACATCGATTCCACCCAATCTGCTGTAAACATTGTCGATCATGACATCCCATGCTTCTTGACTTATTTGAGAAGTCACATCCATCTCTGACCACAGAGTTTCGACTTGAAAAGGTTGACTCACCAATGGCGGCTAAGGGCGAGGCAACTCCACATCTCACTTAGCGCCCTTACGGTCATACAATCGACCTTTTCCCGGACCAAAAAATTCTGACGGAAGGTCATTGTAATTGGGTTTCATTTTCAAAAAAATTCCGTGTAAAACAATTGTACAAAAAAAACAGGAACCTCGTCATTCCATGGGAGCCTTCTATAGGCTGCAAGGTGCCTATCATACAAACAATGAGCTATATCGGGGTGCTTGAAATATTGCACCTTCAACATTTTTCTTTTTGGCCCTTCCTTGAAATTAAACATTGACTTGGCCATATCTTTTTTAACTCTTTGTTTTACATCCTCCCATTTATCGAGACCCGTTACTATTCCCTTTCTCTTTCTCACGAGTTCTACAAATGTATCAGTCGTTGGCCTAAGATTTTTGTACACATTTACTATTTCACCCAATGAATTTGTAACTATTTCGAGGCTTTGTCGACTCTCAGCAGGTAGAGTCAAAGCCATGAGATCTCTCTACAATTTTGCATGAAGTTGTTGACACCTTTGTAAGGTGCATTGTGCCATGTTTCTTTCCCATGGTATATCAGAAATGTTGGCCGGATAAGTTGTGGTGGGTAGACAACCTTCTTCTTGAATGTAGCGTTCTGCCCTATGTCTATTTTGACCAATATTTGGAACATTTTCAGCCTCTGCATCAATATATATAAAATTTTGTATATTAAAAAAAACACATGTAAACAAATTTGTACAAATTCAATGAAAAAATATTGAAATTGATGGCAACCTCGACGTGGTTGGTTAGCATCTTCTCCACCCTGAAACTGTTGAGACCCATAATGACCCTACTGAGAACCAGACCGAGAATGACCCAGATGAGAACTAGCACCACCAGCCATTGATTGGCCTCCAGAAGAATAAATATCACCCCCTTCACGCAACCTGCTACCACTTATTGATGGCCCTCTAAGGGGATTTGAACCACCACCAACCTCTCGAGAGAAGAGAGAAGCTTCATAAACAAATACGAATTTATAATCAATTGAAAAATACATGCATGTACATATAAATACACGTGTACATATTCATTGATTAAATTGTGTTAAAACCATACCACGACTGGGTGAAACATGGGCATCCATGGATGGAGTAGAGACCCTTCTCTTCTTATTAGCTCCTAAAAAATAAAAAATGAAACTTACTAACAACTAATTTAACTCACAAAGTTGATAAAAAATCAATTCCATATGTACACACATGTATGGAGATTTAAGATTATATTTAAATTTACCATGAACAACTCTCGATCTCGATCCCTGATCCTCCCCTCTCGTAGAGATATGGGATTCTGTTGATCTTTGTCGTTCATCCTCCATGATATATATATCTACGATGGACATTTACCATTAATTTTTTAAATAACTAATTTAAATTAAATTCAAGATAAAGTTCAAAAAATTGATGTTTAATTTAAAGTGTAAACAAATTATGTTGATGAATAAATTTTGAGGGAGAGCGCCTCAACACTAATTAATCTTTAAGAGATGAATCTTAAATTTTTGAAGAAGAGCGTCTTAAAACTAATTGGACGACTTTGCTAGTATATTCATTTTCCTTTGGATGACTTTGCTAGTCGCAATATTGGAAAACATATATGTAATCACTGCATTTCCTGGATTGGGATAGCAAGAAAATTCTATGCATAATTTCCATTTTTCAACCATATCTAATGGTTTTCTTATCCCTAAAAAAACAAATTCAATACAAATATATATATTATTTATTGACATTTATTGCAAATGCATGGGAGAAATGAAAAACTTTTATTTAGATCTATTCCAAAGATTGACTATAGGGGCATTTACTAGATATGTCACCTTTCATAAAAGATGAGATCCAGAGGCTACCTGGCCCTTTACAGACTCTGCCTATAGAACTACCATGGATATGAAAATGAAAAACTTATAATTAGAGATTCTAGATATTCTAAAGATTGAATGTAGGGGCATTTACTAGATTAGCTTTTTGAAACCTATATGTTTCATATCAAATCACTTTTGGTTTCAATGGGAAAATTTTATGGCTAATTTGTGTTTTACATGTTGAATATAAAAGGTTTTTTCTCTCTCATTGTTTGAGACCATGGATATGAAAATGAAAAACTATATACTTGGTTAGAACCTATGTTTTTTATCAAATTACATTTTGTTTCTAAATACTATATACATGTTGACTGTAGGGGCATTTAGATCTATTCCAGAGATTGACTGTAGGAGAATTTACTATATATGTCACCTTTCATAAAAGATGAGATCCAGAGGCTATCTGGCCCTTTACAGACTTTTCCTATAGAACTACCATGGATATGAAAATGAAAAACTTCTAATTCTAGATCTATTCTAAATATTGAATGTAGGGGCATTTACTAGATTAGGTTAAAACCTATATGTTTTGTATCAAATCACTTTTGGTTTTAATGGAAAAATTTTATGGCTAATTTTTGTTGTACATACATTGAATATAAAAGGTTTTTTCTCTTTCATTGTTTGAGACCATGGATATGAAAATGGAAAACTATATACTTAGTTAAAAACTATGTTTTGTATCAAATTACTTTTTGTTTCTAAATACTATATACATGTTGATTGTAGGGGAATTTACTGTAGGGGCATTTAGATTTATTCTAGAGATTGACTGTAGGGGCATTTACTAGATATGTCTCCTTTCATAAAAGATGAGATCTAGAGGCTACCGAGCCCTTTAAAGACTCTGCCTATAGAACTACCATGGATATGAAAATGAAAAACTTCTAATTAGATAGATATTCTAAATATTGAATGTAGGGGCATTTACTAGATTAGGTTTTAAAACCTATATGTTTTGTATCAAACCACTTTTGGTTTCAATGGGAAACTTTTATGGCTAATTTTTTTTTTTACATGTTGACTATAAAAGTTTTTTTCTCTCTCATTGTTTGAGACCATGGATATGAAAATGAAAAACTATATAATTGGTTAAAACCTATGTTTTGTATTAGATTACTTTTTGTTTCTAAATAAGTTATATATATATGTTGAATATAAAAGGTTTTTTTGTCTCTCATTGTTTGAGACTATAGATATGAAAATGAAAAACTTCTATTTAGATCTATTCTCTAGAGCTATGGCTAATTTGTGTTTTACATACATTGACTCTTAGGCTAAAACCTATGTTAAAACCTATGTTTTGTATCAAATAACATATGGTTTCAATGGGAAACTTCTATGGCTAATTCAAGTGTTTTACATGTTGAATATAAAAGGTTTTTTCCTCTCTCATTATTTGAGACCATGGATATTATAATGAAAAGATTATATTTAGATCTATTATAGAGTCATGGCTAATTTGTGTTTTACATGTACATTGAATATAAAAAAAAATTTCTCTCATTGTTTGAGTGCATGGCTATGAAAATGAAAAACTTCTACATATTTAAAACTACTCAAGAGATTGATTGAATTGTAGTGTACTACCCTTATGTTATTTTAACTGGCGTTGAATCAACTGTTTGTTTGGGAAATCTCTTATGGCTAATTCTTTGAGTGTTTTACATGTTGAATATAAAAAGGTTTTTTTTCTCTCTCGTCAACTATAATCAATGGATAGAAATGAAAATTCCTATTTAGATATATTCGTAGATATGACTAATTTGTATTTTACATTGAATATGTTGTATTTTTTCTCTCATTGTTTGAGACCATGGATATGAAAATGAAAAAATTCTAGATATTTAAAACTATTCGAGAGATTGATTGACTTGTAGGGGCATTTACTCTTAGGTTAAAACTTATGTTTTGTATCAAATCACTTGTGGTTTCAATGAGAAACTTTTATGGCTAATTTGTGTTTTACATGTTTAAAATAAAGTGTTTTTTTCTAGATCTCATTGTTTGAGACCATGGATATGAAAATGAAAAACTATATACTTGGTTAAAAAATATGTTTTATATAAAATTACTTTTTGTTTCTAAATACTATATACATGTTGACTGTAGGGGCATTTACTGTAAGGGCATTTAGATCTATTCCAGAGATTGACTGTAGGGGCATTTACTAGATATGTCACCTTTCATAAAAGATGAGATCTAGATGCTACCTGGCCATTTACAGACTCTGCCTATAGAACTACCATGGATATGAAAATGAAAAACTTCTAATTAGATCTATTCTAAAGATTAAATGTAGGGGCATTTACTAGATTAGGTTTTAAAACCTATATGTTTTGTATCAAATCACTTTTGGTTTCAATGGGAAACTTTTATGGCTAATATTTTTTTTACATGTTGAACATAAAAAGTTTTTTCTCTCTCATTGTTTGAGACCATTGATATGAAAATGAAAAACTATATAATTGGTTAAAACCTATGTTTTGTATTATATTACTTTTGGTTTCTAAATAAGTTATATACATGTTGAATATAAAAGGTTTTTTTCTCTCATTGTTTGAGACCATAGATATGAAAATGAAAAACTTCTATTTAGATCTATTCTCTAGAGCTATGGCTAATTTGTGTTTTACATACATTGCCTCTTAGGTTAAAACCTATGTTAAAACCTACGTTTTGTATCAAATCACTTATGGTTTCAATGGGAAACTTCTATGGCTAATTCAAGTGTTTTACATGTTGAATATAAAAGGTTTTTTTCTCTCTCATTGTTTGAGACCATGGATATGAGAATGAAAAAATTCTATTTAGATATATTCTAGAGATATGGCTAATTTGTGTTTTACATGTACATTGAATATAAAATGTTTTTTCTCTCATTGTTTGAGTCCATGGCTATGAAAATGAAAAACTTCTAGATATTTAAAACAACTCAAGAGATTGATTGACTTGTAGGGGCATTTACTCTTAGGTTATTTAAACCTATGTTTTGAATCAAATCACTTATGGTTTCAATGGGAAACTTTTATGGCTAATTCTTGAGTGTTTTACATGTTGAATATAAAAGGTTTTTTTCTCTCTCATTATTTGAGACCATGGATATGAAAATGAAAAAATTCTATTTAGATATATTCTAGAGATATGACTAATTTGTGTTTTACATACATTGAATATAAAAGGTTTTTTCTCTCATTGTTTGAGACCATGGATATGAAAATGAAAAAATTCTAGATATTTAAAACTATTCAAGAGATTGATTGACTTGTAGGGGCATTTACTCTTAGGTTAAAACTTATGTTTTGTATCAAATCACTTGTGGTTTCAATGGGAAACTTTTATGGCTAATTTGTGTTTTACATGTTTAAAATAAAGTGTTTTTTTCTAGATCTCATTGTTTGAGACCATGGATATGAAAATGAAAAACTTCTATTTAGATCTATTCTAGAGATATGGCTAATTTGTGTTTTACATGTACATTGAATATAAAAGGTTTTTTCTCTCATTGTTTGAGACCATGGATATGAAAATGAAAAAATTCTAGATATTTAAAACTATTCAAGAGATTTATTGACTTGTAGGGGAATTTACTCTTAGGTTAAAACCTATGTTTTGTATCAAATCACTTGTGGTTTCAATGGGAAACTTTTATGGCTAATTTGTGTTTTACATGTTGAATATAAAAGGTTTTTTTCTCTCTCATTGTTTGAGACCATGGATATGAAAATGAAAAACTTATATTTAGATCTATGCTAGAGATATGGCTAATTTGTGTTTTACATACATTGAATATAAAAGGTTTTTTCTCTCATTGTTTAAGACCATGGATATGAAAATGAAAAACTTCTAGATATTTAAAACTATTCGAGAGATTGATTGACTTGTAGGGGTATTTACTCTTCTAGGTTAAAACCTATGTTTTGTATCAAATCGCTTATGTATTCAATGGGAAACTTTTATGGCTAATTCAAGTGTTTAAAATGTTGAATATAAAAGGTTTTTCTCTCTCTCATTGTTTGAGACCATGGATATGAAAATGAAAAACTTCTATTTAGATCTATTCTAGAGATATGCCTAATTTTTGTTTTACATACATTGAATATAAAAGGTTTTTTCTCTCATTGTTTGAGACCATGGATAT
This sequence comes from Pinus albicaulis, assembly GCA_034641835.2. NCBI lineage: Eukaryota > Viridiplantae > Streptophyta > Pinopsida > Pinales > Pinaceae > Pinus > Pinus albicaulis. The sequence continues at coordinate 290,093,362 of CM076574.1, read as the reverse complement.
GAGAATGAAAAATTTGAAGATATTTAAAACTATTCGAGAGATTCATTGACTTGTAGGGGCATTTAATCTTAGGTTAAAACCTATGTTTTGTATCAAATCACTCATGGTTTCAATGGGAAACTTTTATGGCTAATTTATGTTTTACATGTTGAATATAAAAGGTTTTTTTCTCTCTCATTGTTTGAGACCATGCATATGAAAATGAAAAACTTCTATTTAGATCTATTCTAGAGATATGGCTAATTTTTGTTTTACATGTACATTGAATATAAAAGGTTTTTTCTCTCATTTTTTGAGACCATGGACATGAAAATTAAAAAATCCTAGATATTTAAAAATATTCGAGAGGTTGATTGACTTGTATGGGCATTTAATCTTAGGTTAAAACCTATGTTTTGTATCAAATCACTTGTGGTTTCAATGAGAAACTTTTATGGCTAATTTGTCTTTTACATGTTGAATATAAAAGGTTTTTTCTCTCTCATTGTTTGAGACCATGGATATGAAATGAAAAAATATATAATTGGTTAAAACCTATGTTTTGTATTAAATTACTTTTTGTTTCTAAATAAGTTATATGCACATTGAATATAAAAGGATTTTTCTCTCATTGTTTTCAAGTCCATGGATATGAAAATGAAAAACTTCTATATTTAAAACTATTCAAGAGATTGATTGACTTGTAGGGGCATTTACTCTTAGGTTAAAACCATATTTTCTATCAAATCACTTATGGTTTCAATGGGAAAATTTTACGGCTAATTCAAGTGTTTTACATGTTGAATGACTTGGAGGGGCATTTACTCTTAGGTTAAAACCTATGTTTTGTATCAAATCACTTATGGTTCCAATGCGAAACTTTTATGGCTAATTCAAGTGTTTTACATGTTGAACATAAAAGGTTTTTCTCTCTCTCATTGTTTGAGACCATAGATATCAAAATGAAAATCTTCTATTTAGATATATTCTAGAGATATTTCTAAATTTTGTTTTACATGTACATTGAATATAAAAGGCTTTCTCTCTCATTGTTTGAGTCCATGGATATGAAAATGAAAAACTTCTATTTAAAACTATTGAAGAGATTTATTAAATTGTAGGGGCATTTACTCTTTGTTATTTAAACCTATGTTTTGTATCAAATCACTTATGGTTTCAATGGGAAACGTTTATGGCTAATTATTAAGTGTTTTACATGTTGAATATAAAAGGTTTTTTTCTCTCTCATTATTTGAGACCATGGATATGAAAATGAAAAACTTCTATTTAGATCTATTCTAGAGATATGGCTAATTTGTGTTTTACATATATTGAATATATAATGTTTTTTCTCTCATTGTTTGAGACCATTGATATTAGACTGAAAAACTTCTATATGTAGGGGCATATACTCTTAGGTTAAAACCTATGTTTTGTATCAAATCACTTATGGTTTCAATGGGATACCTTATGGATAATTTGCATTTTACATGTTGAATATAAATTTTTTTTTTCTCTCTCATTGTTTGAGACAATGGATATGAAAATGAAAAACTTCTATTTAGATCTATTCTAGAGATATGGCTAATTTGTGTTTTACATCTACATTGGATATAAAATGTTTTTTCTCTCATTGTTTGAGACCATGGATATGAAAATGAAAAGCTTCTATATGTAGGGGCATTTACTCTTAGGTTAAAACCTATGTTTTGTATCAAATCACTTATGGTATCAATGGGAAACTTTTATGGCTAATTTGTGTTTTACATGTTGAATGTAAAAGTTTTTTTCTCTCTCATTGTTTGACAGAATGGATATGAAAATGACAAACCTCTATTTCGATCTATTCTAGAGATATGGCTAATTTGTGTTATACATACATTTAATATAAAAGGTTTTTTTCTCTCATTGTTTGAGACCATGGATATGAAAATGAAAAAATATATACTGCTTAAAACCTAAGTTTGTATCAAATCAATTTTTGTTTCTAAATACTAGATACATGTGATTGTAGGGGCATTCACCGTATGGGCATTTAGATCTATTCCGTAGATTCAATATAGGGGCATTTACTAGATATGTCACCTTTCATAAAAGATGAGATCCAGAGGCTAGATGACCCTTTATTACAGATCACTTATAGAACTACCATGGATATGAAAATGAAAATCTTTTAGATATTTAAAACTATTTGAGAGATTGATTGACTTGTAGGGGCATTTACTTTTAGGTTAAAACCTATGTTCTGTATCAAATTACTTGTGGTTTCAATGGGAAACTTTTATGGCTAATTTGTGTTTTACATGTTGTATATAAAAAGTTTTTTCTCTCATTGTTTGAGATCATGGATATGAAACTCTTAGTTCTATAAGCTAATTTTAGTCTCATGAAGTTAAAATTTCTTTCATTCATACATTCATAAATAAAAGGACAGTCGAACAGTCAGCCACACAATGACAACTGTTTTACTGTTTTCTTGGAGACTTAACTGTTTCTTGTAAAAGGATCTAAGGATCTCCTCTAATCTCTAATGAAAAACACTTATTTTACTTTTCAGAGAACGACATGCTTGCACGCTTAAACGTTACTTGTTCAACGATCTAATCTTCAATGAATCACAATGATTTTAATTTCCAAACTATTGTTTTCTTTGCTTCTAAACTCATTTTCTCTGCAACTAAATAATGAAACACTCTGGTTCTATATTTTGGGGATTCTCCCGCATTTATGATGCAATGTTGATGTTATATAACAAAGATGAGCTGCCAAGGACACAGGCCTCTACTGTTGTGCTGTGGAACAACATGAAGAAACTCTCCTATCATATATTCTGAAAAATATCTCCACATTTATGCTGAGAATTTCACTAATCTATAAAAAAAGAGGAGCACTGTGCCTCAGCAGCCACCAACCTCTAATGTTTTGCTGTGAAACTCCCATAACCTAATGCCTGTAATTCTAGCCCACCGCAGCAGATCCTGCCATATTTGGTTAGTGATATTTTTAATTAGATCCTAAGCTGGATAAGAAACCAGGTGAGTAAACCAAATTTCAAAGTGTTTTGATATTTTTCGAAAGTTTCCAGATCACTTTCCAACCAATTTTAGGGATTATTTTCAGGTAATCACATAATTCATAATAAAGATAGAATCAACTTTCGGACATAACAGATGCAGTACATTTAAGTATATCTACAGTCATAATAGATGCTGCTAATAACAATCATAACAGAGGCTGATAACAGGACACACATTGTCACAACAGAGGCTGATAACATGACACACATTGTCAAGTTGATTATAACAGGACACACATTGTCAAGTTTTTGTAGATTGAGTAGTGGATAGGAATGTTGTCATCTTCCCCCACTTAGTTCTAGTTTTGATTGTTTAGTACAGATTTGCATATCATTGGTATGGGCCCAACAAAAAATGGTAGCTGATGAGTTACTCCATTAATGGTAAGTATTAAGGTAGTAGTCAGTGGGAAATTGGAACATTTAAATAGCGTTTAAGTTGAACTGTATGTACAGGTATGAAATCAGATATTATAAATTTTTATGTTTTACTTGTGAAATTAGACTTCATTTTGAAAGGTTGGAGAGTTATAACACACGTTAAACCTGAAGTCGCAGCCAAAAAAACAGAGACAGGGCCAAAAAAAACAGAGACAGAGCCAAAAAAACAGAGACAGAGCAAAAAAAAACAGAGACAGAGCCTCTCTCATTCATAAATTCCCTACTGGACGCTGAAGACGCCAAGACGATGAAGGCGCCGAACTATTGTAGAGGATGTCGAAGTCACAACAAAGGACGCCGAAGACGTCGCAAGACCTCTACAACAAAAAAAATCAACAAAAATTAAAAAAATCAAACAAAAATTAAAACCAAATTACAAAATCAACACAAATTAAAACCAAACTAAAAACAACAACAACAAAAAAACTACAAAAAATTTAAAATCTTACCCCTCCGAGCGCAAGAATGTTTGATAGAAGTGAGCGCGCACATATGTTGGACAAGTGAGCCTCGTGAGAATGCGACAGATAAGAGCACGTGACATAATGCTGGACAAAGACGAGCACGCAAATGTGAACAGAAACCTAGAAAAGGTTGCGGGCGATATATTTATAAAATAATAGTTCGGCCAAACTTCTAGTTCGGCCGAAATTTTATTGTCAGTTTTCCAAACTCAGGTGAAAAAATCTGTTCGCCATTGGCGTCAGTACGACGTCACTGTAAATGAAAAACAAAGTTCAGCTGCACTAAATTCAATATTTTGGTCGAACTCCTAAATTGTTCGGCCTAACTATGACAAGATTTCGACTGAACTATGGTGGAAAAAAAATTTCCGCCCTAAATTGTCATAAAAGTGTTACCCATCTTCGCATTTTCACCCTTAATGTATACAATGTTCCTACCTAGAGTCTTTTAGCCATGACTAATGCCACTTTAATAAATTCCCGTGTTCCTTTTCCAAAGAATATATGGTATCCTTCATCATATAACTTCCTAGTGGAAATCAAATTAATTCCAAGCTCTAGAAAATGCCTAACCTGTTTCAACAATAAATTGGAACCATATTTTTTCTTTACTAAAACAACTCCTTCTCCTTCAATATCACAAAGGCTTTTATTTCCCAATCGAACCTTACCCATATTACCATTTTCATTAGGGGAATTTTGAGGTCTAAAATGGGCCTCCTAAGAAAAATATACAACAAAAATAAACTTAATAAGAACCAATAGGATTCAAGATGATTATTTCGACCATGGGGGATGATTAACCATTTTTTAAGTAAAAGGGTAAAAATATTAAAAAATAATAAAATAATAAAACTACTTTTTCAACTCGTATTTTCAACTTATCTCCCAAAGTTTTTACTCAAATTTCAAGCGAGAGTACTCGTTGGATGTGAAATTTAATTCCTCATCCAAGGAGTACCCATGTTGCATACTTTCGATGGGTCGTACAACATGAAAAATGAGAAATACATAAAAAACGTGATTACAATCAAGTTTTTCATGTATTTCTCATTTTTCGTGTAGTAGGACCCATCGAAAGTATGCAACATGGGTACTCCTTGGATGAGGAATTAAATTTTTCATCCAAAGAGTACTCCCGCTCTAAATTTGAGTAAAAACTTTGGGAGATAAGTTGAAAATATGAGTTGAAAAAGTAGTTTTTTCATTTTTCCCTCTAAAATTTGATGATTTCATCAAATCTGATTTGATTCTTTCCACTATTATTATATAATTTCCTTAGGAGGCCCATTTTAGACCTCAAAATTCCCCTAATGATAAGAAATACAATTTTCTCTACTTTGAGTAACATGATATGAAGTGCCATAATCTACAATCTAATCATTATCATGACTAGAAACATAAACACATGCACCTTCATAAGAAATAATGATTAATACATAATCTTCTATTGCAACAAGAGTGGTTTCTTCATTGTTTCCGTTGGTCACATTTTTTTCCTTTTTCTCCTTTTTTCCCTTTTGTTCTCTTTTCCATATCCAACAATTCTTTTTTGTGTGAGCATGTTTTCCTTAATGATGAAAAAATATTTTTAATGCCCTAGTCCATCACATTCATTTTTTTTTTTTTTTACAATCAAATAAGGCTACAGCTTCTCCTCCTTGATTTTCTAAAATTGATTTACACTACAACTCCTTGTTTAGTAAATTTTTGCTAACATTATCAAACCTTAGGGTCTTTGCAACTGCTGAAGTGTTAATAGCTACTATCAAATTCTCCCAACTATCTAGCACCGGTCACAAGCATAGGATGGCTCTAATCTCATCATCTATAGTGATTTTTATATATCCAAGCTGATTCATAACTACTTTAAACTCATTTAAGTGCTTCACAACTAAATCACCCTCTTTCATCATGATATTATATAATTTATTCAATCGAAACACTATGTTTTCTATTTTTTTCTTCTCATACAGGTCTTGCAACTTTTTCCATAGACCTTATGCTATCTTCTCCTCAGCCACATTGAAGTACACATTCTTTTCTAGGGACTATAGAATTGTAGTAATGGATTTCCTATCCAACTTGTTCCAATTTTCATCTACCATCATTGAGGCTTTCTTTAGTACTCCCTCAATCAAGAAGATTTGATCCTTCAATATCAATATATCGTCCATCTAATATTTCCACAAGGAAAAAATAGTACCATTAAGCTTCTCCATATCACTCATTATAGTCTTCATATTGCTTAATAGACTTAGCAAAAAAAACCATATTTGATACCACTTGTTAAGAAAAGACAACAAAAAATATAATATTTTTATAAACAAAATAAAATAAACAATAATTGAGCACTACAACACCAAAAAACTATGTGGAAAACCCAATAGTGTATTGGGAAAAACCACATGGAAATAAATAGAAACTCTTTTATTACTACTACTAATAATAATTACAAGTGCCTTCACTTATGAGCTCAACTCTCAATTTCTTAATGCTCAATACTGAATGTACTTGAATATTATTTATAGAAGAATTCTATATTATGTTTGTGGAGAATCATTCGCTACAATCAAGGAGAAGTTCCCATTACATTCTAGAGGTATTCATTATATTTTAGAAGAATATTTGAGAGAAAAGTAAAATTAAAAATATTTACATTCTTACTGAGCCATATTTGAACTCACACTTAAATGTTTCCACTCATACTTAAATATTTGCATTCACTATAACTATTTGAATACGAGTTAAAATTTGAATATGAGTTAAAATTTTAGAAACTTTAGAAAATATTGATTTTTATAAAATTTATTAATTTTCTTCTACAATAAAATATAAAATTCATTTTTTTGTAGTTTGCAGATTTTTGTGGTGAGAGTTTAGAGTTTCTGGTTTTGAAATCTCCACAGTGAACATTTTTGTGTCAACGTGTCGGGTCTAGAACAAGACCCATCATCAAGACAAATTCTGTAAAAAAGAGAGAGGAGAAAAGACATTATAAAATTAGCTCTAGCAGAAGATAATGTGTCAATATCTCACCATAATTCAAAAGGTATTATTTATGATTAACACAAAAATCAAGTTTAAAAAGGGTTCAGAAATAACGACGGGTTACATTATAGAGGATGGCTTTAATATCAAAAAACAAGGGAATAAAATATATTCAAATAAGGAAACAAGAGGGGGTTTAACAAGCTCTACGAAATTTTTTTAAGGATAAGCATTTAAAATATATAATATTACTAAGGCAATAAAATAATAAAAAACCAAGATTATTTTAAAGGGGGAGGATTATAAGATGAAACCTACACAAGGAGACAAAATAAGGAAACTACAATGACAACAGATAAAGGGACGGAGCCAAAGAGAAGAAAAGATGCAAATTAAAGACATCATTAGAAAGGGGAAAAAAGGCATAAAAGAAGAAAAGCTCAAAAGGTATTAATCTCAATTCTATTTTAATAAATTCATAGGAATAGTTGAATCTAGCTATTAATAAAGATATTAATTAATTAAGTTAGAAAAATGAAATGAGAATATAAATACCTTAAAAGAAAGGGGAAAGATTAAGGGGGTGAGGATTATGGAAGAGGACTAAAAGGTAGAATAAATAATAAAATACAAGGAGGGGGAGGGGAATGCCTATCCAAACCAAGAACAAAAATATGAATCTATCAAGTAATACCTTATGAGGATTAAGGTATAACTTGAATGGTTACAAGACCCATCCTAAGGGGAGAGTAATGCCTAACCAACCAAAGAATGAAAAAAGATATTATCAAGTAAAGAACACAAACCTTAAAGAATTGTGGAGAGCCCCAAGGATAAAAGTTAAAAAGGTAAGGAGAGGAAAGGCAAAGAAGAAAATATACAAGGGGAAAAGAAAGGAGCAATGTGAAGGAAGAGAGAGTGAAAAAGTCCGACTACGGTCCAGGGAAGGGGAGGAAAGCGAAGCGCAAGGGAGGAAGAAGGAGGAAAATAAAGCTGCTACTAGGGTAAGGAAGATCTAAGAGTTGGAAAATAAGGGGACCCAATTTCTACTGACTTCTAAACCCCCATCCCTATTGAGGTTTCCAGGATGTTTGATGATTTCAAGAGCCTCCCGTATCTTCCTTTTGTAATAGTGATTTTCATTGGCTATAACTCTAGCATCTTCTAGGCAGATATGGTGGAGGGTTTTATTCGAGTGTTCAGCCAGCGCTGAGGATTTGGTTCTCCCAATTCTAATGTCGGCTCCATGTTCTTTGAGCCTGATCTTAAAAGATCTTCCTGTTTCCCCAATGTAGCATTTACCACATGAGCAATTTATACAGTATACACCTTTATGCTGGAGAGGATCTAGTTTGTCTTTGACAGATTTCATTTTTTTCCTAATAGTCACTAGGGGTTTAAATGAGGTCTCAATGTTATTTTTGGTAATGACTTTGGCAAGTTTGTCGGTGACCCCTTGGATGTAGGGGAGGTATGCTCTAGACTTTATGTTTTCATCACGAGGATCTCTTTTGGTACTTGATTTGGCTTTTTGTATGGCTTTTATGATGTCCCTGCTTTTGTATCCCATATTAGTGAATGCCTTTCTTAAGTGTGCAATTTCCTCTTCCAAGTGCTTTTTATCGGAAATTCTGAAGGCTCGTGTGAACAGAGTCACGAGAACCCCCATTTTCTGAGCCGGGTGATGGTGTGAATTGGCATGGAGATAATTGTCTGTGTGTGCATTTTTTCTAAATACTTTATGTCCAATGGAACCATCTTCATTCCTAATGAGAAGAATGTCCAGAAATGGAATACAGTTATCATCTTCATCCTCCATGGTGAATTGTATATCCTTGGATAAGCTGTTGAGGTGGTTATGGAATTTTTTAAGCTCATCATCTCCATGAGGCCAGTCAACACTGGTATCATCCACAAATCTAATCCAGAATTTGGGCTTAAGAGGGTATGAGTCCAAGGCCCTCTTTTCAAATCTTTCCATAAAGAGATTTTCCACTATGGGGGATAGTGGAGACCCCATGGCTACCCTTTTTTTTTTTTCAAATATCTCTTCTTGGAATGTGAAGAAGGTTGAGCGTAAGCAGATTTCTGCTAACCTAGCTGTCTCTGGATCCGCCACTTCCCTAACCACTTCCACGGCTTCATCCAAGGGTATCTTTGTGAAGAGCTGGACCACATCGAAACTTACTATTTTGTCACCCAGTTCCAGATTAGCGTTTTTAATGAACTCCACATAATGATTAGAGTCTTTTATGTATGAGCTAGTATTTCCCACTAGAGGTGCTAAAGTATTAGCAGCATATTTCGCTAATTCATAGGTAGGAGCTCCAATAGTGTTGACAATGGGTCTCAGGGGAGCATCAGCTTTGTGAATTTTTGGAGCTCCATATATACATGGGGTTATTTCACTGTCAGGGGAGAGGCGCTTTTTTAATTTATCATCCAAGTTGGATTCTTTGATGGATTTTTTAACCATTCTAACGATTTTAGAAACGGGGTTTTCCACGAGTTTCTTATAACTACCACTATTGTAGAGATGGTCTCTCATCTTACTAATGTAATCTTCCTTGTTCATAACCACCATTGCCCATCCTTTATCAGCTTTAAGAATCACAATGTTGTCATTATGTATGAGATTCTTTAAGGCCATCAATTGTTCTTTGCTTAAATTACTTTTGGGGGGTTTTGCTCTTTTGAGGATGAAGGCACATTCCTGTCTTATCATATCTTTCTCATTGTCTTCAAAGTTTTTGATACCGTCCTCAATACTGCAAACTATCTCATTTTTTTTTTTAATGTTTGAAAAATAGGAAAGATTCACAAAATTTAAAATTCTTATAAGTAATAATAATTTATTTTTTTTGGATTAAAAAATGGTTCTATTAATATATATAAAAGTTTTAAATGGATAGCATGTGAGCCTCAAAGAGGTTGACTATCAAAACAAGAGTGCCTGTAGGTTTTAACCCTGAATAGAAATTATCTACACACAAATCTTATAACAGAAAATAAACAATAGCGAGAGTATAAAACATAAAACAGATAAACACAGAGATTTTCCCCTGGATCCCAAATTGGGACAACAAGCTTGATTTTTCATTATATTCCTTTTAGTGTTACAACACATATATATACATGCCGAAGCATACATAAACCCCAATCCATTAACCCTGGATTAGAACATAACCGTAGTTCCCTTGACCGGATCTACAAAATACCAGGGGCCGAAACCATCGTACCCCAAAACCATGTGCAAACTCATGCACAAAACATGGGTGGGTGCGCCTATGAGTGGGTCTGCACACCAAAACAATTTTCGTCGGGGCGCTGCCTCCCCCCTTGTGACCCCCCTGCTGCGCCCGGTGCAACGTATAGCGCGTGGGGCTAGTCGTGGAAAGAATATAACACATACCCAACATTCTCCCACTTGTTGTTTTCTTTCCACAGGGGGCCACAGGAGAGCTTAGTCATTGGGCTAATTCTTCAACACCCATTGTTTCTCTACACCAAGAGAACTTATGAGTGCTCACAGACTTCGTCAATGCATCTGCAACATTCTTCAAAGTGTCCACCTTTACCAGCAACACCCTTTTAGCCTCAACTATATCTCTAACAAAGTGATATTGAACATCAATGTGCTTTGTCTTTGAATGATAAGCAGGGTTCTTAGCCAAGAAAATTGCACTTTGGCTATCACAGTCTATCCTTATAGCTTGCTGTATCAACCCCATACTTGAACACAATCTCTGCAACCAAACTGCTTCCTTGCTTGCATGAGTGGCTGCTATGTATTCTGCCTCTGTAGTTGAAAGAGCCACTACAGACCGTCTTTTACTCATCCAACTGACTGCGCCTCCAAATAGGTTAAACACATACCCACTTGTAGATCTTCTTTGGTCCAGATCTCCAGCCCAGTCTGCATCAACAAAACCACGAATGTCCAACATTCTTTCCAATCCCGGTCTTCCCTGGTAGCACAAGCCATAATCACTAGTGCCACGTAAATATCTGAAAACCCGCTTCACTGTTGTCCAATGCTCCTTCCCTGGGTTTGACATAAACCTTCTCAATACTCCCACTACATGTGCAATGTCTAGTCTGTAAATAGAACCATTTCATACATTGATTCTTTATATATATGGAATACGGGACATATCCTCCTCTTCTTCTTGTGTCTTGGGACACTGTTCAGCAGACAGCTTTACACCTACAGGAATAGGAACATTCACCAGTTTACTATCTTGCATATTGAACCTCTGCAATATAGTCTTGACATACTTCCTTTGGTTTAACCAGAGCTTCCTCTTTGCCCGATCTCTCTTAATTTCCATGCCCAAAATATAGTTTGCAGCACCAAGATCCTTCATGTCGAATTTGGAGAACAGTTGGGTCTTCAAATATTGGATAATTTCTTTGTAATTTCCAATCAACAACATATCATCCACATACAAGACCAAATAAATAACACGATCACCAATTAATTTAAAATAAACACAGTGATCCTCCTTGCTTTTGGTGAAGCCAAGTCCCCGTATATAGGTATCAAATTTTCGATACCACATCCTTGGTGACTATTTTAACCCATACAGAGACTTCTTGAACCTGCATACCAGTTCTTTCTTACCCTTCACCATAAAGCCTTCAGGTTGATTCATGTAGATCTCCTCTTCTAGATCCCCATGAAGAAATGTTGTCTTCACATCCATCTGTTCTATCTCAAAATCAAATGCAACAGCAACAGATAAAAGTAATCTAATAGAAGTAACTTTGGCAACATGAGAAAAAATATCACGAAAATCAATTCTCGACATGGGAATAACATTTTTCTACCAAACGAGCTTTGTATTTCTCCACCTTGCCTTCTACATTCATCTTCTTCTTAAACACCCATTTGCTCCTAATGGGCTTCCTTCCAACCGACAACTCCACCAGATCCCATGCCTCATTTTTGTGCAAGGATGCCATTTCATCAACCATGGCCTCCTTCCAGAGTTTTCCATCCTTGGAATCTACTACCTCCCTGACAGTTCTAGGATCATCATCAGTTATAGTTAAGGAAAAACCTGAATAGAAATTAGACGGACTATACCTTTCTGGTTTCCTTCTTTCCCGAACTGATCTTCTCAAAGCTAGAGTTTGTGGCTCTTCCTCTTCTGAATCTTCTTCTGCTGTAGAGTCTAATTCATCATCCTTTAGCTCAAAATATATCTTCTCAGGTTCCTTTGGTATGATTTCATGTTTAACAACATCTTTCACCTCTCTAAACACCACATCTCGGCTATACACAACCTTCCTTATTTCCAGGTTCTAAAGCTTGTAACCTTTTAAACCATCCTTATACCCAATAAAGATGCACCTTTCAGATTTATTATCCAACTTGGTCCTTTTCTCCTTTGGAACATGTACATATGCATCACATCCAAATACCCTTAGATGTGAAAGAGAGGGTTTATTACCAGTCCATAACTCATGTGGAGTCTTATCCTCCAACGCTGATGAAGGTGATCTATTAAATAAGTAACATGCAGTCTCCACTGCCTCTGCCCAGAATTCTTGTCCTAACCCGGTACCACTGAGCATGCCTCTTGCCTTTTTCATCAACGTTCTGTTCATTCTCTATGCAAATCCGTTTCTGCGGTGTGTGGGTAGTCTTGCGTGCTGTACACACTTCTTACGAACTCTTCGTTCCTTTAACACGAACTCCCCCACCATTACTCTGTCCTCGGCCTTATTTGCTCTTCTTCTGCGTACGGTTTTCCACCCCGGAGCGATTGCTAAATTTGTGGAACTTGATTTCTTCCTCAAGAATTAACCATGTATTTACGAAATTCATCAAATTCATCTGTAGATGAAAATGAAACATAGTACACAGACTTTCCCAGTGATGGAACTGACACAGGTCCAAACACATCACTGTGCACAAGTTCTAATATCTTGTTCTCCCTCTTAGCACCAGAAGGAAAACTCACCCGATTCTGCTTCCCATATACATAATGTTCACAGAAATCAAAATCCAGAGAGAAATTAGACATACCTTCTACCATACCATTTCTATGTAGTATCCGAAGGCCCTTCTCTCCAATATGTCCAAGCCTTTGATGCCATAGCATGGTCTTTTCTCCAGAGACAGCTAGGCTTTCCGCTCCACTTTCAGGAACCACATAACTATTACACCCATCAATAACAGTGCTACCTTGTTGCTTGTACAGAGTTCCAGTCTGAACTCCCTGCATTAATACCAGTGCTCCCCGAACCATCTTGCAGGCATCTTTCTCGAACACTGTTTTTACACTTGCATCATCCATCTTGCTTACAGAAATCAGATTTCTAGCCAATGTAGGAATATGCAGAACACCGGGAAGTGTTCTAATCCTTCCACCTTGCAGCTTCAGCTTGACCTTTCCATGTCCGATGATTTTGGCGTTCCTATCATCCCCTAGGAAGACATCACCATCATATTTTTCATACTCGTAGAACCACTCCCTATGGGGAGTGAAGTGAAAGGATGCACCTGAGTCAATCAACCATGACTCATGATCTACATGTGTATTTGAAGAAGAAGCCAAATACACATCCCCACCTTCATTCGAGGTGGTTTTTTCCTCTGCAGAAGGAGCATCATCAAATCCCTTTTCTTTCTCAGGAGCTTTAGATCTGCACTCCTTTTTGTAGTTCCCTTCCTTTCCACATTTCCAACATACCTTTACAAACTTTCGAGGAGATTTAGATCTCCCTCTAGATTTGGATCTCCCACTCAAAACCTTATTCTTGTTTCTGTTTTGGGACCTTCCTCATACAGATAAGGCATCTCCATTCTGGCCCTCCATATTTCTCAGTCTCATTTCCTCCACCAACAAGGCTGAGACAATGTCATCAAAATTCAAGGTAGTTGTATTTCTACCTATTGAAATAACCAGACTGTCCCACGAATCTGGTAGAGAACACAACAAACTGATGCACTTATCTTCATCTGATATTTTAATATCAACATATGACAACTGAATTACCACAGTATTGAAGGCGTTCAGATGCTCTGTCACCGAGTCTCCATCCTTCATCCTTAGGTTATATAGATTTTTCTGCAGGAACAACTTATTCACTAGAGACTTAGATTGGTACAAAGTCCCAAGTTTTTCCCACAAATTCTTCGCCGTAGCTTCCCCAGATACATTCAACAATACTAAATCTGAGACACACAACTGTATTGTGCTCTTGTGTCAAGTCCGATTTCTTCCGGTCTTCATCGCTTGTTCCGTTAGTTTTGATACCGAGATCTACCGCGATCCCTAATATTTATCCACCGGATCCTCATCTTGGGCTTCCATAACTCAAAACTCTAACCATTAAATTTCTAGGTCTCTATCTTCTCGCTCTGTCTTCTTTCACGCAAGAATCAATCCGACGAATCTCTTGTGAACGGTCTACCTCGAGCTTTAAACAAAAAAACCTCGGTGACAAGGTGTCCCCTTGAAGCCAAAACATCTCCGATACCAAATGTAGGTTTTAACCCTGAATAGAAATTATCTACACACGAATCTTATAACAGAAAATAAACAATAGCGAGAGCATAAAACATAAAACAGATAAACACGGATATTTTCCCCTGGATCCAAAATCGGGATGACCAGCTTGATTTTTCATTATATTCCTTTTAGTGTTACAACACATATATATACATGCCGAAGCATACATAAACCCCAATCCATTAACCCTGGATTAGAACATAACCGTAGTTCCCTTGTCCGAATCTACAAAATACCAAGGGCCGAAAACCATCGTACCCCAAAACCATGTGAAAACTCATGCACAAAACATGGGTGGGTCCGCCTATGAGTGGGTCCGCACACCAAAACAATTTTCATCGGGGCACTGCCCCAGACCCCAACAGTGGGGGCTGCCTCCCCCCTTGTGACCCCCCTGTTGCACCCGGCGCAACGTACAACGCGTGGGGCTAGTCGTGGAAATAATATAACACACACCCAACAGTGCCAAAGTTAATATCATTTACATACTTACGCTAGCAGGGAAAACCAAAGTTTGTAGTCTATGCATAAGAGAAGAAAAAATATTGCGCCACATTGCCACATGAAGATACCATATCGCTCGCAGTCGACTTAAAATAAACTATTCTAGTGTTTTCATCATCCTTTAAGAGGTTTTAAAGTGACAAAAACATGGACACAAACCGAATCCAAATAAACATAAATACAAGAAAATCACTCCTCTCGTAATGAAAACCTTCATTAATTACCTCATGTTAAACATCTTCGAAAATATCAGAGGTATGGACCAAATTTTCAAAGTAAATCT
This sequence comes from Pinus albicaulis, assembly GCA_034641835.2. Lineage (NCBI taxonomy): Eukaryota > Viridiplantae > Streptophyta > Pinopsida > Pinales > Pinaceae > Pinus > Pinus albicaulis. The sequence goes on along the minus strand of CM076574.1, from coordinate 290,078,101 downwards.
CACCCATAGCTACCAAAAAAATATGAGTATGATAAAAAAAATATAAGTGGAGCCTCTAGTAAATTCCATCAACCCCTCGCATTTATGGTGAGAGGAAATTGGTTGGTACCTGCCCTCCATATTAGCGTTTCCATGATGCATTGTAGAGTTGGACGGAAAAATGGCATAAATGGCACACATTTAAAATTGAGTTACTTGTGTACATTATTCTCAGCCCCACCATGGACACACCAAAGGAGTTGTCATACCAAGAGAGAAATAAATATTCTACAGATACCTGGACAATACCAAGATTAAGAATACAACCAAAAGAGGATATTTAAACCCATCATATTCCATGAAATAAAATTCATGATATAGGTTTTTGAGAAAGTGGGAAGCCCTGGGAGGTAGTTTTGATAGTTGTAACACCTCCTCAATCCTCAACAAATATATGAAAATATTATTAGTAGATGTTTTATTTTCTCTTTCAAGAACTTCTGCTTTGGAGGTGGTTTCTCTATCGAACCCTCCAGAGCCTATTCTAACACATGCACATCATTTGGCACTTCTATTCCATGATATTCATCCATATCTTCTAAGACCTCAAAAAAGTTCTTTTTTGTGAGTGCTAGTTGCATCACTTGATTTTGAGTTTGAGATTTTCACTTTCTCATAGGTACCTTTTTAAAACCCTCAAATCCCATTGACTGAACATTATCTCGCTCCTTATTCCTATTTGGGTAGTCACGAAATAAATGACCATGTTCATGAAAAAATCTACAACATAAAGGCACATGTTCATAATATAATGGTTGAGACTAGATCTCACCTTGATAGTCCATATCTATGAATTCTGGAAGCAGGTGGGAGATATCCATGTAAATACAAAGGTGGGCATAATAAATATTCTATCTGTGGTAGGAAAATTCAAACATTTTAACAAAATGACCTGAAAAAATACCAATACCTTCCAGAATTTCAGGAATCCATAAATCAACAGGTAAAGTATACAATATTACACATATTGGAGCCAACAAAAAAATTCTTTAACTGGGTTGAATAATTCTTCCAAATTCCAGATGTATATACTCGCATTATTATAGAAATAAGGATCACCTTCAAAAACCCTAACCTTGTCCCCCAAATTTGAGAAAATTACAGTGAAAACTCCCTTTGCTCCCAATATTAAATCAATTTCTCCTTTTGGCTACCAATTTTGCAACATCCACCTTTACAATTCCTTTTCCATTGAACAGACTCCAATGAATTTGCAAATAAATGCATGATCCTTCATCCTCTTGCGATGAAATTCCAAACATTTTGGAGGAATGCCGAATTTTTGGTTTTGTGGGGCTTTAGGGATACATTTTCCCTTCAAAGTAGCTTTCCATTTTTCTCCTAAAACCGGTAAGTCAGAAGGAGAAACATTACTGCCTCATTGATATCCTTAATGTGTTCCCGAATACACTATTATTGCCACCACATTACGAAAGGAAGGGTGTCTAGGCCCCCCTTGTGGAGCGTTCATTTTGGGACCAAAAACTAGTGAGGATCAAGACACTTGATAAAAACCATAAAAGAGACAAAACCAGTGAGACTCAATACTCCAAATACTAATAAATTAATTATTAACAATAATTATTAACAATAAAATAATTTGAAAAATGATAAATTTGAAAAAAACACACTATTTTAAAACAATTATCACAAAACAAGTATCATCAATTTTATCTTCTTCTTTTTTTTTAAACAATATTTAAAAGTTTTTAATAGGAAACTTATAAATGCATCACAATATTAACAGATGATGTTCATAGTAATCATCAAGTAACCATATAAATCTCAATTTTTCATTGTCCAATATAACGAGTCATCAACTAAAATGGTTGCTAGAGGACGACGACTCCAAAAACATCGAGATGATATCCTTCCTTTTTGATGTGAAAAAGTTTGATAATGTCCAATTAAAATTTTTATAGAAAATATAAGTATTATAAAAAGCAAGAATTCTATTTAAATTAAGGAAAATATTTTCCAATGACTAGGTTTAAGATTGATTCACTTTTTTTTTATAATTTTATGATAGACTATATTATTTATCATTATTTATTTTTAATATATATTTTATATTAAATAACCTAACACTTTAATGATAAAACAAACCAAAAAATATAAACCATATTATAAACCAATATATTATATCCACAATGCAAAATACTATTGGCCAACCCATTCAAGCTTAACGTTACATTGTCCGCTTTATTCTTAATTCTTTATCACGCCTCTTCTCCTTTATTAGTCCCTACCTCATCAGGGACTATAATATTTTCCTCGCAGTCAAATTTCATTGATCATGCATTATTTTTCTGATTTTTTTTTGTAATTTTAATCAAAATTTCAGGAAAATGTTGTTTTTTTTTTTTTTCTATTTTGCATGAATTCAAAAATAATGTTCTAATTTTCTAGAAATCTTATTTCTAATTTCCCATTGGCCTAGAAATTTCTGATTATTATTCATTCTGATTAGTATTCATTCATTCATTTTAGTTATTATTAATATCATTCTTGTACCTAATAGTTAATGGATTGTTTGTTACATATATGATGATATAAATAGGGTGTTAATTAAATGCCTTGTTATAACTTGAGAAGGGAAGTTACTTGGATGTAATGGTAGGTAGCAAGGTAGACTGCAAATTCGTTTGAAGTAAAATTCATATCTACAGCTGCATGCTTCAAATACTTGGGATATCATTTGAATCACAACAATTATGAGATTCTGGATTGGGACTGGCTCATCCAAAAATTTGAGAAGAAGTTATCCCTGTGGGAACACAAGTCGATGAACTTAGGCGAAAGATATATTATGACGAACAATGTCGTACAGGGAATTTCAGTATATTGGATGCACTTGTTTAATTTACGCAAAGCTATCATCAAAATAAGTAACACTATTACAACCATATTTCTCTAGGGAGGCATTGGCGCAACCAAGAAATTTCACTTGGATCGAATGGAAATAACATCTGGGAGTGAGGCGGATTGGGTATTATGGATACAAAGCACTTCAATCATGTGCTTCTCATAAAGAATGTATGGAGATATTTCCAAGGAGCTAGTATATGGAAGTGGATTATTAGGGAGAAATAACTCAACAATTGAAATATGGATGAATGGGTAAGAGTTGAAGCTCCAAAGAAGAAGAACGTTTCATTAATTTGTCGAATTTTGATTAAGGACAAGCCCTTTCTATGTGGAAACTTCTGATTGGAGGTTGGAAGGGGTGACAAGATCGCTATCGATCTTGATGCTATCAAAGTTTTGGTAGGACACCACCTAATTTTTGTACCTATCATACATTTACTTAAAAATTCTACTTTATATCTCCTGGAATATATTGGAGGCCAATGTGACTCGACTCTATCTCCTCCAAGTTGTTTGCATTCCAGGGATCTCAAACTTCTAATTTCTTTAGAGGTCGAGTGGGAGCAATATAGATACAAGCTATTCCATGTAGGTATCATGCTAACTAAGAAGGAAGAAAAATTGGTATGGGGCAGGTATGAGTCTAAAGGAAACATCTCTATCAAATAATCATATTCATTTATCAATTAGGATCACAGGATTATCAGGAACAACTCATGGATGACACAAATGTGGATATGTGTGGCTCCATTATAACTAATTTTTTTTATATGGTTGGTTCTCCACAATTAGATCCTTACGTGGGAGAACCTCTCTAGGAGGGGTTTTTAGGGGTCTGGGATTTGTTCTTTTTGCGGAGGGTTGAATGAAGAGGTGGTGAATATTTTTATTACATGCTCCTTTGTTGTTAAAGTTTGGAAATATGTTACCAAGTGTTATCTATTTTTTTTTTATAAACAAAATGCTCACATTTTTAGTGTCATTATTTTATTTGTAAAAAATAGCGAATCGTTGATTGTGGGATTATCAAAATTTTATGGTTTCAATAAATTTTTCAGGACAATACACTAAAAATAGGGTTGTCATCATTTCGGTTATAGTTGACAAATAGACTATCAACGCCAAAATGAATTTCAAATTTTGATTTTTCGAAGTGCGCTGACCACGTCAACAACAACAATGATGGGTATTGAATCATGGAACGTTTAGTTTGAAGGTGGTAAGTACGTTTTAAATGAATGTTTTCCGCCATCACCAGGTATGGTTATCTATTAATCATTCTAAGTTAAGACAGGGGTTATTTCTAAATCTTTTATCGAGATATTAATTAATTCACCTACATGGTTAGTTTCATGTTATTGCTTGTGATTTTGGTAACTCGTAACAAAGCCCATTTGCATCCATGTTTGTTGACAGGATTCCAGGGTCAAATCCCAGTAAATATTTGTGTCTTTCCTTTGGGTTATACAACTAATGGGAAAGAGCATAAACACTAATCAATTTGATACAAAAGCACCTGGCCTCCTAGAGATCTATCCTGACATCCAACAAAAATTTCAACGAGTAGGGTGGCAAGACTTTTTCCACCAATGCACCAATTACCATGATGTTGTGGGTCAAGAATTCACTCAGGGTTCGATGGTCACTCAGTGAAGATAGGGAGAATTTATTTTCCAGTTATGGAGGAGTTGATTATAGAGGCTACCACTCTTCCTTCAGACAAAGAAAGGGTTTTTAAGAGCCATTTTCTAGCAGGGATCGATGCTCAGTTTTTCTTGGAAGTAGAGTTTAAAGGTTGAAATTGGAAGACAGGGGTTCAAAGAGCTTGGTTGGAGGATAGGTGGAACTAGTTGATGAGGATAACCCACTCTTATCTCACATGTGAAGGCCTTTTCAACTGGGTAAATCTTTAAAATTTCCATTTCTTAGCTCATTTAGTTGGTCAAGCCAGATGGAATGTTTGTTTCTATTTGCTAGAGATCTTGAAACACAATCCGCTCTTTTTTGAGCCAGTGCATATCCTTCTCCTCACTTTGTTTATCATAAATCCCTAACCAAAATATTAATTTAGAATCAATTGGCGAAGGCAAGAATAACCTAGATCAATTTCTTGTTTTGGGGATGTTTTCAAACTCAACCTCCTAAGGCTAGACAAGGGAGGAAGAAAGGCACCAAAAAGGGTAGGAAAATTCATGCAGGAGCCTCCACTGAGCCAACCCCTAGACGAAAAGAGATAGAACTTACCTCGTCGTCTTATGATCCCATAATCCATAGGGTTTATGCTAGGAGAAGTACCACTGAAAACCTTCCCTCTGCTATTAGTTCCCCTTATGTTGTGAAATCATCCATGGAGAAATCCCCTGCAAAAACCCATTCACCAAAAATCATTAAAGGAAAATAAATTGAAGTTGAAACCAAATATGAAACCCCTGTTGAAGAAGAACCTACACATTCTGAAATCTTTAAGGGAGGAAAGAGACCTCATACCAGGCCTGCAAACAAACTAAGGTTTAATATATAACTGAAAACCAATCTAGACCTTCCCGAGGAAGTGATTAATGTGGAAAACGTTCCATTAAAATACCTCATAATAGATAGAGGAAAAATTGAAGGTTCTAAGAAGTCAACAGCTAAAACAACCATGGAATATTTTCTTATGGAAACCAGGCAAAGTAAAAGGTAAAGAATGGAAAAAGTATATGTTCTTCTAAAGGCATCCAACACCCCCAGATAAAAAGCTAATGACCATTTTGAGTTTTATTTTTTCACTATGAAAAAGTGAATTTTGACATATCGTTGATCATGTTCCTATCAATGATATATACAAAGAAGTGCAAAGTGATGAGCACGATCATTAGGTATCTTTTGAGGGGTTAATTGTCACATTTTTAGCCTTATTAGTTTCTCTTTCTCACATTTAATTACATTATGGTCATGTGTTGCTTAAGGATTATCATACTTTGAATGCCTAATATGGCTTAAATTCAGGATCGTCACGAAGATATGCCATTTTTGTTGAAGATTGTGCAATCAAATCTCAGAGTAAACAACAAGGAGAGATTATAGGGGGATTGACCACCTCCTTAAATCCTAAAGGTAGCCAAAGGATCCTCGATATTCCCTCCAACTACTCGAAATCAAAGGCATCCAAGCAAGTGGAAGACCAGGTCAACCAAAGCTCCACTTATCTTGCATTCAAAGGGGAAAATGACCTACTTTCTAGGGAGATGTTGGTAGCTACTATTTAGGTTAAACAGGGCAGAGCTAGAGCTCATAGGATTTGAATTTTGGAGATATCTAGGAGACTCTTAGCTCTTGTAATAGAATTTTGGAGATAGCTAGGAGACTCTTAGCTCTTGTAATATAATTTTATGATTTTCATGGCTATGTAATGAGATTGTTTATGCAATTAAATGAGTATTCAGTTTATCCTTCACTGATTTAGTTTCAGAGAGCTGAGCTTGTGGGTCAGGTCCGAAGCCACTAGCCTCAGTCTCTCTTGTGTATTTATGTTTACTTTCCATGCCATTGTAGCTAGTTTATTTCACATGTTGTAGTTAGTTTGCTTACATTTAATTTTTTTGTGTTTAGGTTGATTCCATTTCATGTTGTTGTAGTTAGGCTATTCTAGATCATGGTACAATAGCATATAAAACTCCAAAGATGTGTGTCAAAGCCTCCCTCTCTCACCTATTTCATTGGAGCTTGAGGACAACAGATCTTCACCACATACCCAAAATTTATTTCAGTTTATGATTTATTAGAAAGGGTATATAGGTTGTTGTATTTATCATGAACATGTTATGAATGTTGAGTTAGGTTTTTGATTCAAATGCATAAGTAGGTTTTCTTATTAAATTGAACTCATCTTTTCCACCATTTTCATCATAGATTTGTCAATGTTAATTGCATGAACAGGTAGTTTTCTTGCAGGTTTGAGTAGAGAAGCAGAGGAGGACTCCACCAACATCCCTAGCTTTAGTTTCTACCATCCACTAACCAGGGAAAATTTGAAGGATGGAAGTTTATCTTAAAGTTTAGAAACCTTGGCAAATATTACTAGTCCCGAATATGCAAACTATAAAATGTTTGGTGATATTTTTGATTATTTTATATTAGTCTATATAAAATTTTGGCAATTTTTAAGGTAAAATAATTTTGTATTGTAAAATTTTGACGAATCATTTTTAGGAAAAAAATGAAATTGGCAAACATTTTTTTTGGAAAAAGCATGGAAAATTAGCCCATCTGTGAAGATTAGCCCCTAAAATTTTCCCTGCCACCAACCTACTTTCAACAAAATCGCCTTCAACCCTATTTTTTTTAGATCTTCACCACAACACCGAGAGCTACCATGGAGGTGCAAGATGGGATTTGAAAGAAGTTATGAGCTTGGCCAAGGGGTTGGCCACCTTCCATCCATCTAAGTCTACCTTCATCCCACCTCTCCTACCCCTTTCCTCATCATTTCTAGCCTTAAACTACCCTTGACCTATTTCCTATAGCGTTTTAGGGCATCTTGTGGCACTATGAGAAACCCTGTAGTAGATCCTGTAGTAGCGCTAGTCAGCCACTTCTTCAGCCCAAACCATCTCTCACCTCACCTAGACCTGAGACAACCTCCAAGGAGCTTTCAGATCTAAATCCATGGGTCCAAGACCTTCTTAATCCACCTCATTGCCTCATTATTTTGTTGCAAAAAAAGTATTTACAAGAAGATTTAGCTCATGAATATATGCATTGTTAAAACATAGTAGTCAGGCATGAAGTATAGTAGAGGTTAATTAGCCATTTGGCCCAACAATGCATGCTTAGATCATTTTCCATTTCTGCAAGTTTAATTCAACAATTTACTTTATGAATGCCACTTATTTTAACTCCATTTCTTGATTTAGCCTAATTATGGATTTACTTTCTTGCAAATAGCTACCTGTGTCCTTATCATTTAGACTAGTTTCTTTCTTGTTGATAGAGTAATGGTATTGAGTTATTTACAGTCTTAGGGCTCATTCATAAGTGTGACAAACTTCATCCCCTAGAATTATCCCTAGTAGTAACACCCCTTCATAGGACTAAGAAGAGGATGACATGAGTGGAATGCATCTGTTGTGCGTATAGCACTGTCACCTCCAATTTTGTATGAACCTTGGGTTGATAAAGTAAAGTAGAGTATCCTCTGGGAGTTGCAACACTCTTGGTGCAATACTGGAGCTCACCACTTTTTTGCGTCCTTTCCCAACAAATTCCTAGATATCACAAAGGCTCAACAAGAAAGGCTGTTGTGGTTAAGTGGTTTGGATGAGTTTAGAATGTAGGTACTCATTCACACAGAGGTAATTCAGTTGTAAAGGAAGGTTTGGAATGAAAAACACATTAAGGAAAAGAAATTTCAAAAAGGATATTGGGTGATGTTCTATGACTCAAGGTTCAAGGACTTCAAACGCAAATTAACAAGATGGCTGGGACCTTACCAAGTGGAAAAATGCTATGAAAATGGTGTTTTTCAGATCAGAACCATTGATGAGGAGGGGATCCCCCTTCTTGTAAATGGTTACAGTCTCAAAGTGTAAAATAAGCCCCTGTTTAGGACTAAGTTTATTAATTTCATAAACAGGGAGGTGTATGTCATTGGAATCTCCATAGTTTCTAGCACCTCCCCTTCCTAGAAAAAGGGAAAAAAATAAAGAGGCATGGGTGAAAACCTCTATGAGGCATCCAAAGCCAACTCCTGGGTTGAAAACATCTATGAGGCGATCCTGAAATTAAAAGAATAAGAAGAATAAGAAGAAGAAGAAGAAACAAATAAATAAAATATCCTTGGGAAAAAACCTCTTTGAGGTGCCAAAGGGAAGCTTGTGGGTTGAAAACCTCTTGGAGGCAACCCACCTGTCTTAAAAAAAAAAAGAGGGAAAAAAGAAAAGAAAAAAACAAGGAGAAAAAGAGAAAAAGAGAAAAAGAAAACCTTGTAGTACTACAGGAAACCCTATACCACTACAGGAAAGTCATCTATGGGAAATAAAGATCTCTCAAGGGAATCTAATCTTCGAGAAAACCATGAAAATAATTTTTTTTCCTATACCTTTGACTCCTAAACCTCACTCCTTTCCATGCATGAGTATTCACACTCTAAACCCTATTTTTTACCAATAGCAGCTAGGTCACCTATATCTTGACATGGGACCTCTACCCTCGTCTCTCCATCACTCCACTCACTCCATAGCTCCGTCCCTAACCTCCATACACTATTTTCTATTAGGTAAACATGACTCGGGATAGAGTCAATGTTGACTAGGGTAAATAGTAGTGGTTTTGGGGCACATGGTATTGTGCACCCATGGTTTTCAGCCCATGGTATTGCATGTAATGGAGCTTATAAAAGGCTGCGAATACTTAATTGTAATGTAGGCCTGGAGGTGAGCGGTGAAGGCTCACTTGGCTGGATTGGCCAGGGTTTTGGCCAATGCTTAATGAAATTTCATTGGTTGGGTTTTGCCCTAGATTTGGGGGTTTTCCCAGATAAACATCTTTGTTTATTTTTATGATTTGTTGCTAGCTGTTTTATGGTTTTTTGTTCCTCAGTAAATTTATTATTTCTCTGGTAAATTATAACAAATGGTATCAGAGCCATTGAATTTTGCTGTGCTAGGAGAGTAAAGTCTATCAAAATGAGAGATGATATGTGTGTTGGGTTGCGAAATGGGTATGTATTTGCTAGTAATTTCATCCTCGTTATCCTTAATTATTATATTTTTCATGTCTTAATGAGCTAATCTATTAAGGAATTATGGTAAGAAATGAGGAATGATTGTAGTTGTGATTTAACTAACTTTTACCCTTCTTCATGCAGGAAAATGGACAAGGAACGATTGATGTTCCTTGCTGTTAGCACAGCCAAATCTGACCAGTGAAGAAAGGAATGAGTCGGTTGCGGAAAAGGCTAGGAACGAATAAGTGAGATTAGTGTGGAATAGAGGAAGATGTCTTAAATATTGAAATTGGTTGCAAATCCCTCAAGATCAGGAGATCCTGAGGGATCGCATTTACTATTTACTTTTTACCCTTTATGACTATAAAAGGAAACGATTGTAGGAAGACGGGGATGCCTATTGTTTTTCCAAATTGTAAGCTTAATTGTAGACTGTATAGTTTAAGAATGAAATTACATTGTAATGCTACTCAAGTTCGATGATTGATTGAAGTTGTTGTTTTTCATTCGCATCATCTGAAGTAACCTAAAAGTGCCTGCTGGTGGCTAAGGGCCCGACTTTTGGTGGAATTCACTGCTCTATCTGTGTCATACATTTCCGATTATCGCAAGTGTGATGGTTTGATAGTATTATCGCTTTCTGTGATTCTATTTCCTTTGTTGTTCATTATTTTCCTGTGTTAACCAAATAGTTATGTTTTATATAATTTACAGTATTGTTATTTATTTAGTTTACTTCCACTTTCAGATTGAGTTTCTTAGATAATTATTCTCCTCAATGTGATCAACTATAACGAGTATTAACTACTGTTGTTAGGCTCTTAGATTGATATCATTGTTGTTTTACTGAAGAATGCATTTGATTTAGATTCAATCAGTTTTGAAGAGAAGAGTTATCACTACTATACTCTTCACTGATATTGTTGTTACTTGAAATGATGTAGGATTTGATTTCATTAGAGGATTGAGTTTTCGTTTAATTGAAATTATAATTTACTTGCTACATCCATTTAATCTTGTATTAAAAGATCTACACTGCAATCTATGAAACATTACTCTCTGATTTAAATAGCAGCCACATACTGTGTACACCCTTGAAATAGAAGGACTTGCCTGGATTGATAATTAATGTGAGGATAATTAGGAGTTTAAAAACACCTTTTATCAACCAAAATTTTGGTGTCGTTGCTAGGGAGAGTGTAAGCCATTTATGAAGAGTGATGTATATCTAATAATTTCCTTTTGAGAGAGAACTGGGTATTAAAAATGGAAGGTAAGAACCTGCGCACGAAGTAGAAAAATGCCTACTCCCTCGCCCACTTTCCAGCAGAGTTGTTAGAAATTTAGGGTAGAGGTAAACATTTGAATTGTTTGTATGAATGACTAAGAAGAAAAGACCAGAAATCAATCCAATTCCACTACCCAGACCTGAAAAATATAAGGGACTAGTGACCCTTGGACAATCAACTTTCATAAATGAAATCTTAAAGAAAGTTGAATCTCAGCCATCAGTAGGTCCTCGAAGCATTGATTCCAGACAACCTACTGTCTCCCTTCGGGCCACAGGCTCACTATCTTCAGCCTATGTTGAGGTCCACAAAAAAACTGTAGGAACTGAGTAGAGTTTTCAAGAAATTGAAAATTCGTGCCCAATTTCCTCACAAGAAGGGAATTCTTGTAATATTCGTGAAGGAGGAGGAGAAACAGGGGAAGAACCAAGATCCCCTCAGGTAGTAACTGAACAAGGAACACCCTGTATCCCAGACAGAGGGAGTGTTGTTAAGATTATTTCCACCTCTTGTGATATTCGTGAAGGAGGAGGAGAAACAGGGGAAGAACCAAGATCCCCTCAGGTAGTAATTGAGTAAGGAATACCCAGTATGCCAGAAAGAGGCAGTGCTGTTAAGATTATTTCCACCCCTTTGGGACACCCTAGGGATAACTCCCCATCTCCAGAAATCCCAGAAGGATACTAGCATATATTTTATCAAATGGCTAACCATCCACAAGTACCCCAAACTTCCACATTGCAGTACCCCATCGTTGACACAGCTGCCAACACTCCTATGAAAGCTATCCCTTTACAAAATATTCCCACCTTTCATGGGCTCTCATCAGAGGATCCAGACACATTTATGTTTGAATTTGATGCATTATGTCGGGGTTATGATTATACCACCGACCCCAAAAAACTAAATATGTTTCCCTCTACATTAAAAGGTGCAAACTTGCATTGGTTCATGGGGCTAGGTGGGGGAACAATAAATGATTGGGATCAAATGAAAAATTCTTTACTTAAAAAATATTAGGATTATTGCAGATCTAGGGAATTGAAAGACGAAATATTCCGAATGGTAGCTAGACCCGGTGAAACATTGGAAGAGTATGTAGAGCGCTTCCAATATAACCTCCAAAGATCCCCCTATGTAAATCCGCCCTTGCCTGATAATGTGCTGAAAACTACACTAATTAAAGGGATGAAAGAACAATGGATAGAGACATTAAATATTATGGGTAAAGGTGATATATATCAAGAAGATTATGCTGATATTATTAAATTGTGTATCAAGTGCTCAAGGGGTAGTACGAGATTGAAATCAGCAGAATGTGACATGACTACCAGGGACAGTAAAATCTCTGGTGGAACCATTACTGGTATAGAAATTGGAAATTTGCTAGAGGATTTCAAAATAGATATCTTGGGGACTTTGATGACACAATTAGACATCATGCAGGCCAAGCAGAAGCAGGTGGAAGCAGAACACAACTTGGTGATATTTTGCCCGAAATGCAGAAAGAAGCATAGTCACAAAGAGTGTCCGTTAGATATGGTACAAACCTATGCCATATATAATAAAGATCACACCACAGAAAGCTGCTTGTCACTTCCAAGGTTAAAAGCATTTTATAAAGAGGCAGAAGAAGAAACATAACCATTCTACCTGCTAAATCAGTGTCGCCAATGGCAACCACGACAAACAGGTACACCAACCAACCCATCTTCTTCCTTTTAGCCCTCGCAATATAATTCTCAACAATACACAGGAGCTATGTGGAAAAACCAAACACCTTTTCCCAATTTGTCACAACAACCATTCTCTATGCCACCTTGGTCCAACCAATCAAACCAAAAATAATAGTTGGCCAAGTTTTCCTTGTTTTCCACCATTTTGGCCATCCTCCACATATCCATTCCAATGACCATCCTCTACATCACAAAACCAGAGTTGGCAGTCAAGCTGGAAATGACCTACAAATCAGCTAGCAGGAACAATCCCCCTACCTCAACCTACACTGCCAGCACCCTACACATTGCAACAGAACCCTTAGACCAACCTACGACCACAGCTCCCACCCCAACCCAACCCGAACCCAAACAATGGACTGATCCAATCAGTGCAAATTATTGAAGTACCCGAGCCAGAAACTGAGTTAAGGGATTGTAATGAGCTGCAATTAAGGTCTGGGAGGATAATAGTGTCAGAGGGGGATAAAAATATACAAATTGAAAATCTGTGACCTATAGAACAAGCACCACAAGTGGAGAATCCAGTTAAACAGAAAACTCACGATCAAACTATTACCTCTTCTCCACCATTCCTAGAAATATTAATTATACCTAGCTCAATTGAATATCTAGATTTTGATCTTCTGGGAGAATTGAAAAATTTGTGTGTAAAAATACCTCTCCTCCAGGCTATTTAGGACATTCCAATTTATGCAAAAAATATCAAGGAATTATGTATGAAAAAGCCAAAGAGGAAAACAAAAACAACTCCAACTGTCCATGTCACCGGTACTCTGTGTGATTTATTATCAAGAAGAGAAACACCAGTAAAATATGAGGACCCAGGAAACCCTATAGTCACAGTGAAAATAAACGGGTGCTCCTTTCCCAATGCATTATTTGACCTAGGAGAAAAAATCAATATTATCACAACAACAACTTGCCAAAAGCTTGGCATTACATCCTTGGACCCAACCATGACCCTCTTGGAAATTTCATACCGATCAATTTTCAAACTAGAGGGGACATTACAGGATGTAATGGTGTTTGTAGATTCTTGGGAATACCCAGCAGATTTTCTGATCATCAATCCTAGAAACCGACTAGATGGACATCCCCTAATTATAGGAAGACCTTGGCTAGCAACCGCATATGCTTACATAAGTTGTCGGACAGACAGCATGACTATAGAAGGAGGAAAATATGTGAAGAATTTAGCCTTATATCCTCCAGCTCAGCCAAGTCTCACAATAATAAAAATGAGGAAACAACCTGTATCATATTTAACTGAAAACATTAGATCACCACTAACCATAGAAGATGCTCTTGAATTCAAGGTTCAAACAGAAGATGACATCATTAAAACTTATATTAACCAACCAGATGTCGTATCTCATCCAAAATGTCACATGATCAAAGCAGCCTTTGATAACGAAATCGAAGAATATCCCTTACAAGACTTTAGTGACCAATCAATCCCAACAACTTCTGTTTATAATAGAAAAGCCGTAGAAATTGAGCCAAGGAAAACCTTAAATATCAATAAAAACCTGACTGAGGACCAGGCATAGAGGATTGTCCAACTTTTGAGAAAATATAGAGAAGCCTTTGCTTGGGATTACCCTGACATGAAAGGGATTGATCCCTAGCTATGCATGCACCACATCTATATGGAGAAGGATGCGAGGCCCATTAGAAAACCTCAACGAAGGTTAAACCCTCATCTTAAAGATATTGTGAAATATGAACTACAAAAATTGTTGGATGTGAATTTCATCTACCCTATATCCGATAGCAAATGGGTCTCCCCATTAGTAATAGTGCCTAAAAAGAATGGAAAGTGGCGTATATGTGTTGACTAGAGAGAGCTTAATAAAGCAACCCAAAAAGATCACTTTCCCCTTCTATTCGTTGACCAGGTCTTGGACACATTGGCAGGAAAAAAAATATTTTCTTTCTTAGACAGCTTCAGCGGCTACATCCAAATTCAAATTTCCCCTGAAGACCAAGATAATACTACCTTCACCTGCCCATGGGGAACCTTTGCTTACAGGGTCTTACCTTTTGGACTGTGCAATGCACCTGCTACATTCTAGAGGGCTATATTCAGCATTTTTTGAGATCTGATAAACAAAGGGCTCGAGGTGTACATGGATGAATTTACACCTTACGGAGATGACTTCGAGCCAGCATTACAAATGCTAGAGAAAGTTCTGCAACGATGCATTTCTACCAGGCTCTGTTTAAGCCATGAAAAATGCCACATGATGATGACCGAGAGTCTCATCTTGGGCCATTATATCTCAGCAACTAGAATCTAGGTAGATCCAACAAAAATTCAGATAATTCTTTTAATACCTGCCCCTTCCACACAAACTGAGGTACGCAGTTTCTTGGGATTTTCTGGATATTATAGGAGATTTATAAAGAATTTTTCTCGAATTTCTGCACCCTTATATGCATTAACAGGAAATATTGATTTTATTTGGACTGAAAAATGTGATAGTTCTTTTGAAGATTTAAAACGGCTTGTATCAATAGCCCCATGGTAAGTGGTCCAAACTGGAATTTTCCATTCCAGATCTCATCCGACACATCAGACATGGCTATTGGAGCAGTTCTCGGCCAGGAGGAAGATAAGAAGCCATATGCGATATAATACATCAAAATAAATCTATCTCCTTCTGAATTGAACTACACTGTGACCGAAAAGGAATTTATGGCTGTAATCTATGCTATTAACAAATTTAGACATGATATAACAAGATACCCTGTGGTTTTGTATATGGATCACTCTATTATTAAATATCTAGCTAATAAACCTATTACAAATGGAAGAGTGATAAGATGGTTGATTCTTTTGCAGGAATTCAACATAACAATCAAAGATCGACTAGGAAAGGAAAATCCAGTAGCAGACTTCCTTTCACGTATGCCAAAAACAAATGACTCGGCAGCAGTAGAAGACCGATTCCTTGATGAACACTTATTTGCCTTAACTTTAAAAACACCATGGTACGCGGATGTCGCAAACTACTTAGCAATGGGTAAGTTACCCAAACCCCTGACGCCTAATGAAATTAAAAAAATAGTACAATGTAGCACACGGTTCTCCTGGATTTGAGATTATTTATTTCATACAAGGGCCGATATGCACACTCAAATATGTGTCAGGGAAGACGAAATCTTTGATATCCTGAAAGCCTGCACGATGGGCCTTGTGGCGGACATTTTTCAGACCGCAGGATTGGTCACAAAGTCTTACAGACGGGCTATTATTGGCCCGCCATTTTTAAAGACGCCAAGAAGTTTGTCCAGGCATGTGATAGTTGCCAAAGAATGGGACGCCCTAGGAAGTCTGATGAGATGCCCCTGCATCCGCAGTTAGTCATCAAACCTTTTGAGAAATTGGCGTTAGATTTTGTCGGCCCAATAAACCCATTATATAATCAAAAGACATATATATTTTTTGCAACGGAGTATGTGACTAAATGGGTGGAGGCAAAAGCATTACCAAGGGCAACAGAGGACTTGGTAATTCACTTTATTTTCCAACTTTTCGTGCGATATGGCTTGCCTAGAGAAATAATCATAGATGGAGGGCCACAATTTATAGGCCATAAGATTGCTGCAACATTAAAAAATCACCATATCTTGCACATAATCACAACTCCATACCACCCGCAGGCAAATGGCCAGGTAGAATACTCACAAAAATAGTCACATCACATAGATGTGACTGGGCCACCCGATTTCCAGAAGCCCTGTGGGCATAAGGCACGACATGGAGAAATACCACGGGATATTCCCGATATCAGCTAGTGTTTGGTAAAGAGCCTATCTTCCCAATAGAATTTAAAATTCAAACATTGAGAATAGCTCAAGAAGTAGGCTTTGATCTAAATGAAGCACAAATTAACATACTACATCAAATCAATGAATTGGATGAAATATTCCTATCATATCTTCAGCATACTACACTAATCCAACAACAAAGAGCGAAATGGTATGATTCCCTCATCAAGAAGAAGACATTCCATGAAGGTGATTGGGCACTTCTGTATGATTCTAAGTTCCAGGGTTTCCCAGGAAAACTCCAGACCAGATGGTTAGGCCCCTATGAGATACAAAAAGTGCATGATAATGGCACCCTCACATTAGCCACCATTGATGGGTCTGGATACTCTTTTAAAGCAAATGGACATCGAGTACGTCTCTATCACAAACCGCTTACCAGGGAGTCCTTTTGCCAACAGCTATGGGAAGATTCCACTATACAAATTCCTGTTGAGGAGGGAAACCCTTCCACAACACCAGTTCAATGAAGGAATATACTTTTTCTCAGAACTGTACATAAGTTTGCCTTTTTATTTTTGATTGGATCTGATTGTATGTTAGTTTTGATTCTTTCCTCTATTTTTTTTGTTGTTCCCTACCGGGAATAGCTACTGTTCCCTCTAAGGAACAAAAATTTTTGTATTTATTTTCTTTGTTATACCCTACAAGGAACAACTGTTGTTCCCTCGAAGGAACAACACTTTTCATATATTTTTCTTTGCTTTTACCTATAGGGAACAACTGTTGTTCCCTATAAGGAACAAAAAATTTTGTGTGAATTTTTCTTTTTTGTTCCCTACAAGGAACAACTGTTGTTCCCTATAAGGAACATCAACTTTTGCGTGAATTTTGCTTTTCTGTTCCCTATAGGGAACAACAGTTTTTCCCTATAAGGAACAACAAATTTTGTGTGAATTTTTCTTTGCTATTCCCTATAGGGAACAACTGCTGTTCCCTATAAGGAACAACAATTTTGGTGTGTATTTCGCTTTGCTGTCCCCTACAGAAACAACAATTTTTCATGTGAATTTTTGTTGTTCCCTACAGGGAACAGCTATTGTTCCCTCTATGGAACAATAAAATTCTTTCAGTATATCTTTCTTTGTTGTTCCTTATCAGGAACAGCTGCTGTTCCCTTTAAGGAACAACAATTTTTTTTAATTTTGCTTTTTCCATTTTCTTTCAAAGAACAACACCTTGTAAATATTTTTGAATCCCTCAACCACCGCAGTTTCACTTTGTATGATCCTCTTAATGACATGAAAAGTACAATATGTATGGAGGTATAGTGGAACAGGAAAATACGGTGAATATTATCATCTTTAACATGACTTCTTTGTGATGATCCATAAAAAGAAAAAGACACAGTTATCTATCTCACTTTACTGCCTTCATTTCCACTATAAATTAAACTGATTGATTATCTATATCATGTTGGTTCTCCCTTGTCTGTATAACTCTCTCTATATATTATTAACAAGATTATGGGTATATTATTATTTTATATTGATAGTCAAACTTCTTCCGCCATTCCTACTCTTAAGGAGTGATGAGGCACCCTCTATGTATAAAACAGGGATTAAAAAATAAAAGCAGTATAAAATAAAAGGGGATAAAAAATAAATGTACATTTAATAATGATTTTATGATTTTCAACAGGGAAGGATAGGGGGTCTCATCACGAGATAGCCTACCATGATATTAAGGAAGAAGCGAAATGGCATTCCCACTATGGCCACCACACCAGGGATATGATCCAATGGATGCATGAATAAATGAAGTCCTTGGAAACAGGAGGTCTCATCACAAGGCGGCCTGACCACTCTCGCTACTTCCCAATGAATGGAAATGTGCTCACCTGGTCACCGAGCCAGCACATTGGTATCTGCTATAGAAAAACATAAGACATCTCCCCAGTTATACATAGAGGACCATGGTTATCAAGGGTTAAAAAACAACTATATTGAGGCTATGAACACCTGTGGGCAGCAGAAGCTCTGCTGATGGTATTGAAGCTTTATTTTACATCAATAATTATTATAATACCCTCTTCTTATAAATCATTGCTATGGAGAGATTATGGTCCTAACATCCCATTGAACCTATATTCATGAATATTTTTAAAGTCAATCATAATGGTTTAAGTGGAATAATGGCATTAAAAGTATTATTTCTTGTATTTTTGCTAATGTTCCATTTTTCTTTATTATATCACATCATGGCAGCTTATCATTTATAATTCACGGTGAAAACCTTGATTTCACTCCATCCATACTCTTTATGATCTTGTCATTAATACGCATGCCTTACCAACCCATTACTCATGTACCTTGCTGCCAGCACCTTACCCTTTTCATTTCATATGGTCGAGGACGACCTATCATTTTGAAGGGAGGCGTGGACCCCCAGTGTACTTATGAGTGCACTGTTGTTCTCTCATTTGATTATGCGTAATAATACAACATTCCATGATTGCAATGCATGTGGTATGATAAAAACCTCAATAACGGTATAAAACATCATATAACCATTTGTTGTTCCATTTCTCGGCTCTGTGTGTCATTGTGTTTTGTTGCTACACTTATCGTTTGCAGAGTTACAACACTATGGGAGGAAGAGAAGTATGCAGAGAACCATTGATATTGGTTGTCTCTGATGCAGCCAAGGAAATTTTAGCTCAGGTTGGGTGGATAACGTTCCTTACAAGATTCCAAACACCCAGCGAGGAAATTTCCATCGAGTTTTTACGAAATTTACAGAATGGAAATTCTGTGGTAAGGGGAAGGAAAATCATAGTATCAGACGCGGTGATAGCAGAAGCAAGCAAGTTACCTACAGAGGGACTCGTGTGGTTTGGCAAGTGGTTGAAGCTGCAGGACGCTATAGAATTTTTCAGAGACGAAGGGCAGGAGCTGGTCAAAGAGGGTAAGGGCGTTCAGACATCCTCTCTTGAAGAACCATGGGGGGAGCTAGCAAAAATTGTGCATAATTACATTACATGCGACGGGAAAAAATATGTGGTAAGGCTGCGTCAACTGAAACTTTTAGCAGTTTTAAAACAAAAATGCTTTGTTAATTTACTTGCATTGTTAAACTCTTTATTGCATGACACTGTTGAGAGACTAAGACAATCCCAACATGTAGAAAATGTGGTAAGCTATCATTGTTTGATTAGGCTAGTAGTCAACCATAACCTTTCCTAGCAGCAATCAAGCTGGGATGATTTACTTTCAGCTCCGGAAGGAGGTTTATCCCCACCTACACCTAACTAGGTTCAAAAAAGGAAAAGGACCCCTCTTTCAAGGGACATACCTCAAGAGCGCAGAAAATCCGTAAGGCTGAGGTCGAGGACAGGAATGGCCGAAAATTCTCAAGACAATATTATCCCTCAAAAGCTTAGATAGTCTGCAAGGTTGAGGTCAGGAACAGGAGTGGCCAAAAAACTTCAAGGCAGTACTAGCCATCTGATAGAATTATCTAGCTTGGTGAGAGAACAATGCTTGTAGCCAGAACTGCAAAAATAGGGGTGTTCCTGAATCAAATCATGAGGAAGAGGCAGAGCATTAAGACGAACAAAGAAATGAATCAGGACTCCCCTCAACACCAAGCATGGGCCCCCAAGAGGATTTGTTGCATGATTTTGACCTTGCCGAGGTCCTGGCCAATATGAGTAATTATATGCAGACCGAAAGCCCACTCAATTTTAATGAAGAAGCAATCCAATCTCCCGAAAATGCTGGCAACACCGAATTTCCATCTCCCTTGAGAGGTGCAAGCCGTGAAGCATAACAGCAATCTGGTGACATGCTTCTAGTGGAAAACAACCAGGTAGGCCTAAGCACAGAAAACATATGCCAAGGGGAAGAAGTAGAGACAAAGATACTTTAGGAAGCCGATACTCAATCTGGAGACACGGTTCTATTAGGACAGAGCCAGGATGAGCAACCAGGCTCCCTAGAGGTAGAAAATATTAATGAGACTGTAAGCAGAGTAGTGGCTCCTTTGAAAAACTATAGAGCCAAATTGAAAAAAATTAGGAAGGAACAACAGAAGCTGCGTAAAAAAATAAGGAAGCTCAGAAGAAAAATAAAGAAAATTACAATGGGGAAGGTCTCGAAAAAAACCCCAGAGACAAAAAATGCAGCTCAAACTGAGCCCATACAACCAGTCATCATCAAAGAAGAACAACACCAAACTGAGCCCATACAACCAGTCGTCATAAAAAAATAACAACATGAAATTTTTGTAGATATAGCTACTCAGATGGAGGCATGGACCTCTCATGAAAAAGAAACCCAGAAAAGTACACCAGCTGAAGACAACATGACACACAATCATCCCACTATTCTGAATCTTCAGGAAGAATTAGCACAGGCTCGACTCATGATAGAACGGCTTGAACAAGAAACTGTTCCCCAGAAAAAGTATCAAGCATTGCAGAAGCATCTTCAGGAGATGAATGAAATAGAGAATGAGACTTTCGACAAATACAAAAAGGCAGAAGATAAAGTAGAGAGAATCAAGCTTAGATTGAATAAGGTCCTAGATCGCACAAATACTATCTGCTCATTATATACCGATGTCTTGGCATGCAGCGCTCCCGCTACTAATTACGCCTTGTTTCTGCTAGAACGATACTTTTTGTTAAAAATTAAAGCCACAAGAGCTGGAAAACCAATTGAATTAAACATAGTCGAAGATTTTATACGTTGTTGCAAATTGTATGGTGTAAAGGTTCAAAGGTTGCTATGCGAATTTTACTTGCACAATATTGTATTAGCAGATGAAGTGGAAAAGAACCCCAACTCTTTCATGGGGGATATTCAGTTCCAGGCCTTTATTTCGTTTGCAGTTAATCAAGTTAAATGGTTCAAAGCTCATAACGCCTTCCAAAAAAAAGAGCATGGGTTGGATATTATGGTAAGAAGTGAACCCAAGCATCCTTTGCAAGTGCTTGCCAACCAAAAGAGTCTGATGAAACGGGAAAGGGTAATTCAAGTCTTAGGGCCTATTCATAAAGGGATTGTACAGACTGGAGTGTCATATTTTCAATCCATTATAGAAAGTTCTATGATTGCATCCAAGCTTAGGTGGGTGGTCTCTGCTAGTAGTGTTTAGGATAGAGATCCATTTCATTATAGAAATTTTAAAGCAGCTATAGACTGTTTTATCACCTATAGCAACCTCATCTTAAGAGAGGGACCTTACTGGTTAGGCTGTCGGTTTCGTAGCCCTATCATTTGGTATCCTTGCGAAGGTTATCGAGCCACCTATGAATTGCTTGAAGGGAGGAAAGGACCGATTTTGCACTATTAGCTCAACATCATGGTTTCAAACCAATCTTTGATGCTCCTTCTCCAGCCTACTCTTTAACTACACTCCATTGGAATTACTTATTTTCATGAGGACATGAAACAAAGTAAGTAGGGGAGTATGTTGGGTTGCGAAATGGGTATGTATTTGCTATTAAGTTCATCCTCGTTATCCTTAATTCTTATCTTTCTCATGTCTTAATGTGCTAATCTATTAAGGAATTATGGTAAGAAATGAGGAATGATTGCAGTTGTGATTTAACTAACGTTTACCCTTCTTCATGCAAGAAAATGGACAAGGAATGATTGATGTTCCCTACTATTAGCACAACCAAATCCGACAAGCGAAGAAAGGAATGAGTCGGTTGCGGACAAGGCTAAGAACGAATCAGTGAGATCAGCGTGGAATAGAGGAAGATGTCTTAAAGATAGAAATTGGTTGTGAATCCCTCAAGATCGGGAGATCCTGAGGGATCAAATTTACTATTTACTTTTTACCCTTTTTGACTATAAAAGGAAACGATTGTAGGAATACAAGGATGCCTGTTGTTTTTCCAAATTGTAAGCTTAATTGCAGACTGTATAGTTGAAGAACGAAATTACATTGTAATTCTACTCAAGTTCGATGATTAATTGAAGTTGTTGTTTTTCATTTGCATCATCTGAAGTAACCTAGCAGTGCCTACTAGTGGCTAAGGGTGCGACTTCCCGTGGAATTCACTGCTCCATCTATGTCATACATTTCTGATTATCGCAAGTGTGATGGTTTGATAGTATTATCGCTTTCTGTGATTCTATTTCCTTTGTTATTCATTATTTTCCTGTGTTAACCGAATAGTTCTGTTTTATATAATTTATAGTATTGTTATTTATTTAGTTTACTTCTTCTTTCAGATTGAGTTTCTCAGATAATTATTTTTCTCAATGTGATCGACTGTAATGAGTATTAACTACTTCTGTTAGGCTCTCAGATTTATATCATTGTTGTTTTACTGAAGAATTCATTTGATTTAGATTCAACCAGTTTCGAAGAGAAGAGTTATCACTACTGTACTCTTCACTAATATTGTTGTTACTTGAAATGCTGTAGGAATTGATTTCATTAGAGATTTAGTTTTTGTTTAATTGCAATTAGAATTTACTTGCTGCATCCGTTTACTCTTGTATTAAAAGATCTATACTGCAATCTATTAAACATTACTCTCTGATTTAAATAGCAACCACATACTATGTACACTATTGAAATAGAAGGACTTGCCCAGATTGATAATTAATGTGAGGATAATTAGGAGTTTAAATAGCACCTTTTATTAGCCAACAATGTGCACGTGGATTAATTAATTGATGAACCATGTATCTAAAGAGAAATCCTAGAGAAATGGAAGTTACAGAGGCTGGTGACCCATGTAATCCGGTAGATGGGTTCTTTTTATATGGGCATTGATTTCATATGTACAAAGACAGTAACAAAAAAAAAATTTGACGGGGGGAAAGGCTAGAGTGAGCAGGGTTGTCTCACTTAGCAATTTTGGCTGGATGTAGTCAAGAAACCCCAAGTCAAGTTTAAGGGGGTAATTTTTAGGTAAACATGACTCGGGATAGAGTCAATGTTTACTAGGGTAAATAGTAGTGGTTTTGGGGAACATGGTATTGTGCACCCATGGTTTTCATCCCATGGTATTGCATGTAATGGAGCCTATAAAAGGCTGGGAATACTTCATTGTAATGTAGGCCTGGAGGTGAGCAGTGAAGGCTCACTTGGTTGGATTAGCCAGGGTTTTGGCCAATGCTTAATGAAATTTCATTGGTTGGGTTTTGCCCCAGATTTGGGGGTTTTCCCGAATAAACATCTTTGTTTATGTTTATGATTTGTTGCTAGCTATTTTATGGTTTTTTGTTCCTCTCGGTAAATTTATTATTTCTTTGGTAAATTCTAACATTTCCCCTCATTTCTTAGCAGCCTGGAGCTCCATAGAAACATAAAGGAAATAGCTACAGGAAGTTGATCACTTCCTGTAGAAATCATGTACATGACACAACAAGCCTAAAAATTTAGAAGAAGTTGATGGAGATGCCTCCAAATGACCACCAGAAATCTCCAAGAGGATGACCACACTAGCACTACAAGAAAAAAGCACATTGGTGAGGGTCATGCTTGTGACGGACCTTTAAGGTCCGTCACCAATGTCACATATGGTGACGGTCCTTAAAAAACCATCACTGTAACTGTATATAGTGATGGTCCTTTATGGTCCGTCACCAAAGACATTTTCAATGACACTTTTGGTGAGGGTCGTTAAAGGCCCATCACTAATTCTCTCTTTGGTGACACTTCTAGTGACAAACTTTTAATGACCCTCACCAATGCTCTTTTTGTTACTTTTAGTGACGGTCAAAAAATGTTCGTCATCATTGATCATTAAAAAACCGTCACTGTAAGTGTATATAGTGATGTTCCTTTATGGTCCGTCACCAAAGACATTTTCAATGACACTTTTGGCGAGGGTCGTTAAAGGCCCATCACTAATTCTCTCTTTGGTGACACTTCTAGTGACGAAATTTTAATGACCCTCACCAATACTCTTTTTGTTACTTTTGGTGACGGTCAAAAAATATTCATCATCATTGATCATTCCAATGAGTTTTTGATAACGCTATGTGTCTGTTAATATATTTTTTGTCAAAAATTAACAATTTAATACCATTATTTTGGAGTATTTTTTATAATATGTCCAAGGCCATAGTGGTTAGGTTCAGTCAATTTTTTAAGAAGTAATTAGTGTGTATCATTTCCCTCAAGTAATGACTATTCGAATAGAGATTTCCTATGAGTCAACACATGCTTCATATCTATTAAGTTTATTATCTAGAAAATTCCCTTTAGATAAAGTTCCACTATTGTGTTTAGGAAATATATTATTTAATACCTAACCAAGCTCTAAAAAATCTATTAATGAGAAATACCTAACAATCCTCAATAATCTAGGTATACCTTAAATTAATGCTTTGGCACACACTAACATTTCTTAGCACCCCACATGTCTTGGAACATCTTTGTACCTAGATCATCTTGTGATGACACTGACACCCAAGCACATGGTGGCATGCGCTAGCACAACATGGAGCTCTCCTAGCATCTATTATCATGTTGCATATAATACTTATCATGCCCTGGAACACCTTGGTCGAATGCATTGACATACATTAGCACTTGGCCCACAATGCCAGTTGGCATGTATTGGGACCTATTATTAGTATGCCTAGCATGCCCCTTTTCAAAAAGATAAAATCCTGACTTATTAACCCTCTTATTGGTTCTTCCTTTTGTTGCCTTGATGTTGAGATTGCAACAAGATGATGAGCTTAGTGGAAAGAAGTCGCCTTCACTAAGTGGGCCCGTAGGCTATTTTTGGTGCAAAGCCTATTTTTAGACTATGTCTATTTTTAGACATATGGATCATGTTCGATAAGTTGCATGATGCTATTTGTGGATGGTTGGTCAAGTCGGAAAAAAATAGATGGACTTCTATTTTTAGACATATTGGGTGGAATCTATTTTTAGATTGCCAGTCTAAAAATAGATATGTCGAATATTATTAGCTCTTAATAATATTTGGACTATAAACATTATCTTATTCTCTTAGAGCACTTTAGTTAAGTGCACAGATGTGGCACAGGAGCTGACAGAAGGAATTACGCTATTCCTAAGGGTTATGTGGAGCTATTGCATGGATACTTCAGTTAGAACTCATGTGACAGAGTTTGATGGAGTTGATTGAGGAGTTAATGGAGTTGTGTTCAGTTTAACTAATCTAAACATAATTGAGCTATTTGTATCTAGTTTAACTGATTGATACAATTAGTGAGAGTGGTGTGAATTAATTATTAATTAATTCACTAATTATAAACTCATTAATCAACTAAAGAATGCATCATTTAACTTCAGTGCATGGACAGTTTCAGTGGAGACCAGTGCAGAAATAGGTGAAAGAGCAGGTTAACTATCAGTTGTGACTATACTGTTGCTATTTGCAACACACAGATAGGTGGAGAAGCCCATGAGGATTTCGCAGTACAAGCCAGGTGGTTTATCTATTTAATGAAGCCATCCCATAGCATTGAAAATGCAATAGAGGCTGGCTATCAAGTGGCAAAAGATTGGAGCATGTGTTTTGCTAGATCTAGCTTGATAGTGTGTAGCAATTGAGGGTGTGCATGAGAGCTTGTGAGGAGCTTTTGTTCTATGATTGTTACATGATCTCCATGACATATAATATACAGATAGTTGGGGTTTTCAGCTTTAAGCTTTCCCATTAAATATTGTGTTTATATGTGTGATTGTTTGTGGTTTTAATGTATGCATGCAATTGATTTTATTTCCGCATGTAATGATCAATGGTAGAAGAGATTATGTATTATGCATGAAGCTAAAATAGTGTGTGATCAGGAGAATCTCGGTGAATAATATATCAGCTATTCAAATTTCTACATGGTATCAGAGGGATATTGATCATTGGAGCAATTGTAAAACATTGAAGCGGTTGAGTTTTGTGCTGGTGGAATTCGAATTTGCAGCAGTGTTTTCTTGGTGTCGAAGTTGAGATGTCTTTCAATGGATTGCAATTGGAGTATGCCCTTGAGGGCAGGTCGAATTATATTGCATGGAAGGATAGGATGGAGGCGGTGCTGGATGACAATGGGTTGAAGGAGTTCATAGATGCAGAAATTCCAAAACCTACTTCTAGTGATGCTGCCATACTTGACGCATGGCAAAAGAAGACAGCAAAGTGTCAAAGGATTCTGTTGGAAGGTGTGAAGGATCACATAGTGTCCAACCTTCATGGTAAATCTTCTCCATTCTTGATGTGGAAAGCTTTGACAGATTTATTCCAAAGCAAGAGCGATCAGAGGAAGTTGGCACTCAAGGATAAACTCATAAACATAAAAATGGAGAAAGGCGACAGTATGCCCAAGTACCTCACGAAGTTCATCCAATGCAGGGATGAGCTGGGAAGTGTGGGGGTGACTGTTGATGATGAGGACTTGGTGAGCTTGGCTCTCCTTGGGCTTCCGAAGAGTTGGCATTCCTATCAGGACTCTGTCAATGGTTGGGAGAAATTTCCAGGATGGGAGCGACTTTGGTCGGATCTTGTGCAAGAGGAGATAAGGTGAAGTACCAGGGATGGATCTTCATCAAAGAACTCAGATGAAGAATTTTTCTTTGGTCGCAAGAAGGGTAAGAGAAAAAAAGTTTCTCAATCCAAAGGCGAAAGGAAAGAAGCAAGACATGTCGAAGGTGAAGTGCTTTCGCTGTCACCAACACGGACATTACGCCACTAATTTTCCACAGAAGAAGAAAAATAAGTAGGTTGCTGGGACAGCAGCTAGAGAGGCCTTAGCCTCACATTTTGAGCTGGATTTTTTGTTGATCGATGTCATTCCCCCAACTATGACTTCCGGATCAGCAGGGTTTCTTGACAAAGGTGCGTCTTGTCACATGACAGGAGATCGAGATTTGTTTACTGATCTGGATGAGAAAGATCTTGGAGTGCACATCGAGATGGGCGATGATGGTAGATACAGTGCGACTGGTATCGGTACCATTTCCTTTGAGAGGGACTCTGGTAAACCCTTTGTATTGAAGGAAGTGATGCATGTTCCAGGATTGAAGAAGAATCTTATCTCTGTGGCGATGTTAGAAGACAAGGGATATGATGTTGTCTTTAGCGAGGGAAAGGCTTTCCTGCGCAGTAAGGAAACTGGTGAGACTCGAAGGATAGGAGTTCGAGTTAAGAACCTTTATCAATTGCAGGTAGATGGCTGCGCAGCAATGGCAGGCAAGGCAGAATGAGTGGCGAGCCGGGATGATGGCGAGTTGTGGCACCGGAGATTGGGCCACCTTCACCATGGAGCTTTGAAGATACTGCAACAGATTTCTACTGGGCTTCCTAAGGGTACTCTTGCGCAGTTAGATCAGTGCAAGGGATGTACCTTGGGAAATTTTTTGAAAGCCACCTTTCACGAGAAGGATAGTCACGCCACGACGATCCTTGTTAGAATTCACACATACGTGTGTGGACCTTTCTCAGCAGCTTCGACATCAAAGCACAGGTATTATGTGATATTTGTTGATGATTTTTCTCGTAAGTGTTGGATCTTCTTCATGCAGAAGAATAGCGAGACATACTCAAAGTTCTATGAGTTCAAGGCACTGGTTGAGAAAAAATCGGGGAAGCAGGTGAAGGCTCTAAGGAGCGACAATGGTGGTGAATTCATCTCTGGCAAATTCAAGGAATTTTGCAGCACAGAAGAAATTCGAAGAGAGCTCATAGCACCTCATAACCCATAGAAGAATGGGGTTGCTGAGCGAAAGAACATAACGATCGTGGGTGTTGCACAAGCGATGTTGCATGATCAGGGCCTACCCATACACTTGTGGGCTGAGGCATGCAATGTCAGCAAGATATGTGGGGTAGAACCGTTTTCTCACAGGATACTTGGCATGAGTACACCCGAGGAGGCGTTTTCTGGTAAGGAGCCTGATATTTCCCATTTGAGGATTTTTGGTTCACCTATTTACATTCATGTGACGAAGGATACCAGGAAGAAGCTGGAGCCGACTGCAGAGGTTGGGATATTTGTGGGGTACATTGATACGCCCCACAACTATCGTGTGTATTTGCTAGACAGTCGCAAGACTGTTGTACAACGGGATATAAAATTTCATGAGGAGAAAGCCATGAAGTGTTCGCTTGAGAGGGAGCCACACTTGCATGCAGATGAGGAGCTAGTAGTTCCTAAGGATGAGATTTAGTATGTGGATCAGACACAAGATTAATTTCATGGAGTGGAAGAGACGACTCAGGCAACGCCAACCATCAGAGGGTGGAAGCGCACTATAGAAGCTGAGCGACTGGCTCAAGATGCAAAGAAGGTTGTAGGAGAACCTACATCACAGCGCAGACAGAGACAGTCACCTGACCGGTATACTGGATACATGGCTCTTATGAGCAAGTGTATCGTGACAGAGCCATCCTCTTTTGAGGAAGCTGTGGAGGACCCCGCATGGGTAGATGCCATGGTGGAAGAGTATGATTCGATTGTCAGAAACAGTGCATGGGAGATTGTCCCGAGACTGGAGGGGAAATCAGTAGTGGGTTCGAGATGGATCTACAAAGTGAAGCAGGCAGTTGACAGGAGTGTGGAGAAGTATAAGCCAAGATTTGTTGCCCGAGGCTTTTCATAGATTGATGGGATCGATTATGAGGAGACCTTTGCACCTGTCGCAAGGTATTCTTCCATACGGACGATTCTTTCTCTCTCAGTGCAGATGGGGCAGCACATTCATCAGATGGATGTGAAGACTGCATTCCTCAACGGAGTCATTGAGGAGGAGGTGTACATAGAGCAGCCCGAAGGTTTCGAGATCTTCAGCAGCGAGTCGCATGTGTGCAGGCTCAAGAGAGCGTTGTATGGGTTGGAACAAGCACCTTGTGCTTGGTACACACGGATAGACAGTTATTTCACCGGACTTGGATGCTCCAAGAGTGAGGCGGATCCGAACCTATACCAGATTGTGGTGGAGGGTAAGTTGCCGATCATTGTACTTTATGTAGATGATTTGATTTTGACAGGTGATGAGCTGTTGATACTCTCATGCAAGGAGGATCTTGCAAAAGAGTTTGAGATGAAGGACTTGGGCCTCCTTCATTATTTCCTGGGATTGGAAATTTGGCAGTGCAGTGATGGACTATTTTTTTCTCAAGGCAAGTATGCCCGGGAGATACTGGAGAAGTTCAACATGCATGGCTACAAGCCTGTTGATACTCCTCTTCCTGGTGGATGGAGGAAGGAGGATGCTACTTCAGCGGAGGTAGTGGATGCCACTGTTTATCGACAGTTGGTGGGGTTGCTTATGTATTTGGTCAATACACGACATGACATATGCTATGCTGTTAACCAGCTTTCACAAGTTATGGTTAAGCCAACCAAGCTCGTTGAAGGCGGGGAAGCATGTATTGAGATATTCCCGCAGGGGGCAATACTCTGGATATGGATTATGGTACGTACAATGGATGCGGATTGGGCAGAGCCCAACGGACAGAAGAGCACATCTCCGGAGGGAATTTGACGAGTCGATAAATAGCTTTCTGGTACAAACAGAAAGGCAGATCCATGGCACTCGCCCCCACAGGCCGAGTATGTATGTACACTGGCTGCATGCGAGGCTATATGGATGAGGAAGATCCTAGTCGGGTTGTTCGGTTCATACTTAGAGCCTATTATGATTTATTGTGATAATCAGAGTTGCATCAAACTCTCGATTAATCCAGTATTTCATGATAGATCTAAACACATTGACATCTCGTATCATCATATCATAGATTGTGTGTAGAGGAAGGTCATGTTACTTTCATACATTCCCACGGAGGATTAGGATGCTGATATCTTGACGAAGGCACTCACCAAGAGAAAATTCGAATACCACAGGGGCAGGATAGGGGTTGCAGATAATCCTTATCTTGTTGAGAGGGAGTGTTGAGATTGCAACAAGATGATGAGCTTAGTGGAAAGAAGTCGCCTTCACTAAGGGGGCCCGCAGGCTATTTTTGGCGCAAAGTCTATTTTTAGACTATGTCTATTTTTAGACATATGGATCATGTTTTATAAGTTGCAGGATGCTATTTGTGGATGGTTGGTCAAGTCGGAAAAAAATAGATGGACTTCTATTTTTAGACATATTGGGCAGAATCTATTTTCAGATTTCCAGTCTAAAAAGAGATATGTCGATTATTATTAGCTCTTAATAATATTTGGACTCTAAACATTATCTTATTCTCTTGGAGCACTTTAGTTAAGTGCACATATGTGGCACAAAAGCTGACAGAAGGAATTACGCTATTCCTAAGGGTTATGTGGAGCTATTTCATGAAGACTTCAGTTAGAACTCATGTGACAGAGTTTGGTGGAGTTGATTGAGGAAGTTAGTGGAGTTGTATTCAATTTAACTAATCTAAACATAGTTGAGCTATTTGTATCTAGTTTAACTAATTGATACAATTAGTTAGAGTGGTGTGAATTAATTATTAATTAATTCACTAATTATAAACTCATCAATCAACTAAATAATGCATGAGTTAACTTTAGTGCATGGACAGTTTCAGTGGAGACCAGTGCAGAAATAGGTGAAAGAGAAGGTTAACTATCAGTTGTGACTATACAGTTTCTATTTGCAACACACGGATAGGTGGAGAAGCCCATGAGGATTGTGCAGTACAAGCCAGGTGGTTTATGTTATTTAATGAGCCATCCCATAGCATTGAAAACACAATAGAGGTTGGCTATCAAGTGGCAAAAGATTGGAGCATGTGTTTTGCTAGATATAGCTTGATAGTGTGTAGCAATTGAGGGTGTGCATGAGAGCTTGTGAGGAGCTTTTGTACTATGATTGTTACATGATCTCCATGACATATAATATACAGATAGTTGGGGTTTTCAGCTTTAAGCTTTCCCTTTAAATACTGTGTTCATATGTGTGATTGTTTGTGGTTTTAATGTATGCATGCAATTGATTTTATTTCCGCATGTAATGATCAATGGTAGAAGAGATTTTGTATTATGCATGAAGCTAAAATAGTGTGTGATCAGGAGAATCTCGGTGAATAATATATCAGTTATTCAAATTTCTACACTTGACACATATTGACATACCCTGGCACCCTGTGCCACATCCTTAGCACCTAGCATGTATTGGCATATCTTGGCACTATTAATTGGCACATGATATAATTAGCACACCCTGGAACTCCCAAGAACACTTTGGGAATTCTTGACATGCCTTGATATTCCCTAGCATGCCTTACCAATGCTTAGCATACCTTGTCACTCCCTCCTTAGCATGACAACTAACATTCATTAACACTAGTTTCTGGCAGTACACGTTCCTCATATTCATTAACTTCCATGAATTTTTACCTAGTTCTCCCTTGATGTTTTTTCCTAATACTCCTTAACACTCATCAACATGCATTATCACTCTCTAGCACACTTTAGCACTCTTCAACATTCCCTTCCACTTCATAACATGCATAACATTAGTCCCTGACACATATTGGCGGTTGGCACGTGTTGGCGCTTGGAAAGTCTTAGCATGTATGGAATACATTAAGATGCCTTGGTATGATTTGGCATGGTTTAATATTAAATTTATTTGTTATGATCAATTGTTGGAAAGTAGATGAGAAGCAACAAAGGAATACTTGGCACTTAGAATGCACTAAGACTTTTCACTTGGCACCTGTTGCCACCTACTGTTGGTGTGCCTAGCATGCCCCTCTTGGAAAAGGTAAATTGATGACTTATTAACCCTCTTATGTGTTAATTTCCTTGTAGTTTAACTTTTTTCTCCATTTTTTTGTCTTGACAGTCCCTGACACACATTGACACACCCTTGCACATCTTGGCATGCCTTATCACTTGGCACATCTTGGCATGCCTTATCACTTGGCACATCTTAGCATGTTTGAAATGTATTCCCATTATCTAGCACATCAAGGGGGTGAAGAGAGATGTAGTCCTAAAGTAGGTCGAGTACGAGGGCTGAGTAAGGATTGTTAAAGGGAGGTCATGATCATCCTCCAAGAGTAAGATCATCATGTGAGGGTTCTGAAGAATGTTTCATACCTTAATGGTCGGTTTGCACTAGGAAGTAGGATGGCATATTTTTGATTCTCTTCTGGTAGATCGAGCTTAAGGGAGGTTTCTCATGAGAATCTAGGCATGTGATTTCAATGGTGTCTTTTTGTGAAGGCCACATCAAATTTTGAAATGTTGAAATTTGCAACAAGAAACAGTGAGATTGGAAACCAGAAAGGACAAAAAAAAATGCACCCACACTAGTAAGGAATTTTGATGCACCAGGAGTGAGGAATGTGGGGCGTCTAAATTATTTTTCCCTTAAATAAATTGGACAATAAATTGTAATTCCATCTCATAACAACTTGTGTCAGTTAATTAAGTCATGATGACCGAGTTAGCTCAAGAAATTCAAGTTGAGGGTATAAGATGAGGCATCTAGAGGGATTCTAATATTTTTGGGGTCCAGTTGAAGTTGATGCATTAGTGGGGTGCAAGTGTAATTACCTAAACTAAATGAGTTAAAATTAGTTTAACTAGTTATAACTAAGTGATGAGCTAGTGAGAGGTCCAGTGAATTAAATTAGATTTAATTCACAATGAGTGATTAATCAGATAACTGATAATTCACTATTAATAGTTGCATGCATGTCAGTTTCGAGGAATACCCAACTGAGACAAAGGTTAAAGGGAACATAACTATCAGTTGTATTCAGAGAAAATTTCCCATGTGCAATTATAAAGTCATTGGGATGCCATGATGGATTACGTAATCAAGGAAGACTAATTTTCCTATTTAATAAGGAGTTAATTCCCTAGGAATTGCATGAGCAAGGCAGGCTGAAGTAAGGATGAGAATTGGCTAAGTACTAGACCGAGTTTGCCTAGATCAACGAGAGACAATTGACAAAGTGTTGGAGAATATCATGAGAGATTACGCATTGTATTGTTTCATGATTCCTTGACTTAATACACAATAGATATATAGGGGTTTTGAGCAGTTTCTTTCCCAAAATACATCATGTTGCTGTGCAATTGATAATTTATTTCTCTTACTTATATGTGATTATGCGATTGTGTTTTTTTTTCCGCAAATTGTAGGAAGGATTCAATATCTTGTTTTAATATATTACAATATCAGAATGAATCTCATTGGTTAGATTTTCTACATGGTATCAGAGCAGGAATTTTTTGCGTGGCACGTTTGTAGAATATCTGAAGCTTTTGGTGTAAAATTTCAAAAAAAAAAAAAAAAAATTGGATTCCTTGCGAAAACCTACCCAAATGGAAAAAAAAAATCGGTCGAATCGGAGCTCAGATGAGGGAGATATCATCGATTTAAAATCAACTCTTTTTTAGAAACTTTTTGTAATGTCGAGACAATTACATTGTGCATGAGTCAAGAACCTATATGCACTTGAGGTACTAGATGCATGCAAAGCTTTGAGGAGAAAGGCAGAAGTTAGAGACTTGGTGGTTTAGAGGGAGCATCAATTACCTCTCAACATGCATCCTCATGAGAAGTAGTCTCAGAAGGTTGTGGAGTAGTTGCCACAATTGGAGAAGCAGAGAGGAGGTTGAGTGGAAGTGTCCACTCAAGCAAAGACCTCCATTAGGGGGAAATTTCGAGCCAGATGGGAAGAGGGAGCAACCATACCTCGAGGTGTAAGGTGGGGTGATGTGTAGACATAATTCCAAGAGAAGAAATTTTGGCAAGGTCCATTGAGATGGCGTGTCTCATGGATTGAACCTAGCTATGAGGAGCCCACAGTACAGTAGTAGTACGAAGATCAGTTAGATTGATGTAGTCAGATGTCAGCAAGACAGAAATCAGAGTGCCATATGTCAAATACTGGAGCACAAATCAGAGTTAGCAACAGTTCAAAGGGCACGGATGCAGATGTCAGTAGCAGCGCAGAGAATCCAGTACTAGATAGGTGCAGTAGCTAGCAATAGTCAGAAGACTCTAATGACATATGCATTATATTGATTCAGTTGTTCGGAGGCTATTTAGTTTCAAGATTTGCAGGTGCAAACAACACTAGAGAAGTGTAGCATGCAAAACATTCCAAAGGTATCGGATGGGGATAGATTGAATTCCTTTCTTGTTGAGAAGGTGTGTTGAAATTTGCAACAAGA
The DNA here is from genome assembly GCA_034641835.2 of Pinus albicaulis. Taxonomy (NCBI): domain Eukaryota; kingdom Viridiplantae; phylum Streptophyta; class Pinopsida; order Pinales; family Pinaceae; genus Pinus; species Pinus albicaulis. Next base: position 290,043,558 of record CM076574.1, on the reverse strand, counting down.
AACAGTGAAATTGGAAACTAGAAAGAAAAAAAAAAAACGCACCCACACTGGTGAGGAATTTTGATGTACCAGGAGTGAGGAATATATGTGAGGCCTCTAATTTATTTTTCCCTTAAATAAATTGGACAATAAATTGTAATTTCGTCTCATAACAACTTGTGTCAGTTAACTAAGTCATGATGATTGAGTTAGCTCAAGAAATTTAATTTAAGGTGATCGAGGTGGATATTGGTGGCCACCCACCTATTCCACTTGGGCCCTCGCCATTGTCTCTTTTAGTTTTTCAGTTTCCTTAATTATAGCACAATTTACTATTTTTGCAGTTTTTTTTGTGTCCTGAACTTTTGGAGCCATTTTGAGGCCCCAAACAATGTTTTTTGGGCATCAAAGGTTTAGCGATGTCATTGGCATTGGCAATTCTAGTCCTCGGAGAGATCTTTCTAACAAGGTATCATGTGCGTCAAACGAAGATCATATGACCAAGTTACGACCCCGGGAAGTTGGCTGCCCAACTAACCCCAACGGGGCCCATAAACTCTTGGTGTTACATCTCCCTGGGTTATGGTTTTGGTTTTTTATGGTTTTATCTTATTTTAAATAATAAAATGGCCTTTGATCCTTATTGTAACACAATTCAGAGGAACATAACTATCAGTTGTATTTATAGAAAATTTCCCATGTGAAATTATAAAGTCAATGGGATGCCATGATGGATTGCGCAATCAAGGAAGGTTGATTTTCCTACTTAATATGGATATAATTCCATAGGAATTGCGTGAGCAAGGCAGGCTGAAGGAAGGCTGAGAATTGGCTAAGTACTAGACCGATTTTGCTTAGATCAATAGGAGACAATTGGCAGAGTGCTGGAGAATCTCAAGAGAGATTAAGCATTGTATTGTTTCATGATTCCTTGACTTAATAAAAAATAGAGATAGAGGGTTTTGAGCAGTTGCTTCCCCAGATACATCTTGTGTTGTGCGATTGATAACTTGTTTCTCTTACTTATATGTGATTGTGCGATCGTGTTTTGTTTCCACAAATTGCAGGAAGGATTCAATGTCTTGTTTTAGTACATTACAAGATCAGATTGAATCTCGTTGGTTATATTTTCTACATGAAATAGAAGGGAGGGTTGATACCATCTTGCCTTGTGGTGGTTAGTAGCAAGGTCTGTGATAAAGACCAACATAAATGGAGGAGGGCTTGCACTATAATTTAGAGCCATAACAGAAGTCGACATAGGCGTAATATTAACTGAGTTAACCCTAGTTTGAGAGTTGACATTGAGATTTGAAGTTCATGTCAAGATTCAGTCAAAGAAATGCCCTGAATCTATGGATCCATGTGAGCTAGGTCGAGTCTCTTATGGAGGCAAGAGTCGTGTTTTTTCTATGTGTGGATAGGGTTTGTTCTACAACAATTAGAAGTACATAAGTATAATGCCCCAGTTAGGACAGTTTCCTAGCATGTTTAGTTCATAAGGTATGCCCTTAAGGCTGTGACAAATTTGCGTAGAAGAAGACGGGTTGTGACCCTTAGAGAAAGGATTATTTTTGCAATAAAGATCACAGATCTGGAAGATGGTTTGCAGATTTAGTATGTGTGGAGACAACATATCCAAAGGAGGGTGGAACCTGAGCAAAATATTGAGCATGTAGAAGAAATGTGCCATATGAAGAATGGATTAACATGCAGAGGAGTTGATTTTGGTGGAATTTCCATAGAGTTTTAGGCAAAGATCTGAAGAAACCTATAAAAAATTAGTAAATGGACTGTTAGTGGTTGATTTGTGACCCTAGTTCAGTCATCTACAGATTGTTAGAAGTATGAGAAGAGGAGTAGTTCATATTTTTTCATAGATTGGACAACAAAGATCAAATTGTTGATACACAAGAACAATGATCTTGAGAGGACTCAAACCATTGTTAGGTGGCAGATTTGAAGAGCCCTAGATGAAGACAATATTGCGGGCCCTAGATCAGTAAAAAGAATTGACTGTGGTTGGGCAGATTGATGGTAGTCCAAGTACAGTTGGAGGGTTGTTAGGTTACTGTCAAAGAAGAACCCTGACTCTTGTTCTGGTGAAGGAAAAAAAAATTGGTAGAAGGGCAGGTGTATAGGGCCTAAGGATGTGCATACTTTGAAGGACTAAAGTAACAGTCAAGTGGGCCAACCAACTAGCCCTAGTTCACTATATTGTAGAGGATTGATTCAGTGAGAAGAAGGGCAACCTCCATAGCCCTGGAATTCTCATCTTGGAGTTGTAGTATGAAAAAAGTGGGAATACCAAAGAGTTGTTCACAAATGGAATTATGAACAACTTGTTACGACTCAAACTATTAGTGGACCTAAAAGGGGTTCCTAAGAGGGCAACTGCTAGGACAAGGGAAACGATGGAGGCTTAGCCCATTGTCACCACAGCTAAGGCTCCTTACTCTTCACGGACTTTCACTGATGGGTGGAGTCCCGGTAGTTTAGGAAGTCACTTGTAGAGTATAGGTCAATGAATAGGTGGGAAGTGACCCTCAAAACCGTTTCCCTAAGATAAAATAAAGAGTGGGACTTGCTTTCTTTTAAGCAAGGGAATTTATCTTCTAGGGAGAGAGGAGGGGGATTGAAGGGTTGAGGGAGAAGAATAAGACTTATGAAGGAGGTTCTCAATCCCTAAAATCCTTTGGGAACTTGCATTCCCAAATGGTCCTTGATGAAAGGCCTTTGACACCAAATGGGACCACACAGGGCCAAGTGGACCCAACCTAGGTTTGAGGATGGAATTTAGCAACCAATTATGTTCCTACCTTGGACAAGGTGATGGGAAAGTATTAGACAAGAGTTTTTTCTTCTATAGGTCAAATTGATCCTACTAGGTTCTATCCTTGGGAACACCTAGGAAAAACTTGATCCTAGAGGTAGGGCTTGAGTTATCCGGAGATTCCATCATCGAAATTGGCCCAAGTTCTGAGGAGAGTGAGGGCACCTAGGAGAGTGATTTGTGTAGATTTCATTGTGCATTAAAGTAGATGTGTTGTGGTACTTGAGTGTGTTTTCATAAAAAATTCTAAGACAAAACCTAGATTCTCATGTGTCATTGAAATTGAACATATGCCTTATTCACCTAAGAACTACATGTAACTCATCTTATGCTACTCATGTCCAATCTCATCTAACATGCCTTAACACTGCCTAGCATACCTTGACGTTACTCCCTCCTTAGCACATCTGAAACTCAGTGACACTTCCCTTAACCCCAAAGCCATACTCCCTTAACCCCTACACTCATACCTCATAAGCCACATACCCCTTGATGCATGAAACCTTAAGCCATTAAATCATAACCTAGAATCCATGAACCCCTAAGCACTAACCCTTTATTCTCTTAACTCGTGACCCTTAAACCTTAATACATAACCCCCAAACACCTTAAAACCTAACCCCTTAGCCCCTAACACCTAAATCCCTTAATTATTAATCCCTTAACCCCTAAATCCCTTCCCCCCCAAGTCCTTGGACCTTAAATCTTAACTCTTGAAGCCCTTAACCACTTAGTATCTAAGGCAAAACACAACACCTCAAACCAACAAAATAACCTCTTAGGAGAATCCTTCACCTCTAACTAAGAATATTGGTACAATTTGATTTTTAGAGAACTGGGTATTGGTCTCGAGGGTGTGTGTTTGTGGGTAATGCGCTTATTAACATGTATACCAAATGTACAACAACTGGATAATTTGAAAAACCTCGATAAGAATTGCTCACAATATCTACTCTTCATGTTCACATGGAGCTTGTAGTGTTCTCCCACATAAGGAGCTGACAATGAATAAATCACTCATAATGACACAACATATTCAACCCTAATGAACAAGGAGCTAACCCTTGATAGAAATATTTGTTTGCTAAAAAACCACAATTGTGTTAATGTATAATACTATACATAAGAGAAAATAAAATGATATTATCCACATCAATTCTTGAAATAGCCTCACATCTGCCACGAGTGGTGAGCCAAGGGGTGAATGTAGGGCACTATTAAAGTTACATCATGTTTAAATTCCTTTTACATCATGAGATTGTTCTCCATTAGGGTTGATGCACCATCACAAGGGAGCATGCCACCTTTTTGTGGGGGAGCAATTAAAGTTATAACACGATTCAGGTGACATACACCTCCAATGTAAATGACATCATTATACGTTTGTGTCAAGTTGTTAAAGAGGTTATTTATAAACAATAAATTTTATACTTGGACTTCATATTTTCATGGCCTTGACTCTAAGATGGATTTTTACTAGGAACACTTCATGCAAATAGGAGGGGGCCTTATTTTTTAACCCTCACACACACAAGAGAACTAGATGTTGCCCTTCAGATCCCCCATGGTGGTTTCAAAGCGGGCTTACATTAGTGTCTAGTTGAAACCAATGACATCATGATATTCCTCTTCTCAATAATGTCTTCTAGCTTTGCCATATACACAACATTGAGTTAGAGGATCACCTCATCTAATGATCTTACAATTACAAGTTGTAAAATTTCACCCGCTAAATTAATACTAAATTTGAGAAATTTTAAGTGACCGAACTAAAAATGACTAAATTAAACGACAAAGTTAGTTTAGGGATAAAATATATGACTAGATAATAAGTGACCAAGCTAGAAACGACTAACTAAAATGAATAATTTAGTCCACGACTAAAATATATGACTAGATAATAAGTGACAAGATTAATAATGATTAACACAAATGACTACTATAGCCCAATAATAAAAATATGACCAAATAATAAGTACAACAAGTATATGAATTAGTCATGTATGTTAGTAATTTTTAATTGTGTCACTCCAGAAATAGAAAATTGCAATTTTGATATTGAAGTGTTTTATTTCACTACAGGGGTCTCTAAATCCATATGTAGTGTTAAATTTAGACAAAGGGGTCTTTGAATCCATCTACAATGTTAAAATTATAAATGCCCCTTTGTCTCTAAATTTTAACACTGTAGATGGATTCAAATATTCTCAACATTAGTTTTTCCTTCCTTCATCGTCGCGGCAAGACTCTCCTTCACTAGTTCATCCAAGGAGGGCAAGGCCAATGGCACTTGAGATGAAGGACAAGAAAAAACGATTCGGAGAAATTCATAACTTATGAATCTTTTGAAAACCCTAAGAAAGTCATAATACATTGCATGTCTTTCTCTGATCTCTAGGATGAAAGGGAAACCAAACTCAAAGCTAGACAACGTACATACATTGAAGATGGACTCAATTTTAGAAACTATCATTTAAAAATAGGTTAGCTCTACCCCAAAATGACAGTCCCTCCTCCAATACCTTGCCACAACTTCCATAGTTGTCAAATTTTACAATAATAGAACCTCTAAGTACAAGCTTACCATATACTTAGAACTTAGGTTGGAATTTATTTGATTCTTGAACTCTTTAGATGATGACTGAAGATCATTAAATATATAGATTGAAGCATTTGCTTGTAGTTATTGATGAACTTGTTAACCATCCATAGAGGAATACTTCCTTCATACATGTACTTGATTTTGTCCACAACGAAAGAATCCTACTATGTTTTTGGTATATTCGACAAGACTACATCTTTAAAGTAATGAAGATTTAATTATTAATGTTTGAAAATCCTTTAAGAGATGGAGACAATCAAATTCACATAGGAGGAGGTATTCCCTTTGTGTAGCGAACCTCCATGGAGAGAAAGAAATAAATGCAAGATTAACCTATTGTTTATGTGATAATTAGGGAATGTATATCCATTCTCTCAAAGATTAGTCTTAGATAAAGAGAAAGAATCTCCTATTTATTCTAAATAACCCTTAACGCTATTTATAGAATACTTTCTCACCATCACAATCACAATAGTCATTTTTTTAAGAAAAAAATTACAACAAAACTTTAAATATGTAAATAAATAACCTCCATACATGAAGGTGAAAGCATATTTAAAACAAGTTTAAAGTAAATTAGAATATAATATAGAAAAATTAACAAAAAATTTGATAAAACATTAATTTAAATAATTTTCTTTGACATAAATATATTATTAAAAACTACAAATTAACATTAATAAATAAATAATTTATATAAAACCCCACTTTAATAATGAATAATTACTTAATTTATAATTAAATTATACAAAATTTTAATGTATATTGATTCAATGTGACTTAAAGAAATGACATAAGCCATTATAATTATCCCACTTAGTCACTTAGTTTCATTCCTTTGCCCTCTTGTTCCATTTATTTTTCCAAATTAAAAATTAAATCATTTGACTCAAATACGAAAATACAAATATATGGCGCCTCATTTTGCCGCTATTGCATTATCCCTCTTCCTGCCCTGAAACGAGCTCACGCGCTGAAACGAGCACTTTTGTACAATACTGGTATGCAATTTCTCTGGCATAAATCCCCGAGACCCCAGTTCTCTTCATGAACGATTTCCAACAGATCATTTGTGTTTCTTCACCGTCAAAACGAGTTTAGAAAAGGTATTTTTCTGCAAGAGAATGCTTAAATTGCAAAATCCCATAATTTTTTTTGTGGCTGTCACGAATCCTGTATGCTCTGTCTTGGAGAAAATTCATTAAACAAGCCAGTGTATTCTACTCTGAACTAAATTTGTCGAAATAGTTCTTGCTCAAAACACTGTTATTTCAGTTTCAATTATTCTAAGCTTTCAATGGAAAAGTTTAACCCTATTTTGGCTTATAGACAATATCTCATAAGCTAAGGCTCTCTATAAATGGACTAGAGGAGGTTGTGCTAAAAAATTTGTTTAAAAAAATGACAGAGTTTGCGAATAAATTCATTGAGTTAAAGGATGGGGATTCTGATACATTTCGAGTAATTTGATTGAATGATTTCTCTTTCTGTTCTGCACATTTCAAATTTTTGGGAGAATGGACATTCATTATTTTGGTATTTGACGGTTTTCTATTAAAATTACACAGAGGATGATAGAAAGTTAGGGCTTTTAGAGGCTGGGCGTACAGAATGCCAAAATATTTACAGGCTTTTGTGAGATTTTTAATACTGTCAAATAGGATAGAACATTAGGGCTTTCACTAAGCCAAGAAGGCTAATGTCACATTCTTTACAGATTTACTTAAGAGTTACGAGACTGAACATTTTTGATGTTCAGGTGGTTCATAGATATCTTCAAGTGGTTTCTATTTGTATGGAACAAACAGTTTCTGTTTGTATGCAACCAAGAATTTGATACATCAACTGAAATATTATGCTTTAACATGTTTTAGAATACAATCTTTAATGCTCTTTAGTGTATGGATAAGTCAAAACTAATGGATCAAGAAGCAGTGACTATAGAAAAAGTTAGTAATGGAGGGAAATGTTATCCTTGACAAGATAACAACGTAGAGGTACTTTTTTGCTGTTTTGGCCAGAATAGGCCATCCAAGTAGGCCTTAGAAGTTACAGAGAGAAGCTCTTTGTTTTCTTTTACAACGGCTGAAGTGGAAAATTGTTGCCACATTCTGGGGTCACCTCTGTCCATTATAGAAGGAGGTCTTGTAACCTTCTCCGAGTTGCCAGTTTCTCTCTAAGAAAGTTTGTATGGAAAACCAATGTTCTATTGAAGGTTTAATCATACAGAGGATGCGTAAAATGAAACTCCTTTAGTGAGTCCAAGAAAAAGACCTGGCAAAGAATTGGTGCAAAATGATACCTGTAGAATAGCCGACAAAGTTCCAAAATTAGAGCCAACTTCACCAATTAAAAACTGCAAACAACCTGGAATCCTATCTTCAAGACAAGATTGTTTGAAGCACCCCTAAAATTCAAGTATGTTGTTACTGTGCTACCTTTCTATAGACTGGAATTATTTCTTTTATTTAGTCCTGGTTCAAACATTTGAAAGATAGACTTGATTTTTCATCCAATTGATTATGAGACTTTGTACTCAAGGTCACGAGAAAAAAAATCCAATACTTTTCAGCTAGTCAAGCATAAGTTCTTGAAATTTAAATAGTAACTGTCTCTATCTAGTTTCCCACTGTGCAGCGGGCATATCGCTGATTTTAGCAAGCCTTAGCATTTTCCTCTCTAACTGCATAAGGAAGCAAATTTCTGAACTCTTCCTTGACACACATGAAAGTCAGATGCAGTTTCGGCAATGGTATTCGCAAATTATAAGAAATTATTGTACAAGAACTTTCTTACATTCCTTGCTTCTCAATGCCAAGCAGATGCTACAATAAGAATTTTGTCCAACCATCCTTAGACTTTTAGCTATTTCATTATGATTTATGGAGCAAATATTTAACTGTGTCTTTATTGTTTATTTGCTCTTTCCAACCTGGATTGTTTATCTGCTCTTAACAGTTCATTTCCTTGAGAGCACAAGGCTGCCTTTTAAGTGCCCATTTTCCCTTTATTACACAAATATCCAAAAAAACCTTGTTACCTTGCATCTATTCTTTGATTCCTTCCTTCTTCCATTGATCTTCTAGATGATAATATGGAGGTTAATCATAAAAACAAGACAAGGTACACTACTCATATTCCAGACATGATTTCTTCATTTCTACATGTGCCAGAACCCAGTTGAATTTTCCTTCCTCTTATCATCTTGATTCTTGCTTAGCTTAGTCCAACTTCTTACTTTGGAAGTTTACAAAAAAGTTATAGAATCCATAACATCTTGTGGTACCTGAGCGGTGCATTTCCAAAATCAATAGGTGAAGTCCAATTTCCTAGCGTCCAAATTCCTTCAATTCACTATTGATACAAAACAAGAAATAATAGCTAGCTGCTAACATTCTCACTTAAAGCTTAACAAGATTCCCGGGAAGTACATATATCCTTTAGTGTTTCTAGTCATCAGAATTTAAGGAGCCAGTTTAGAAAATCTCACACATACAGGGAAATCAACAAGAACATTCTTCAAGAGATTAAAGCCAGACTCTCAAAAATTACATCTCTATCATTCCTACTAATAAAAATACGAGTCGATTAGGCTTGAACTAGTGCAATAAGAACATCTACCATGCTAGGGACTAATGTTTTATTCTTATTTGGCACAAAAGTGACCAGGTTTATCCCCATTGCTAGCTTCCAACATGAGTGGTTCCCTCTGGTGATTTCTCACCGTCAACATTTAGCCAACATAAGGCTTGGTCTAGTGGTAAGTTGGACCAAGTTCGATGCTGGAGACCAAACTTCTATTCCCTATATGCATAGAATTTTACTAGGACTATCTTGATTGGCTAGCCTATAACGTTAGTGGCACCCTTAAGAGGGCTTCTGGCCATCAATATGAGCTGCAAGAAAAAATGATCTACCAATAAGGGGGAGTGCATATGATGACTTGGGTTCAAACCCTGACAAGTGCACTCCATTGTGTTACTAAGGGCCCATGATGAGGCCAAGAGGAAAATACAAAATTCAAGTCCAAATGGATTTTATATGGGCATAGAAACCCCTCAAATGCGGCAACTTAGCCAATGTTCCATTGTGTTTGACAATGCTCTTCCCCATGTTATAGTGGGGAAGTGTTTCCCCTGCTTTTGACCAAAAATAAAATAACAACCTAGAGAAGATATTAAAGCCAGACCATCCTTAAAAATCACATCTCTATCATTCTTACTAATAAAAATATGAGTTGATTAGGCTTGTTATGGTGTAATTTAAGAACACATACCATGCTAGGGACTAATGTTTTATTCCTATTTGGCACAAAAGTGACCAGGTTTATCTCCATTGACTAGTTTCCAACATCAGTGGCTCCCTCTGGTGATTTCTCACCATCAATATTTATCCTACATAGGGCTTGGTCTAGTGGTAAGTTGGACCAATTTTGATGCTGGAGACCAAGCTTCTATTCCCTATAGACATAGAAGTTGACTAGGACTATATTGATTGGCTAGCCTGCAACATTAGTGCCACCTGTTGTGGCCGTGTAGTTTATAATATTGGTAAGAATAAACGATAGAGGACAACATCAAATCGCTTTGGAGTCCAGGACCTATCCTTCCTAGACTCAGAGAGGGCTCTCTCTGTTTTTATGATTTAGCTTGATGGTTATAAAGGCTGATATTAGGCTAGTTATAGAAATTATGAGGGCTGTTTGTTTTGATTGATTATGTTGTTGGACAGATAGAGCTATGAAACTTAATCCATTGAGCTATGGAATCATAAAAGGTTGAATTGTGTATCAACTTTTCAAGGGCATTCACAGGGCAAGCTAACTATGCAGACTGGATCTTACTGGAAGTGTGAATATGAGATGGAAGAAAACAATGAGTTTAGTAATAGCTAAAGAGCAGTTAAGAATTCTTTAACTATACTTCAGAAGAAAACATTAAGATAGTAAAAACAGACAAAACTAAGGTGCTCTCTTAGCAAATCTTAATCTAAATTTTCTGTTTCACAATAAGACAAATTGATGCTCAGCATGAAATACAGAGAAAAACATTAACACAGAAGAAATATCACCATTAACATAGCTCAAGAATCCTGTGAACGATCTCTTATTATTGATTCCCTAGCAAAAACTACAGTGCTCCAATACAATGATCTTTACAACGTAGAGTCTAACAAGGTCCAACCCTTGATAATGAAAATACAAGTAGTATTTAACTGCAACTATGCTAGTTGCCCTAATCTATGTCGGCAATCTTCATTAAATACAATTTAATTAGAATTTGGCAACTGTGGCCATGTAAGGCCTTGAACAAAAAATATCTTTGGCAAAATCGATTGTAACATTAACTTTGGCAGCTCTTCGTAAATAAAAAAAGGTATGCTGAAAATGGCTGAGGTGGTCACAAAGAGGCAACGTTGGGTGGCTTTGACATCTGGCTTTGCCATTCATGCCGCCTTTCCTGAATCATTAGTTGTAATGCGACACTGGCTACCATGTGTACCCTCAAATATCTCTGTCCAATATTTGCCATCGGTCACCAATTTTTGCATCTACATCGTCAATTTCTTTTCCTAGCTTTTGAAGCATAGCATCGATCCTATTTATCATAGAATATGAAACATTTCTTCCTACAGAAACTTTAGTCGCATGACACTTTGCATCCTTTGATAGCTAGACACAAAGAATCCTTCACCCTTGTTAGGAAAGGTTGAATTGGTGGCTTCACATCGCTGTTTACACTCAGTCACACTGTCTGAAGGAAGAGATTGTGTTGCCTTCTGTGGTATCTCAAATATACCCTTTACAAAACAACCAATTCCTCCTGCTATCATAATTTCCTTCATGTGGCCCTCAATTATATCATGTAACACCTATGTTGGAGTTTGCTTGGCCTTTTTTCCACGGTATGAAATTTGTTGCTGCTTGTAATCTCTTACTTCAGCTAATGATTCTTCTCTTGTTTTCTCCCTCTTTGTCCCCTGATAGGAAGAACGTTGCCATATAAGGCCATCCTGCTCAAGTATGGGTTTATAATCGGAATGCCTTTTCCGCTCCTCTGTAGCCTTCCTCACGGCATTTTCATGCTCAGCTAATAGCTGAAAGCATTTCATAATCACAAGAAGCTTTTCCTCTTGGACAAGGCAATTAAGACCTCTGCATGACAAATGATGAACTCAACAACATCCAAACCGAATCAATAGCAAAACACTGGCCATACACATTCTCCAGATTTTCCACTACAACGTATTCTCCTTGTGAAAGCTTAAACTTCTGAAAGTGCATCATATCCCATTTCAGGGATAGACTCAAAACGGACATCAATATTTAGAACAGGTGGACCAACAGTCCCGATCGTTGAAATAACATTTGGAAGAAAAAGAAAACTTCCCGCAAAAGTTTCTGTCAAACCATAGTCCTATACAACATGGAAACATGTCACTACTCGTAGAAACTCTTCCACATGTCTTGCAAGTGGAGTTGCTCTTGATGACATTACACAGACATGTTCTCCCAGACCTTGTTTAATCTTGCTAAAGACAACTTGATCAAAAAGTGGAGATGCTTTTTCATGTTTCAACCCTTTGCGCATATTATTAAGCTTGTATTTGTATGCAAATTCAAACACCTTTCTATTTAGAAATCCTCCAACGATGATCTTCTGGTTTAAACCTGAATATATGTGATCAAAAAAACATGTGGGACACCACATAAGACAGTTGGTTTTAGTTTTTCTTTATCCTCCACCAAAAGCTTCACATCCCCGCGCCAGAAGCCTATTGAAGCACTTTTTGATATGAAAAATTCCTCTGTCACCCGATAAAATATATGTGCTAGAGGAAGAAACGAGAAATAAACATCCTTCTCTGCAAGCTCTTCATTCTGACATTTAAGAAAATAAGCAATTTCAGTCACCATAGAAACAATGTTTTCATTTGTGATCAATATGCCTTTAGGTTCACCAGTTGTGCCATTAGTGTACATTATCGTGCAGATATCGCTCTTTTTGGGTAATGATTGTTCAAACCTCCTTTCCTTACCTAGAAACATAAATTTGTTCCAAGTATAGACTTTGAGCGTTTGTTTTACGAAAACCCGAAACCGGATTTCGGAGGGCCCAGCAGATGGTAAGACATTTTGTGATTGGGGGGGGGGGGTGTGAACATATCCTTCGCTTTCCACGTGGTTAATGGCTGAGTTTGAAAAGTACCCATTTCGAACCCCCCCTCCTCCACTAAAATTCGAAACACTGAGGGGGTTCGAAATCAACTTGAACTGTCAATATAAACCAATGGTTATCCTTCATAAGTCAAACATGCGTGAGGTTTAGCATAATATCGGCAGAAGCTCCACTGCCATAGTGTTATAGTTCTTAGCTCTTAAATCTCCTTCTATCAAACCATCCTCTGTCGGAACACCAATATGCATAGCCTTACTTGCATCAGGTTCATCTTGGGATTATCTTCCTCCACTTCAGGAGATCTCTGCTCATTTGTAATAATAGAGTTTGAATTGACAAAACATTCAGCCATTTCATTGTTTATATTGCTTTTAGACACACTTGTCGCTGTTGATATAGTGTGGGGAAAAGACTTGTTTTAATATTTATAACATGCAACCACCAGCTCAATCATTTGAGAATCTTCACTACCTCTATGTATATGCTCAATAGAATCTTTACTGAGGCTTACTATTTCATTGTTTTTTTTTCGCTGATTCAATGTTTTGCAATGTCATATCTCTGAAACATGGGTAGTCATCGGCTGTCACTCTCGCTATCTCCTTGATTTCTCTGTTACTAATTGATAGCTCTCCACCAGCTTTATTTGACGAGCAATAATGTCAGCACATCTTGGAAGAAGTTCAACTGGCTACCCTCCTGGGATCACAATATACTCAATAGCAAGTCTGGCCTCTTCTAAAGCATCAATCTCTTCTCGAGAAGATCTTTTCTTGGCTGCTCCATCTGATATCTCAATATCATTCTTAAGCTTTTTGAATGAATTAAAATAACTTGCACCAAGAGTCTCCAAACCAAGAATAGTACGCATGACCCTTACCATCTCCGCCATTATGTTTGTCTTCATCACAAATATGGGTAGACGCTGATATTTAGCCACTCCTCGAATCCATGAATTCTCCTTGAGCTTAGAATGTAAAGCAAGAATTGCATCAGCTACTCCAATGTCATTTGTGAATTTAACTGCTTTCTCTAGGCCCATTACTTCACTACTTGCTCCAGATCAGCCTCCATGATCTTTTATAAGTATATAAAATAAGTGGTGAATCATCATCCTTCCGAAATTGTTCATAACTACCTTTCAACCCAAAAATATCATCATCACCACTCTCATTACCAACCTCAAAAACACCATCGGACTCTAAACATGTCAAAGTGCTCCTAAAATGGCTTCCAATGCCTGGTTCTGTTGTGGCAGGACTTCCATCTGTCACTACCTTCATAACCATCTGGTGGACCTCAAATGATGGAGATTTTCCTATTCACAACATATAATGGAAATTTTATATGAAGTTTGAACAGGCCAAGATAGATACTTGATTAATTTTTTTTTTTTTTGAATTGACATTGCATACAGTATCATCCAGCATATTTATCCCCTGGGATGGATATGAAAAACTTTATAGAGCACCTTCTAATATGGCATCCACAGTTGCTTCTAAGCTGTGATGAATATGACATTCGGTCCTTGATGTCATCTCTACAGCATAAGTAAATGAGGATGGTCCTTTTCTCTCAAGTATAGCCTTCTGAACTCCCCTTCTCTTTGCCTCATCATCTCCAAGGGCAACACTCTGCACACTCTCTACAAGCATCTCTAAAGAAGGATTCTTTATGAGATTTTCAATAGTCATTCCATGCGCAGTTCCAGCCAATTGGATTCCACGCTGAGAAATAGTACTCGCTACCATTGCTTCAGGCTTTGTTCCAATTTCATCAATAATAACTGTTTGAGGCATATGATTTTCAACTGCTTCAATCATGACTTTATGTTGCATATCAACATTTGGTACTTGCATTCTCCGCGACCAACCAATGCATGCATGAGGGATGTCTCCATCACCAGCTATTTCATTTGATGTATCAACTACCACAGTTCCATATTAGGCTGATTGGATGGGAGAGACATTGATGTTTCTGAAACATCAAACATATTTCCCAATTTCATATCTACTCCCTCACTTATTGCTTCAACACTACCAACTGCAATTTCTTCTATTGTCAAGACACTCTTCTTCTTCATTATCTGAATGTGAATCAAATTCAGCATCAGAGGAAGATGATTTTGCCTCTGATTGAACTTCAAACCCCTCATCGTCAAATGAGTTAAACCTATCAGTTCCATCTTTGTGTTTCCCACTATCATCTGTGCCATCCACAGCCTGAGAAATGCCCTCAAGATTGGGTTCAGTTGCAACACCATTTGTGTCTATAGTGGGCTTTGATTTTTTGAGAAATATCTTGTATTTTAACATTGATTTTTCTTCTTTTCACAAAGGCTTTCCTCAACTGTCTGCATAGAAATTCCACCTCCCTTTGTCCTGTGACAAATACCAGTATACCACCAGGTGGTAACTTCTTATGAATAGCTAAGACCTTTTTGTAAGCCTTCCCCAAGTAATCTACCAGCTCTGTCTTTGCTGAGAGATGAATGGTTATGGGAAGTTGCCTTGTAGCCACTTCTACTACAGATGGACTCGAAATAGGAGCTACAAAATTTGCGCCCAAAGGAGCACATTCAAAAGCCTTAGAAGTGGCATTGGTTTGTGTATCTAGCTTTGTTAACAAGTGGCTAAGGGATTCATTGTTGTGAGTGTCGATAAGATTCAAGATACTGAGGCAGCATACAACATAAGTAGCAGGTCCAGGTGGTGGGGCACTAGTTGGTGAAGCCAATTCAAATTTGTTCCATTTCTGCTAATGAATTTGAAAATATGCAGGACAAAGTGTAAATTTGAAATTTATCCCGTGCCAACACCACCCTTAATAGGGCTTTTGGCTATCAAAATTATTTGCAAGAAAAAATGGTCTACCAATAAGAGGGAGTTCATATGATGACTTGGGTTCAAACCCTGACAAGCACACTCCATTGTGTTACTATGGGCCCATGATGAGGCCAACAGGAAATACAAAATTCTATTCCAAATGGATTTTATATGGGCATATAAAACCCTAAAATGCAACAGCTTAGCCAATGGTCCACTGTGTTTGATAGTGCTCTTCCCCATGTTATAGTGGGGAAGTGTTTCCCCTGATTTTGACCAAAAACAAAATAACAACATAGAGTGTTGTAATATGTGCACCTCAATGCAATTGATTAATATCGAAGGCGAGTCTTTTTTCCATCTTGGTAACTCCCTCATTATCGCAAAAAGAATTATGCTTATCCTAATGAACTTGCATATCTGCAAGTATTTTCCCAATCCAAATTGCTTGACATGCATATTTTGTTGCTACTCTATCTTGAGTTTCCTACATTAAACCTTGGAAGTTAGGGGAGAGACAAATCTAGTGATATAACCTTTTCCAAGGAATTTGATACCTTTTGCATGGAAACAAGGATCAAGAGGATGCTAAGAATGTGCTTGTAGAGTAACAAATCCATCATTGAGATAGCTAAAACCATGATCCAGGACATGGATTTACCCATGTGTCTTTAAGCCAAAGCTTGCAACACGTTGTCTATATCTTGAACCAATGTCCTCACAGGATCTTGAAGGACAAAACACCAAAGAAATCTTTTGTTATTGAGAAGCCACAAGTATTACATTTTTGTTTCATTTTTTTTGTCCAATTTATATTCATATTCATGATGAGAAAAGCACTAATATTGAACCCTTGAACATAAAGGCGGTCTTTGTTGTATAGAGTAAGACATCCAGGGCCTACATGATCTAAATTAAAGTGCAACTTAAGACATTGGTGAGCAAGGATATGAAGTTTGATGAAGATGAATGGTCCTCAAAACCATAAAAACATCCTATAGTGATTAATGCATGCGAAAATGTTGTTCCAGATTCTGTTCTAAAACTGAAAAAGAAATCAATGTCAGATCAACAAGATTCTAGTCAAGGAACAGAGACCTAATTACTTACTAGTGTAGCCAGGAAGTTAAGATGGCTTACTCAAACATTGTAGGGTGTACAGGAACAAGTGGGAGCATCTAAGTCCACGTTTCAGGCGAGTCGTCAACCTAAGAAATTTCCTACTTATGTTGCAGTAATGTCTTCTATTCTTCAGACATTGCCCTCCCTTTTTTACTTCAATTTCATCTTTGAGAAAGGATGTTTCCTTGGTAAATTTTTGTCATTGTATGTCAAGGGGATTTGCTGAGCTGAGGAGATAAATGTGGCACTTGATGAGAAGTGGCTCACAATTGAGGGTAAACTAGCTTTCAACTGAAAACACGTAAGTGTGTTCTTCCAAATGATCATTGAGAAATGTCTTTCAAAGTTGCTGAAAAAAAATCTGGGCACAAATTTGGACTAAAATTGACATCGTTGTTGTGCCCTTGGGATTTATTTCTTTTACATGTAGTTTATAAGTTGCAGATATAAGGATACCATTTTGAGATCATGATGTGCAGATATCCTGAGCTCACATATTTTTGGTGAATGAAATAAGAGGTAGTGGTGGTACTTGTGTGAGAAAGAAAGACCATCCTCCTTTATGAATTATTCCTTATAGGTATAAATGCTGTAATGAAGTGAGTTCTAGGTGGGAAGACTATCTTCAGTAAGCTACAATGGTCCATCAAAGTGTTTTTCGGTTAGTTCTACTGCCAGACTTGGCAAGAGATGGCTCAAAATTCTTGCAAGTGATCCACCAAATATATATCATGGAGAATTGTCAACTCAAAATGGCTACGATACAGACTAAGGGATGCATCAAGGATCTGATTTATGATTTCTGGTCGTTTACCTTGTTTTTGTAGCTGATTGGATTTTTGCCTTAAGGAGTTCATGCTAGTAAACTTCCTAGTGGACCCATAAAAGAAATATGTTCATAATCATTTAAATTCCTTTCCTGTAGGTTGTCATATCAAAGGACTTACCCATGGCATGATCAAAGAAACTATAAAGAAAAATAAAATCAAACTTTTCTAAGCTTAATGACTTCTTTCCATTGCTAAGCTAACTAGGACAACCTTGAAATATTTTCAAGAAATTTCTATGATGATGCTAAATTGGTCTTGCAAGGCCTGTCAATGGAAAATTTTACAGCTTGATTTCACAAATGGAAATTTAGGGTGACTAAAATATCTTCTATAAAGTGCAGAGGACCAGTCACTAGAATGCAAAGAATTGTTTTGCTACACTGTTTATCTAAATTGATGGATAGACTCTTAACCAGACTCCTCAAACATTGATGATGTCATAAAATGATTGAGGGGCTCTTCCAATTCAGCACCATACCCAACATATTCATGATCATCTTGGATGATATTTAGGCCATTAATGAGATTGGAAAGAGGGCTCTCATATTGGAATCAAATTCAGCATATAAATAGATCTATCTAGGTTTGTACAATAATTCAACTCATCTCAAGGTGGTACAAAATTCCCTTCAGGTCATCAAAAGCAATGTCTTTCTAATTTATTTCGTCATTTGAGTGAATTCCAATGCTTTGTGCCTTACTAATATTAAATTCTTAACTGTCTGAGTAAAATCACTAACTTCTGCAATTTACCACAGTCAAACTGTATAAGTCACCTATCAGGAAAGAACAACTGCCTTCACACAATAACAGGTCTAAGAGGTTCAAGAAGCACACTGAGCTCTTTTCTAGCATTATTTTATAGGATTCAATGGCTTAGAACAAAGTATTATGATTTAGTACGCCACTAAATTGGTAGAGGTGCTCTTGCAGCTGGAATTGCAAAGACAAAAGATTTAATGAAGTTCAGCAACATTTGACACCACTATGAATGTAACAAAACAAGATCAGTAAGTCTTGATGAATACTTTAGATAGCATGAGCTTCATTCATTGTGTGAAGATAAGTATATTTATGATACCAAATCCCTTGAAATAGAATTGGGTATAGGGTGGTGGTCTCACTCTGAAGACAATGGGTTCACAGCTGCAGCAAAAAAGACACTAGAATTATTTAGTTGTGTAAAGTTTAAACAAGGCCTCTTGTCTTGCATATTTTTAGGTGAATGCCTTAAAAGCGTTGATGACTGTGTGAGCCTTGTTAATATTCGACAAAAAGTTTTTAAGTTCATTCGTGCTTGAGAACTATCATACTTATCCAAAACAATTTATGTGCTTGTTATGTATCTAGACTCTACCTACTTTCCTTGTTTATGGTATAACATTTTCGGTTCAGTCCATTTTGGTGCTTATCCTTCTGTTTATAGGACCTCATATTGTGTCTTGTTGGATAGGGGATGCAGTTGGGATCAATAAACCTAAATGCAGCCTTGTCAGAAGAATCAATAGGTTTGTGTGTTGAAGATATTTTCAATTATCTGTTATCAATGCAGGTGTTAGCCCCCCTTGGTGACCCAACAAATTACATGCTAAATTTTCACTTTAAATAGGCCCAAATTTTGATAATTTTTGTGAGATGGATGTCCAGCTGTATAGTATCAATAAAAAATAAGATGCAAACTTCGACACTTTATGAAAAGGAGATCAAAATAGTGATCACAAGCCTAAGATCATTGACGTATATCAAGCCATTAGATATTATTCATTCTCAACATAAAAAGTACTAGGAAAATGGAGAATCAAAGTTAGGAAGAATGTGGGAGATGTCCTTTCTGATGTCTCTCTTATGAGTTTGGGATTTTTTCCTGTTCTTTGCAGTTGTGTTGAAAAAAATAATGTTGCAAACATACCTTTAGCTGTAATTGATATGCTCTTAAAAGGTTTCCTTGCATCTAATACATGGGTCCCTGTTTTTCAAAAGAATTTTCCCGCAAAGTGTGTAATTAGTCAGCTTCGACATGATAGTTGGAGAGATTAAGCTCTTGCAATCCTGAATTTACGTTTATCTTTAGCATGTGTTAGAGGAGGTGCTGAGATATTGCAGTTTGCTGGGATTTTTTCAAGCTTGTCAACATTTAGTCACTTCCTACGGAATGCACTTTCATCGGGCTTTAGAGATAGAGAGGGTCCATTCTCTGTATGGCATAAAGATAGACAGTGTGATGGGTTATGGGGTTTAGGGCTAGCAGTTGTAACAATGAGGGTGAATTATATTGGGGAAAATGCTACTGTTGTTTCAGTTCTAGACAATGCATTGCCATTTTATTTTTTATTTTTATTTTTTCCAAAAAAGATTATATCTTGTGTGCATTGTATGTTGCTGACCTTCCAACCGATGCACTTGGTAGGAAAATAACATAACATAAAGACCCTAGACTTCTCTTGTTGCATTACGAGAAACAGAGCATGCCATTACTCTTATGTGCCATCTTGCAAAGAACCGAGTGACATGACTACATGTTATGCAATGTGTATATTTAGAACTCAGGGAAACTAGTATACATCTATTAGCCTTTATTGTTGGAGAAGGTCTTATCTATACTAAATATAATACTAGGGAAAGTATGTTTTTGCAATGCCCTCCCATTCAAAAGGAAAATCTAGGTGCACATGAAAAACCTTAAACAACAAAAATGGATGGTTTGGTGTTTCAACAAGGGGATCTATGGCTAAAAGAAAATGGTGGATAGCATTGTAATAATTTTCACTTGATCTTGGAACAAAATTTTTGTCATTATTCTTGGTAAAGGGTGAAGCTAAATCAGAAAATATCACTGCTTCCTTTACGAAATACTCAGATTTGGTTTCCTTACAAGTGTTCATAATAAATTTTCTAATTTTGAATTTTTTGTGAAGGCAAGCAAAAGCAACAATTGAAAGAGTAGAGGAAGCTGGCAATATCGATCTTGTTCATTTCGTAGAGCTTCCAGTGTCTGAATATAACACATACCCAGTAGGAATGAGTATTTAAATATTAAATTCATTGGTTTGATGTATTGTTTCTTGGGTCCAGAGGTGTGTCCAAGTACAAGTGAGGTTTTCCTTTGGCATGGAAAGTACATGCTTGAGACCTTGAAAAGATTCCAAATGATTGTTTGTAAATCCATGGTCACCACAATGATGCCAATTCTAGGTTGCATGCTGAATTGAACTCAGATATGGTAGATCCTTTGATGTATAGAAAATTTATTAGATACTTGATGTAACATCAAACTTGATGTATGTTTCATAGTGAACACCTTGATCTAGTTCACAGTTGATCTGAGGTATATTCATAGGGTAGTTGCAAAACATGTTCTTTGATATTTTTAGGGTACAAAACAATATGGTTTGAAATATGCAAGAGATGGTGAGTTGATGCAGCATGGATTTACTGATTTTTATTGTGTAGGAGATGCAAGTGATAGGAAGAGTACTTTCTGGTGCTGCTTCAATTTGGGTTTAGAAACAATTTTCTGGTTGACTAGGAAGCAGCGTTTAGTGCGATTGAGTTTAGAAGAGACAGAGTACATTGTAATCAACACTACTAGTTGTAAATCCATATATGGCTTCACAAGTTGATTGCAGCACTAACATGTGAGATGTTGGAGCCCACTTGGGTCAATTGTGACAATTAAAATTGTGTCGAACTCTATGATAGTCCAATATTCCATGATTGCTCCAAGCACATTAAAATCAGGTACCATTTTTTGGGAACATGTTTTAGAAGGGAGCAATTGATCTAGAGTACATTCAGATAGGTTGCAAATATCTTGACTAAGTCCTTGGCCAAGGGAATTTCAAGATATTCATGGGGAAACTTGGATGGGTGGAGAACAATTTTCTCAATAAGAGGTAGTATTAAAATATTGTACCTTGGATAGTCTTTTACAATCTGGTTGCACATGTGGTACTCCTTGGCACATGTATGAATGAGGTATGAGTGCTTTAGTTGCATAATTTCGACAGGATAGTGAGGGGCACACTTCCTCTTTCCAAATTCAACAGTATGGCACTTTAATTGTGAGGGAGTGATCAATCTTATAGATTGGATTGTTGCTCTGTTCTTAACAATCTATTCTCAGCAATTTGCATGTGTTTTCCATGTCAAATAGGGTGCATGCACTTTGCAAGTGTTAGTTTTAAATTCATTTAAGTAGTTTGCTAATTTTGACCTAGTCTGAAGTCTAGTTAAGAAGGGTGCATGCAATCTAGCGATAGGGTGTAGATCTCAAGGAGTTTTTATCTCTTCTTTGGAGCACACTAATTAAAATCTGTCCATTATGTAGAGATAGGATGCAGACCCCAATGACCTTAAAACATGTACTTGCATATTTTTAAGTTTTGTATTGTCACCATTATTTGACATGGGTCTGTAGTATATACTAGCAAGTTGTACTAGTCACTATTATCGGAATTCTAGGTTGGGTTTGGAATAATGGACAATGCCAAAATGGAAAATATGCAGTAAGAATGTCTACAGGTTTCAATCTCCACCTATTAGTATGAACGCATGCAGGTTCGAAACTTTACCTTTCTTATTCCATTACACTTCCCTAACATTGTGCTGGGATAAAAACTCGTACAAAGTTTGTATCACGTTTAATTTGTTGAAAAATACAGAAGAAAACTGCAGTTTAGCTGCTGAATATCCATATCTAGATATGAATCTGACCTATCCATGCTAAAATTAGAATCATATGCCATTGGTGTTCACGTCTTCTCCTTTTCCCCATCTTAGTTTTCTTTAATTCTGCTATATGAAATTGATGGTAATACTAGGTAAGGATGGACTTTGTAATGCTTTTTCTTTTTTTGGAAAACATGTCTTATATTTTTAGAAATTATTCAAAAACAGTAGAGAAAAAAGTGGAGATCATAAACTCTTATCAAAATATAAGAGCATATAAAAATAAACAATGGGATCTAAACATTGGGCATCTTTGATCAATAGTGTCTTTGGCCAAACGTTGATGGTATACCTTATCCCTCCACAGAACATAAGCATAGAATGAGCTATCCTCATGGTGAAAAACATAAATCTTCCATAGATTGAATAATGCCAAACTCTGTAAGGACTGCCATATCCCAAAGAGGGCAATACGAACTAGAGATTGACAATCTCCAAAAGATGTAGAACACCAATGAATCTTTCCTGGAAGCGGAACTGAACATTGATCATCTATATGTCTCCAGCAGTGTTTGAAAAACTAACACTCAAAAAATATAGGTAGGACACTGGTCATCAGAAAGGATGGTGGAGAGGGAGGCATTCCATAGGTTCCATGGGATGTGCCTTCCTTGTGGCCGAGTAGTGTGGTGTTTAGGGGTTCAGTGCCTTGGAAGGGCTTGTATCTACATCTTCTATGAAAGAACAGTTGCAATTGAATTAATAATAGTGAAATATGAACTTTTGTAGTTCTACTTATGTAGCTGCGCCAATATTGACAATCAATTTCTCTAGAGATTGAATTCTTTATGGAAGAAATCCAAGATATTTGTGGCAATTTTCAAGCTTATTATGTGAGTCGATGAAATCTTCCTTACCCATTACCCTTATGTGCCATCTTGCAAAGAACCAAGTGACATGACTAAATGTTATGCAAGGTTCCTTACCCATTACTCTTATGTGCCATCTTGCAAAGAACCAAGTGACATGACTAAATGTTATGCAAGGTGTAGATTTAGAACTCAGGGAAACTAGTATACGTCTATTAGCCTTTATTGTTGGAGAAGGTCTTATCTATAGTCAAGATAATACTAGGGAAATTATGTTTTTGTGATGCCCTCCCATTCAAAAGGAAAATATAGCTACACATGAAAAACCTTAAATAACAAAAATGGATGGTTTGGTGTTTCAACTTTCAACAAGGTGATCTATGTTTTGAGAATTTGTAGTGCTGGAGACTAATTCAAATTCTCTTCTTGATAATTACTTGTGAGTTTACTTGAGTTACTTATGTCTTCTATTTCTTAGCTTATTTAGTCTTTCATGGGAGAGGTTTTTCCCTCACTCTAGGAGCCTAACTTTGTGTCTTTTGTATTTTGGTAATGGATGGTTTGGTGTTTCAACTTTCAACAAGGTGATCTATGTGTTGAGAATTTGTAGGGCCGGAGATTAATTCAAATTTTCTTCTTGATAATTACTTGTGAGTTTACTTGAGTTACTTATGTCTTCTCTTTCTTAGCTTATTTAGTCTTTCATCAAGTCAATTACCAAAATACAAAAGACACAAAGTTAGGCTCCTAGAGTGAGGGAAAAACCTCTCCCTCTTGGAGAGGAAAACCCACGAGAAATTCTTCTTATAGATCTTCAAATGAAAAGCACCATGACTAAGACTTAGACCCTTGACCTATGAATGCTTCCAAGACCTCACTACTGCTTCTTTCGCTGCTTCCAATGCTAATCCTTTATATTTTCATCGTCTTACACTGATCTGCTTCAACATTTAGAGAACTTGGTTTCTGCTTCTATTTTCCTTGGTTTAGTCAAGACACTACTTCTTACTTCATATTCACTTGATATATATATATATATATTACCTTCTTTTGAATACTAAGAATAGGAAGGTAAATCTCCGATTTAGCTTCCTTTCTTTTACTTTCTCTCTATGTAGATATACACCACTTCAGACTTTAGATGATTAACTTGGAAATTCATATCATAGTATCCGCACACTTTTTCAATCCCGATCTGTATATCTGTGCACTGGATTCTAATTCTTTAAAGGGTGCTAGCTCAATGGAAGAGCACCTGCTTTACAAGCAGGAGGTTGGTGGTTTGATTCCATCGTGCCCTAATATTCATATATAGGGAATGACGAAGATCAGTTTTTGGTGACGGATGCTCTTTTGACCATCACCAATGAGTTTATGGTGAGACTTTTCGACCCTCACCAAAATATGAAATGGTGACGGTCAACGAATGCCACCATATATATGCATCAATAGTGACGACCATTAAAGGTCCGTCACCATAAATCGTTGTTGTTTATATGAAATGGTGAGGGTCATTGTTTGTCATTATAGTCATTATTCGTGATGGACTTTGATGTCACCAATGCGTTTATGGTGATGGTCAATGAACGTCACCATATATATGCACCAATAGTGACGGCCATGAAAGGTCAATCACAAAAAATCGTTGCTGTTCATATGAAATGGTGACGGTCACTATCCGTCATTGTAATTAATATTCGTGACGGACCTTGAATGTCACCACAACACATACTTTCGGCGACGCCACCTTTGGTGACGTTCAGTTTTTTGGTGACGGAGGCTATTTTCCATCACCATTGCTCATATGAAATGGTGACGGTCACTATCCATCACTATAAATCATTATTGGTGACGGACCTTGAATGTCACCACAACACCTATACTTTCGGCGACGCCACCTTTGGTGATGTTCAATTTTTTGGTGACGGAGGCTATTGTCCGTCACCATTGCTCATATGAAATGGTGACGGTCACTATCCATCACTATAAATTATTATTGGTGACGGACCTTGAATGTCACCACAACACCTATACTTTCGGCGACGACACCTTTGGTGACGTTCAGTTTTTGGTGACGAAGGCTCTTTTTACCCTCACCAATGAGCTTATGGTGACCATTTTGGCCCCTCACCAATGTGATTTTTTCTAGTAGTGTAGTAACAACACTTAAGGACCTCCATGAAATACCTGTAAGAAGAACAAGGAAATAAAAGTGTTAAGAAACTCACTCATAAATATGCTGCTCACTCAGAAAAATGCATAAAAAAAACACATCAAAGGGAAAAAAAATAATGTCTATCACCAAAATCGAGCTCCCTACATCAAATAATGACTGCAACTCCTCAGAAATAGGTAGGCTCAAGTATGGCCCTTCACCCTCTCACTATGCATCATGTTGATAAAAATGAATTAATGTCGAGAATTAGAGGTTAAAATGGTAAAAAGGTGGCTAGTTAACTTGGCCAACCTTGTGAAGTTAAAGTGAATGAGAAGTGAGGTATGCATGCCACCTGGGAAGTCAAATTAGTTAAGGGTAAGTTTATGAGGATACGTAGGTGATTCTGAGGCAAAATACAATTATTAAATGGAGTTGTACCAACAGTCGAAAAGAGGAAAACTTGTGTCGAAGTCCAAGTCACCACTCCACTCCAAATTTGTTCAAGTTGCCATAAAGGGAATTTTTGGCTCATTTTCCTTATTCCATTGAACATTTTGAGAGCACTTAGAGAAGGAGGGTGACTGAATCCATCAAAGAACTCCGTACCAAGGCCGAAGTCTGCATGCAAACCCCATGCTACAAGAAACTGCTGATGCTACAAAAAAGTTTATAGAAGGATGAAAAATGCCCAGAATTGCAGTGAGAGACACTCACATGTGGTATTCACACCTAAGACCACCATCTCCCATGAAAGAAACACCAGAGGTTAGACGTAAGTCGATGTCACCTCAACAAAATTGTGAAAATTTTACATGAAAATTTATACACAGTCACAACAGTAATTCGGAATTTAAGAGGTTGATTGATGAAATAGAATCATGGTAGTCTGAGTTTATGTAAAATTATAACCTCTAAGGCCACACATCACCAATATTTGTAGACAAAACCATTCAACCACCTTCTTAACACAACCATAAAATGGGAGGAGCTTTTAAAAGCAGGGAACCCACATATATCAAGAGGATCAGATTACACCCTTAGGTGGTGGAATTTTTTAAGAATTATCAGTGGCTAGGATTCTTCAAGATCCTCAAGGGATTTGATGAGGAGGTGGCTCGAGAATTTGCAGTAGCCCTGCATGAACAAGCAAATGACAGGGCCACCATTGTGGTCAGAGGTCTAGTCATCACCATTACACATGAATTTATTAGTATGGTGACCAATTTGCCTCTTGGAGTCAAGTGGAATAGAGAAGATAAGGTGTCCAACGCTGCAACCAAAAAGAGATTCTTTCTGCCAAATGAAGAATTCATTAAGGAAAAAATTGGAGTGAGAAGAGAAAGCCTTCCATACCCTTGGGATGAAGTATCATTTCACATAATGAAATACATTTATTGTGAGGGAAGAATTAGCATGGTTTATGGATGCCACTTTAGACTATTGAATGAGCTTAGGATCCAAGGAGATCTCCCTCTAGAATAAAGACTTAACATTCCCTAATTCCTCCTACATTCAATTAGGGACATGAGCCAAAAGGTGAGGGGGAGAAAGTACCAGAACTTAGCTCATCATGGCCCCATCAAGCTTATAATAGGAGATGAAATAAATAGATTGAACACCCATGTCTCTTGGTCCACTTTCATAGATATGGATTGGGAAGTATTCATAGGTAGAAAAATTGGGAAAACCCCTGCCTCTAGTCTTGGAGGGAGGGGAATGGAAGAAGAAGGAGTGGAGACTAAAGAGACAAAAGGAGAAGATGAAGAAGAGGAAGATATGGAGACTGAAGTAGAAAAAAAGAAACCCTATAAAAAAAAGGAAGGGAAAGAAGAAGAAAAAGAGGAAGATGAAAAAGAGGAGAAATAAGAAGAAGAGAAGAAGGAAGATGAGACAGGGGAGGAAGAGACATTAGACCCTATGTTGGGCACTGATACCTCTCCCCAATACACCACCATTTCAGCAGAAATATTAGAGAAAGAAGTGGTTTCTACCTTAGCCATTTTAAGCAAACCA
Source organism: Pinus albicaulis (assembly GCA_034641835.2). Classification (NCBI taxonomy): domain Eukaryota; kingdom Viridiplantae; phylum Streptophyta; class Pinopsida; order Pinales; family Pinaceae; genus Pinus; species Pinus albicaulis. Next base: position 290,016,481 of record CM076574.1, on the reverse strand, counting down.
GTGAATTCCAAAAGAAAAATACAAAACCCCATGTAATTCAAAAATAGAAAGAGTGCCAGGTGTTGTGACCAGCAACAACCCCCCTTTTATTTATTATTAGTAATAATACTAAATAAATGAGGACCCTTAGTTAAAAAATCCAAAAAATCAATTAGTATTTGTTTGCCTTTTCAAATAAAACTTTCTATCATAAACCTATAGAAATCCCTTAGAAAGAATATTTACAAACACTTAAGTTTATGATAGATTATAATAAAATTGCTTGAAACAAGATAGCGCATCCATAACCAAAATATTATATATAAAAACGCATTGATCGCAGATCGCATAGCGCAGAAAACATAAATGATTAACGAATATCTTTTGCGCTCTTATTTATTATGCGCTTTTTCGATTTTGCGATGATTTCATTTTGCGATTGTGCGCTTTTGCGCTATTGCGCTTTTGCGATATGCGCTTTTGCGCTATTGCGAAATTTCCACTTTTGCGCTATTTTTATGACTGCGATGACTTCATTTTACGATATTGCGACATTGCGATATTGCGATATTGCGCAGCAAATCGCAGATCGCAATGTCGCAGATTTATGTAGGCGCGCTATCCCAAGGCAATCTTCCCATATGTCAAATCCGTTATGCGCTTTAATGATTATATTAAATGATTGGATTGATTATTAATGTGAAAAGAGATTGTGTTTATATTGAAAGTCGTTTCACAATTGAAATATTATATTTCATCCGATTTCACATTCAAAACAGTCTCATCACCTTTCTTATATCATTACTCTCATTTATTCGTAAAACGCAGGCACGAAGGAGCAGACCACTATACAAAGCTTCCGCTAAACACTATGGGTAAGAAGGAGAAGAGCTTAAGTTCTGAGAACAAAGAAATGGCTTCGCTATACGCAGACACTGCCTGTAACAAGGATGCCGGTATATCCACTTGGGAGGGAATGTATAATCTGTTAGAAGATGAAAACCCTGTGGTGATAAAAGTTGCAGCTACAGTAGGTTCAAAGGATACATCTGAAGCAACCCTTAGAGACTTGGCTTGCTCATTTCTGCATAGAATAGCAGAAAGGCCAAGGATTCTCCCATATACAGACATGGTGAGATGGGTGTTGGATAGCACAGATATTTCAGACAGACAATTCAGAACTCCATCGGAAGAGCTAATCGGGTCATTCACCATAGAAGATATGAGATTAATGTATAAGCTACCAGAACCTCAGGCGACTTTCAACAAGAAATTTATGGAAGAGTTTTCCAAAGAACACTCAAATTTGGCAGAATGCACAAAGGAGTGGACCAAAAGAAGTGAACCATTGAAGAAAAATAAACAAGGTATGTACATCACGGGTTCACTTACCTCTCCTTATTGTTTTACTGCTGCCATGTTATGTAGGCTTTTTGGAAAGCCTGACATAAATATGATCTTACCCGAATGGCTTCCTTTGTTGAATGCGGCTGTTAATTCTACAATTGTAGATTGGGCCAAAATCCTATCTGATAATCTCACCACTGCTATTTTTCATTACCGGTCTAAACGAAATTTTTCCCAGCGGGTTTATCCGCCTTTTTATTTATCTGCTTATGTCATGGACGCCATCTGCTATGTCTCTAAATTCCCTGTGATGGGATGGAAATGGACTATCCACGATCTCTTGCCCATTCATGTGTACCATAAAGAACTATGGGAGTCTAAGTTTGTCCCCCATTTTTACCAAATTTGTCATGGAATAATGCTGCCATTGTACAGAACATTATATAATAAGGATGCCCCGAGGTTATCCTCAGAAACAGAGGTTGATATTCTCCCCGTCGCAAGATGGTTTGGAGAAGAATTGTTCACCTATATTAGGGTTTTTGGAAGTTATGCTTCTCCCCATGTTTTACCCTTATATGTTCCAAATAGACTTGTAGCTCGGGAAATTGCCTATCAGACCTATGGCCAGGGAGGTATGACAAAAGATTTAAAAGAGAAGAAAAAGGGCATTTGGCCACAATTTCCCATAAAATGTGGAACATTTTCACTGTTTGATATTGGTCATGCATTTCAAGAGATAGGCAATGTTACATGCCTACAGCTGTTCAAATTCTCAAGAAGGTTATTTGACCCAAATGATATTGTTAAGAATTTTACCAATGCAATCAAAGTAAGGGAATTTGTCGGGGAGCAGGATCTTTTTGATGATATGTTCCAAGCAAGAAATTCATTCAAAGAGGTTTTGAATTCAGCTAAAGCGCAGCTATCTCCACAGGATTTTCAGGAATTCAAGTTGTATAGAGAAAGGAGACTAATTCCTATTCCTTTGGATAATCTACGCTTAGAGCCCACAAGGGAGCAAACTCCTAGTGTTAGTCTTAACGGCAGTTCAAGTACAGGTAAATCTAAATCAAAATCTGACAGAGATTCTGAACACTCCAATAAGTCTAAAGAAAAGGAAGATAAAATGGAAGAATCCATTAAAGATTTTGCACAATCTAAAGAACCTAATCAACAACAAATTTTGACTTCTCAACAGACAAATCCTCCTCCAACCAATGTACAGCAACAGCCAGTTACCATTGAGTTAGACAAATAATGGGAAACCTTTAATCAGTTGATTAATATAGAAGGACAGAATGTACAGACCCCTGTCCAGACAACCAAAGTTTTGAGCACAGGAACAAGCAACACAGCCACAGTGACAGAGCACATACCAATCACACCCTCCTCTGAAATTGTACTTAATGTAGAGGAAATTCCTCCTCTAGATGTATTCTACAGCCCAAAATACAAAGCAGTAGTGAAGAGACAAAGAAAAAGGAGAAAAATAGAAAGTGCAATTGCTACTGAACCAGAACAAGTAGATGTTTTGTGGAAAGATCCTGCCACAGAGCCTACTCATAATCTCACTAATTTATCTCAAATAACAGGAGATTATGCTTTTGCAACAATTGATAAAGCAGTTGAGATACAACTTTTGTTGGATGAAAAAGAAGAACAGGTAAAAGCTCTGCAACAGCAATTGCAACAGGTACAGGCCAATAAGGAAACACAATTAAAACTTGAAGAGTTACAACAACAACTTCAAGAAATGCAAACAGGACATCAAAAAAGCCTGGCTGATAAAGACAAACAAATACAGATTATCCAAGATCAGCATAAAGATGATCCTAAGCTTCCAAAATTCATTTCAGAAACCATCTCTTTGAACAATCAACTACTACAACAAGAGGAAGTTTTCTGCCAAAAAATATTGCAATGGAATTCTTTGTGCCAAGAAAGCGATAAAATCACAAATCATGTCGTAGATTTATGAAATGATTATGATTTGATTAATGAAAAGATCAATGATTATCTAGCATGGCAAAAGACAGAAGAAGGCAGAAAAGCTGGTGCACCCATCATTAACGAGAACCATAAAGAAATACTATTTAATAATTGGGATGCACAAATCAGAAGGGCAGAAAAGGCAGCAGAGGAGGCATCTACAACGGCAAACACTCTCACTGATTGTGTAAATGACAATTTACACAAAGCTAACTTGATTTCTGAAACTGTTCCAGGATATCTCCCACAGGCAAATCAACTGCAAACAGAATGGAGGCAAAAGGCAGAAGAAAGAGCAAAATCCATCCAAGGGTTGACAAGATTGAATTGGGACTCATACTGGATGTACTTGGTGAAGCCACACAGTCAGCACAGTGCGCTCAATTGTATCATCAATGCTACAGAGAAGATTGCTCCTACGCTTGTCGACTCGCTCTTCGCACGTCAAAATATTCTGTTTGCCAACCACATCTTCATTTCTATGGCTGATGCTTTCTAAGCTTAAAGACTGGGTTAATTGTTAGAGGGGTTAGTTTAATTTCACCGTATTTTAGCCTAGGAAAAGGACGGTCAGTTGAACCGAACTGATTTTTGTAATAAACTATTTTTAGATTTAGCTAAGTAGTATTTAAACCCCTCTCATGCATTTAGAGAGGGGTCCTGGATCTTAATATTTTTGGACTTGGAGATTGCATTTCTGTACTCCATTGTCTTATATATTTTTAAAAAGGATCAGATCTGGTGATTTTCATGCGGAATTATCTTTGAAGTGTTTCATTTCTGTATCTTGGAATTTGATTTTGCATCATAGTTACTGGATTGAGTATCACATTGCATTTGAAAGTCTTCAAGATGAACAAGGTATTTCTATCTGTTCACTGTTGATCTCTTTTGTTGCTCATGGATGTTAGTTGATCTAATAGCCTAGAAAGAATGAACACAGCACCGAAGGATCCCATCAATGCCCAACTTGTATAGATGTCCTACTATTGGTTGATAATCTATAGCTCGAACAACCAAGGGGAATTTATTATTTGCAGAATACTTCATAAGGGATGATCCTTAAGCCAAAAGAAGGCAATCTCCTCCAAAGAGTAAGGGATGGATTCAACTTTAAAGATATCTGCATAAGGGAGTTGGACATCCACTACACCACCTAATTGACTCGACACAATTTTTGACAAGTGATCAGGACCCACATGATATCTCCCTGGTTTCACAATAATCCTCGAAAGAGAACTCCTTAAATAAAAAGAACCACCTGGAGATCCATCCTTCCAAGATAGGCTTGTTCACTAGGTACTTCAAAGTTGAATGATCTATATAGAACTGAAAATGGCCTTTTAGCATATAGTGGTGGAACTTCTATAAAGCATACACCATAGCAATTCCTTCCCTTTATATGGTAGTCTAATTGCATTCAGCCTAAGATAGTTTGAAACTTGTGAAGCCCCATGAGACTTTACTGGACCAAGGGTTCAATGGGGTCGTAAGGGGAAACCCAGATCGAGGCAGTATTATAAATAATAGTCACCGATCTGCCGGCCGGTGCTTTCGGGGCCTCCTCTTTCATACAGCATTTCCCTTTAATTATGTCAGGCGAGCCCTACGTCCTTTCTATTTTCATATGAACTACATAGCTACTTAACTCTACCTTTTCTATTTTTCCCCTTGGCTTAGAGGTTGAGCGTGCTGCTCTAACCTTTGGCTAGAGAAAGGTGGATAGAGCTTATATTATACTCGCATATATCTCGTATCTCAGGTGAGCTTCACTTTCTGGATTTTGATATTCTAGAGGAGGAGACTCCCTCAATTAGTTAAGGGTAATAATCAAATGGGGATGAAATAAGCCATGGGGAAGAATCCTCCAGTGGGAATAAGCCAATGGGATTTACTTTAAATCCGATGCAATCCAATGGGGATGGGTTTCATACTCTCCTACAGTGATCCAATAATAGCAAGTCGCATTGTTGTCCATTGGGTCGTCCTTGTCATCATACAGCCGGTACTCACATATATACGACACCCATTCCCTAATCAGCAGGTTTCGGATACATTGGTTGGAGCTTGGTTGGAGCCATGTTGTTTACTTACATCAAATGGACACCTAATAGGAGAGAGTTTGACTCACTAGCGCATCTTCTCTACATGTCGCATCTCTACATTTCACTTTTCCCATTGTAACAAGAAGTAATAAGAAATACAAGCCCCACTTCCATTTCAATTTGTCATTTTAGGTGATCCCCTTCCATAGTGCCGAGAGGAAGGAGCGGAGAATAGTGACCCATCATCTCAACTAGAAGACATACATTGTTGGAGCCACCATGTTGGTTACTACTTCACGAGAGCACATACATGAAGAGAACTAGTCTTCGTTAGGAGAACTAGTCTTATTTTGAGGTTGTAGATAGATAGAGAACCCCATCATAATTCCCCAGGAGAGGTAATAATAGATGATATTGCTGCATATCATCGCACGCATATCTACGTTGGGCCTTCTTGGCCTCCTAAGGCAAGCTTAGATTGGCCTTCTTGCATGATTCCCTTGTGAGAACCCATTTACACTTCCCCCAGACCTTTCAAGTTTAGTTCTACTGCCTAGGTCTTATCCGGCCTCGGGGACAGTTAAATGTCTCTATGCTAAATACGAACTAGGGTAGGAGCTGCACTTGCATATCGTGTCCAACCACCATGGAGAGCTTCTGCAGACCCGAAGCCAAAGAGAGCAGTTAGAGATAAAGAAATCGTATATGAACCACGTATAGATGCTAGTCCAAGGGCAGTAGGAAGCCATGCGAGTCCAAGTTCAACGTATCTATGCCGACATCACCAATAGATAGACAAGAAACTATCTGTGTTCATCTTTGCTAGCCCATTCATTCGAGGAGTCACAACAATATGTTGTCAGCTTTATATTAGTCCCTCCCCCCTTGCTGGGTGAATAGCTCATATCTCGAAATCGTATATAAATGTGGATCCCCACCCACACAGAGATCATGACCCAGCCAGCCACCTTCACCCGAAGAATCACCTTAAACCACTCGCTCCTATATATGACCACCTTGACCCCGCCCACCTTAACTTAAACCGAGGAATCTGCTACCCTCATCCAAACTCTCCCCCCCCTATCCTCACCCACTCTGCCTGCCTATTCGCCATCCTATGTTTGAACGGAAAACAGACTCTGCCCTTCCACCGCACCGGGGCACTCCTCCCCAACAAGGAATAGCAGAACTGCCAAAATACTACTCTTTTCTTTTCACCGCAACAACATCGGGTGCACTAGAATGCAACCTTGAATTGAACGAAGAATCGATTCGCCACCTTAACCTATTGTCTCCTAACAAACTCTCTCTTTTCACCGACCGAAAGAACCCACAGAATGGGATTCTTCACCGAAGAACATAGTGGACACCTCCCATCCACTTACTCTTTTCAACAAATTCGCCGAACAAAGTGCTTGCCTCTCCTGACAAGAGGGAGAGGGGACAACCTTGTTTAATGCTACCGAAAGGTACATAAGGTGATGATTACGTAATATCTGGCATATTACACACCTAATAACTTATACCGATTGATTGCGCCTCTCCCTCCTCACGCAAAGAGAGGGATAACAAAAAGAACAAGCACTTATCCCTCCTTATGTCGAGCGAGTCAATGCCTTATCCCTCGACCTAGCAAAGTAAGATACAGTGAGCGACATCCCACATGAATTGGTCTCTTTATTATATCTGAGATAATCAATCATAATCGAACAGGAGTTAGTTCGCATACAATAAGATCGTTGAGAAAGGGAGAGCAGGTTGAGTGAATGCCCAGGTTATATGCCGGGTGGGTCGAGCGGGTGCAGAAATGCTCTCTCCTTCCTGTGTCGGTCGAGGGTCGGCTTCGCATTATCCGAAAGGAAAAATTGGGCAATTAAAAAACTTCCCTAGGGCCGGACCTTCCTAGACCTGTCTAGAGCTATCTGTCTTAATAACCCCAAAAACCTCTAACAACTGTCTTCCTTAGTGTTCGCGCTAGAAGGATATGATAAGGAGAGGACACTGTAAGAGAAATATTGAAATGCCTCTACCAAGGCCAAGGAAATCAGGACAGGACCTGAATGGAATGGCTCGTGAGTCTAAACATTAGATGAGAAGAGCCGACCAAAGAAAAGGAATAAAATGGTGTTCTTATAAAAACTTACCCCATATGAATATGAGACTATTGCGGGGATGTGGAAATCTATCCCTCCCTTTTTCTTTATCTAGTGACGAAGTGCAGTGAGCGACAGCGGGGAAAGGATTGTAAAAAGGACAGCTTTATGCCAGCCACTTCCCCTGGAAGGGCCTTGCCGAGTGAGCCCCTTTCTTTATTTTTACCTATTAACTTCCTAAAGCGATGGTGCCCGCTTTCGACTGGAACTTGAATGGGTTGTGATGCTGCTGACTCTTATGTTGTTATAGACTCAAAGCCCTCTTCATTTATATCTCGAAAATAGAAATCTATATGGCCGCAAACTACTAATACACGGGGGAGTATAGGTTTTGTTCACCTCACCCTGGAAAATCTATTGATTGGATCTAATGGATGAAAGTGAAGCTCCTGGCTTGTATGCTACATTTGCTTGTGTTACCTCTACATCTGTATTTGGATATGCAACTATAGGATATGAAACGGGAAAACAGGCGGGCTATGGCTCTCCAACCAACAGGCTTTGCTCCTCTCACCCTTGGTACTGCATAAGCCTCCGCTACTAATGAAACTCCTGCCTTTTCTAGTCAATCTCAATCTATCATTGATGCTCAATCTAAAACTAGCATGGATGTTGGATCTCTAACAAGATCTTGCCCTAGAAGGGATGAGCCAGCCCCAGTTCCCAAGAAAGCACCACTAACAGCTGCATATATAGTTCTAGAAGTGGATGTAGATTGAGCAGATCCATATGTACTAGTTATAATTCCATTTCGAAAACCAGCAGTATCTTTTGACACAGGCGTAGATGGGGTTGTTTCATCAGTCCTATCCTAAGTGGGCTATTATTTAGTCTCTCTCTACCAGGTCCAGATTGGGGGGTTGTACTGCCTCGCTCTCCCTCAGGTGTAACCATTTGATCCATTAGCTAGCTGGATAGGGTTAGGTATGTATGGTGGCCTACCATGTGCCTTGTCCAAATGAATTAAAGTCAATTGATTATCAAATCTAGTTCCCAGTGGTAATGAATTGATTCAACCAACTCCTACTCTAATAATGTATTTAGAATGGGAAGATCTTAAATGGGCCATCAAATTGCAAGGTATGCTTTGCAAGGTGCTGCTTGCCTCTCGCCTTTCGTTCGCTCGCTCCGGTAGTGCTTCGCTTGTTTCTCGAATTGGAACTTCAATAAAAGAAACTGGTACAGGGTCAATTTCATTATCAATTGTGGTTCCGAAACGGGCTATGGAATTGGATTTTATTGAACAAGAACTAGTTGTGCTCTGGTTGTTGGTGATACTGCGGGTGATACTTATGCACCTGGAACTAGGCGAGGTAGCGGCCCTGGAAAAATATCTTGATCTCGATCTCGATAGAGACGATCTGTCTTGGCCTTCTACTGTAGCATAATGAGGTCAACTTCTTGTTGTTTACTCTTCTTCCAAGCAGCCCTGAGTGAGATAAGAGCCTTAGTATATGAAACACATCACCAAAACCAAAGAAGCACACATTGGTTAGGGGCATGCCCACCGGCGGTAAGAGACACATCCGAACACATCCATTGGTCATCCAACAAACATGGTCTAGTACATGGAAAAGGCTGATGATTATAGTAATGTAAGTAATAGCAATGAGATCATTAGTGTTTATCCCTAGAATGTTCACCTATCAATGGAGTTATGACTATATATACACCAATGATCGAGTAGGAGTGTAAGGTTGTGCAATGAATATGAACATATGAATAAGTAGTAATGATATTTTCACTACAATACAGAAGTGGTTAAACATGGATATTTGAGCAGTATGTATATTACGGCAATACAACCAATCAAGCTACCTATTAAAGCAGTTGAGACAAGCATAAATATGGTAATGATCACAGTTGGTTACCCAGTAGTGGTATAAGGAATACGGGTAAATATGAATTCTCACATATTACTCTAATATCTAATGGGAATAGTACCAACCATGTTCCAACTATCACCAGTCAGTAAGCTAGTAATCATACACTGATTTGGCTTCATGAGGCTTTGTTACCTATATGGAGATTCTTATGCTAATGACCACCTAAACATGATACCTTTCTTATCACTAATGTTATATTGATATCATATATGGTCATAGTAATGGGATTTATACATAACCAATACACCAACAAGTATAACATGAGTAAGTAATTATGATGATTAAGGTGAAGCTTAGTCAACCTTATACTCTTGCACTGCTTCTTGCTTAGTACTCATTGCACCTACTCTATTAGCATCAAGTATTCCCTTATCACACAATGTAGAAGCACATCAAGTTTGTATATTTGCACATTGCTATTATTACACCAAGTATAACACAATAGGTAATCACATAATCATTTGATACTCTTCTATTCACATTGTACGCTATTACTCACGAGCTAACCAACTTATGCGTATTTATATAATATGAAAAGCATAGTGATAAAGTAAAAGCGTATATGATCCAAAGCTTACTTTTCATTCCATAAGTATTGGTTATATGATGCTTACTATTCCAATGCTATGTAAGGGTTACTAATATGACATGAGTATAACACACTTGCAAAGATACACTATTCCCACATGTTACTAGTCAGATTCATAAGCTATATACACATAAGTAGTAATAATACAAATACCGTTCGATTCCTTCTACACCCCTATTCTAAGGTTAAGGATGAGCTATTACCATTCAATAAAGGTGAGGTAATCTATTAAGCTAAAACAATCATCAGTTACATATGTGTTAATAAGACAAGTACCAATTAGATTGGATATAGTTTGTTACATAACTAACTAGTCATAATTCCATTGTATCATCTTATACCATACAACTACTTACTGTGATAAGAGATGAGCTTACTCTATAGGCTCAACAAAGGTAATGGATTTGAATCCCAGGAATGAGCGATCTCCATATTTATTAGGTTTGTAAATAGCCTATTAGTATAGCTTACATGATAGGGTTATCCTATTGAATATGATAGCTAATTTGATATGAGCAGATCCATATTCACTAACCTGTAGATGTTTCATACAAATTTACAACAAACATGAAAGGTAAGTGTAATTACATATCTATCTCTATTGAGACGTATATACTACTTATTACATACGTATTACTCTATGTTTACCATATGTAAGGGATAAATAAAAACTTATGATTGCACTATAAGTGGTATATTGAAACTAATGAGGCATGTATGCCCATATCAATACTAGCTTAATTGTGGTAATTCACCTAACCTCTTCACATACCTCAGAATGGTCTAAAATCTTTCTATAATCAATGAATAGGGTTAATATAGCTATGATAAACTTTATAAGTTGTATGAATGATATTGGATACAGTAACTAAGCATGTAAGTTAGCTTGAATATAGATACTACCAATATCATGATGGTCTAACTTAGGCAAATAACCGCAGCTTAACTGATGGTAATGTAAGTACTAATACCATAAGAGTGATAGGTTAAGATTATAGAGGCTACACATGTTAGTTTACATCTACGTTATTCCAGTAATAAAGCTAATATGTAAGCACCTGGTCTAGGATATACTGAGATGATTACAATATAAAGCAAGCAGTATTGTGGTTTGCTATGATGTTACTGTTATTGCATATGTATTGCATAATACCTTCATGGTATAAGATGAGTATGAAGCCTTGTATCACATTGGAAGCATTGCTTTTATCTATGATTAGCATAACTTGGAGCTTGAATCATGATAACCAATTAGTATACAAGTCGAGTGTTGAGTAACTAGACTTTTTCCTATATATACAGTCCTTTGTCACCCTTTATTCCATAATCTATTCCATGTGGTCGATACACATCCTGATACAAGGCAAACAAGCAGTAATAGATAGTAGACCATTACACTTATGGAATTACTACTACCCATTTATGCCTATTTTACCTAGTAGTAGGATGAGATTCATCGTGTTACAATGGTAACAAAAGGGATATCGATATCATACCTCTCATACCTCCATCGTCAAGGGAAAAGGGCATTACTAGTAACCTAATCAAATACTTATAAGGTAATAAGAGCTAGATATAAATCGCTCTAAATACCACAACAAGTAATGGAACCGTAATAACCATGGAAATGTATACATTTTATTAAAGTAATAAGGTAAGAACAAGCTATACAATGCTACGACTGAGATGATGTTGTGTTCAATATGATATGTGGGCAATGGGTTTCAATTCATTCGTTTTACAGGCTATTGTATAAATATAAATGGGATTACTAAACTCATAATAGAAAATGAATACCGTGATTACACTATGTCTGAGCTTAGCTAAGCTATACTGTATACTTTTTCATCATAATGGAATTGATTCACATATCATAGGTATAAGTAAAGGTTCGTATATTCCAACATGCTTAGATTGAGCATATGACAACACCATGAGAAAGAGCTTATTAAAATAGGTATACTTATCACACCAGAAAAAGCAGTGAATCATTACACTAAGTAATCAGTCTTTATACGACATTTTATATCCCTAATCAATACAGTAATCATAACACTAGTAATATGAGACGTGTACACTATTCAAGCTCATACGTGTTTACTTGTACTATGAATATGAATATGTGCTTGGTCATTAGCTTATAACAATTACATAGTTTGAAGCTTCATGGAATCGTAATAAGATGAAGAGTTCGAGCTATCTCCAAGCTTGTAAGCTAATCCGATACTATTATCATAAGTTGATACTAGAGTGATACAGCTTATCCTGATCTATTATACTTATGCATTTTCCATAACTAGTGATAAACGAATACAAGGTATAGCTATGGTAAACATTGAGCTCATAACATCGATGTTTCTATTGGGTAATTCTCTATTATATTGATTAATATGGATATACTTCTAATAAATACTTACACCATTAGATCACAAGTAACTTATACTATTGCGTAACTCTATACTACTAGCTTAATTACGATTACTATGCTATGTTAGTAACAAGTGGAATCAAACACATATGTTAACTATGCTTAATTATGGAAACATAAAAACCATGGTATCAAATAATACGTAATTTCGCTAATACAAAGGTAATGACCATAACTATAATGATTAGACTAGTAAGCTTGTATATACTTAAACAGTACACCTAGCCATGTAGTAATAATATGATGAATAAGGATAGTGAGTTAAGCCCCTTGTTATTCATACACTAGTGTTGTCCTTATAATGGCTTACATGCAAGGTTATCTTGTTATAGATGTAGAGATACTAGCCATAGAGATATACAGCTTATGGTAAGTATAAGCATATCTAATATGTACGTACTCTATCAATGGTGATTAAGCCCTTATATCTCACTATTACATAGGCTATTCATTGATATGTCAACACAAGCTGTTTTATTACTAGGAGCTTAGTTTCAATAGAATAAGGGTATTAGTACTAAGCCCATAACACATCCGCTTAGGTAACAACGGTTTGGTAAGAGCTATGATGTAAGCTCATGTTACTTATGGGAAGACAAGCCTCTTTCTTATTAGTAATACGTATGTTCAGGTTATGACAAGGTTCTACAAGCCTTTGTTTTGTGCAAGTTAGCCAATGTGCTTGTTTTACCAGCTTGTTTGATCTAATTATAGTATTAGACCCATTGATCTGAGTAATGTTTTGGAATTGATTAGGGAATAAAAGTGATTACACTAAGTGGAAACAGTAAGCAGTTACTATGAATCAAACCCATATGTTGACAAGCATATTGAGCTTTGTCAAAACTAGTATGTAGAGTTTATACTAGGCAATGTGTTTACATGTATCTATAGCTCATAGACCATGTATCGTATTCAGGTATGTCGATTGCTTCTACTCCATTGGTCGTTCATCAATCTCCTACTGGATTGGTATATAGAGTAGTAGTCAAGTCATCTTATAGTCTCCTGCTGCCTTCGCTCTAGCTTTCTTTGATACTTATGCAATCACAACTCGGTAATTGACTGGCTTTAGAACTATAATTGATGGGGAAGCAGCTGCTGGGTCAATGAATGAAACTGTAGCTTCAATTGCGACTGATGAATTGCTTGCTCGGATCAGCTGCTTATTCCTTTGCGGTGGAATCTGCGCCTAAAGACTATGCCACTGGGACTCGGTAAAAAGAATCTACTGTGGGTGATGTTGCCATCTTTTACTCTGCTACCTATGCTGCTTTGTCATTCACTGGTTCTGACTCAGGTACCGGGCGAAGGTAAGCTGGAACCGTAAGGGATGCTGCAGGCTTTCAAACTGATGGATCAACTCGGTAAAGGATAGCAAAGGCAAATTATATGGCAAAGGCTGCTGATTCAGGAAGAACAAAAAAGGCTCATTCATAAATAGCGAAGTCAATAGTCCGATCCTAGACTAGCAATAGGGGCGTAGCCTATTGGTAGGTAATTAGTCACTATTGGTAAAATGGGTTAGGAAATGAAAACTGTGGTGGACCAGGACTATGTATTAAGCGTGGACCAGACCACTAGCTTTGTTATTGAATACCACTTGTAAAGGTTGTGACAACATACCCTATATACAAGAATTCTGGTCCTAAAACTACCCCACCTATCTTAGTTCCCAAGTAACCAAGCTGCGAGCAAGCCAAGTAACCAACTTGGACCTAGCAGTAGTAAGCTATCGGTTAAGGTGGTCTAATCCAGTGGACTCATCCAAAGAGAAAGCTACGAGCGAAGGTAAGCTGCGACTATATCTCGGTCAACTGGATCAACCGGATCAACGAATTCAAGGTCAACTACTCGCGCTGCTGGTGATGGTAGTAGTTCAGATACTGGGTATAAATATAAATCTGGAGAAGTAACTTAGTCAACCGCCTTAGCTTCTAGCTCAGATGCCTTCACGATTGATCGTAGAGCTGATTTGCTAAAGCCTTTCTTTGAAGCCAGAGGTTTATGAGAGTTTTCCGGGAACGAACAAAGCAGTCTCACTTTACAGTTTCTAGTTGACGCGTTATAATTAACACTTTACGATTAACAGTTCACAGTTTGCGATTCATTATTTTATGTTCGATGTTCATTATTCGATGTTCAATGTTTTTTATTTTCTATTTTCCACTTGAATCAGAAGCAGTAGTTGGGGCATAGAATGCATAGTATATTAAGTGCAGTGGGCAGGCATTAGGAGGTAGCATAGATTAGCATTGGCTGTCTGCTGTACGACGTGCAAGGGATGGATCAGATCATACTCTTGATGATAGGCGAGTCCATAGCGATGATACGTGGTTACCACCGAGGACGATAGGTGGTAATTCTGTACGTGCTCCAAACAATACTGGGCCGGGCATTGCATTGGATGGGTATCGAGCATGGGAATGTACGTTTGATTGACTCGACTGTGTTGATTTCGGTGCTTAGTTTCGGGTCTGTGCTTTCGTGATGGTTGAAAAGAAAAGGGTGTTGATCGATGCGATGGGTCCTGAACTGTGTTCGTTGGGGTTGTTGCTTTCCCTATGCTCTGTTCCGATCTGTGCTTTCCCTCGTATTTCTACACTGATTTGTCTTTCTCTCGTCCCTGTACCTATCGCTTGTAGCTGTATTCTCGGTTGGTTTCAGCCGCCTCTGTGCTTCTTGGTTCCGACGTGCTTTACTCTTTTTCTCGCCATACTTTTCCTGTGCCTTACGTGCCTATTGGTTCATACGGGCTTGTTTCTAATAGGTGACTTAGGGCGGATCGTCGCGATGGCGTGGTGGATTATGGATTCACGTGGCCGGTGTTCCGCTTCTTCCATGATGAGCAGAGCGGTATACAATTTGCCCGGATGTGGATGATCTTAGGCTATCTGATGATTGGCCTACAGAGGTGCGTGCTTATGAATATCCTTGACCGCCAGCGGAGATTGATCGGCCATATGCTGTACGTGCTAGGGATGGACCAGATAGGCCTCCGGAGAAACTGTATCTGGGACTCGATCTGCTCCTGTATCTCCCACCTTTGCATCTGCTGATAGGTAAATGGAAGAACCAGATATGCTGCTGGTGAAAAGGGTGACTGCTGCTGGCTATCAAATAGGTAGGGATGCCAGCTAGGATGCTGACTCGAATGCTGGTAATGGTTCTTTTACTGGATCAAGGTAAACAACCTTATCTATTGACCGACCCATGTTTTGATCTCTACGCAAATACCCATTGAAGCCATCCAACGCGTTTTCCAATCCATTAGACACTAAAGATGGCGCTCGTTGAGCCTTTCAACCTAGTGTACAGGGGCGTCATGCTTTTGATTGATTGACTACCTCGTATAGATATCTTACTCTGCTCCTGGAGGTTCTGAAACAGGCTATAGAGCTCTCTCTTAAATTGGTCCTGGAACTAGATCTGCACCTGTCCTTGCTTATGGGTAAACAACTAGATCAACCGTCTAAACTACTGATGCTGTTGGGTCTCGATCAACCGAATCTACCTATGCTTACTTTGCTACTGCTGGTACTTCTCCTGGTCTTGCTTATGTTACTAGTGCTGCTGCTGCTTGCTCTGGATCTTTATCTGCATCTGGATCTGCTACTGTTGGTTTGACTGAGTCCACTACTTCGGCTACTGATGCTTGCTCTGATGCTTACTTTGATGCTTGCTTTGCTCCAGCTACCTTAGATGCTTATGGTGGGTCTCAATCTAGAGCCTGGAATGTACAAAAAACCTCCACACGTAGGGCTGCTACTGCTTCTTTAACTGGTTTAACAACTGGATCCACTATATAAGATGCTACCCATGCCTTATATGATGTTGTTGGACTTGGAACTGGGTATGGATTTGATATCGACGATCTGGTGAATCTACTGGTGCTTAATCTGCTTAGTAAACCGATGGTAGTGCTACTGATGTTGGTACTGGACCTGGAACAGTTGTTGGACCCACTTAATCAACAGGATATACTGCTACCCTTGCTTATGAAACCACTAGCTTTGCTGCTGGTATATATGCTTATAGGTATGCTGCTGCTCCTGCATCCCTAGTCTTTGCTACTGATGCTTATAATGTTGTTGTTACTGGTGCTTAAACAAGTGCAATAGGTGCTACTTCAATAGAAGAATCAACAGCCTAATCACTTGCTTAATCTACTGGTGCTATCTTTAGGATATGGATCTCCAATGAATGGCTCTCGATCTGGCTTAGATGCTGATTCGAATGCTGAGTGAATTGCTCTAGATTGAGATCCAAAGCCAGTGCCAGATCAATATCGAAACCTACCTGGATCAACTAAGAAACTATCGGCATCAAAGAGTCCTGGCATCGACTACATTGACTACCGGCTATTGGCTTATGGCTGAAGGTTGGCTTCAGTTAATAAATATATCAATATCTTATATATGTATATATTTATACACTTTATCTCTCCTAGTCAGCTTAGATCGAAAGGGAATGCTGCTAATACCGCCTCTTCGATCGGTATAGATCAATAATTGATATTTATCAGCAGGAAAGGGACGATGAATGTAGGTTCTTAATGCCCCATCAATCCATCTTAACGCTTAACGCCCTAGCTAGTAGGTAGGTTATAATTCTAAACAATGAGGAATTGAGAACGAGGAGTAGTTCATTTACCAGTTTTCCAAGGGTACGCTAGCAGGCGATACCAAAGGGAGAGGGAAAGTGCTTCAACAGGATACAAATGAGTTCTTCCCCATACGCGCGCGAGAACACAGAAATGACGCCTTGAACGAGTTCTCCTACAAGGCCTCGCAGTGAGTCCGGGCTTGCCTTAGTGTTTTCATAGGCAGGCTAGTGATAACCAACCACCCGGTAAGCAAATCTGCCCGATCTTCGTTCTCTCTAGTGAGCCTTTCCTTTCCCATCCAGCAAGCAGCAAGCATACCGGGATTCATTCATTCTCTCTCCCAGCAAGCGAGCAAGTAATGCCAGCAGATCATCTATCTCGTCATACCCGCCTTATCCTTAAGGAAAGAATAGGAAAGCCAAATAAGATAGAATAAGAATGGAAGGAAGGGGTAGGAGAGAGTGCCAGCTGAGATCAATGAGGACAAATAACGGGCGAAGGAGAATAGGATAGAGAGGTACAAGGGTGTGATGCCATCTGACTGTGAGCAGAGTGAGTGGATAATAGTGCAAGAGCTTAAAGGAGAGGGTAAGCTAAGAGGGAGGAGGAGTGTCAAGGTGCGAGCTAGAATCGACAGAGGGGGGTCCTTTAGTATAAAAACAGCAGGGAGACTGGAGGCCTCAACAGATTGGAACCAAGCTGGCCAAAGGAGTCCAGAGGTGTTGGAGATGATAGGTGTAAGGATCTGGATGGAGAAAAGGTTGTCCAAAAGTAAGGATACCAGGAGTATTTCATTCCTCTCTTAACATTCAATGGGTAGTATCAAACTGTAAGAGTATGGTAATCTTTGACCTCAACCATGTCGGAACTGTAATTCGATGTCCAAAGGGAGGGGGTGGAAGGGAAGGGAAGAACGATTGATTTATAGATTGATGAGGAGTTGGGAGAGGAGTATTCCCCATACAAAAAGAGCCAACCGCTTCGCCAAACAAAATCACCGATCGAAACATCCCACCCTGGATCGCACAGTTAGTCTAGAAAGACCAGTTAGCCTAGAAAAAGAAGTAAACCCTTCATCCCATGCACACACCCCCCAGAGTGACACAGTGCCACACCCAAAGCACACTTTGAAGGAGCCGAAAGTCTACTTTTTACATCAATCCCAGTTACACCTGATGCAGCACCTTAAGCAAGTGAGTGAGCCTAGCGAATGAACGATCGATCGGAGCCCCCCCCAGCCAAGTGAGCAAGCGTTCTAGCGAGCGAACGATACCCATTCATTTCATGGAGCACTTGACCCGTTCCACACTAAATAGATCAGACCGGAACCAGACCTTTCGTATCAATCTGCTTGGGTTGGTTTGGGTTAGTTGGGGTTGGTTTGGTTGAAAGGGACTAGTCCCCGCCCTTACCAATAAATCGACCCGAAACTGTGCATTTGAGCATCTTTCCTATGTCCCATCTTATTAGACATATCCCATCAGACACAAAAGTTATCAGACATATCGGATGTTATCAGTTCGCCTACCATCCCAGTTGTTCGATTCATCCCGTAATCCCGTCGAGGAAAGTGAAATTCGCCTACCAAACCTACCAAAAGCAGCATTCTAAATGAATAGGATAATAGATTTATTATTACTGCCGGGCTCGAGCTCTCAGGTGTCTCTCTCAGGTGTCTCGGGCTCTAAGGATCGAGGTTATTAAGTGTATAGATATCTTTCTTTTACTGGCAGTTGTTCCCATCGCAGTAGTTCCCATCATGTAAAGGTAGTTCCCATCGCATAGGAGATATAAAGGTAGTAGCTCGAGATGTAAAGTTCGAGATGTAAAGCTAGTTAGTTGCTCTAGAACCCATCCTACCTTCGCCTACCAAACCTACCTAAATGAACCTACCAAAAGATGTGCAAGTATCTGAGTATCTGAATGCCTACCAAAATCGATCTAAACGCACCAATGAGGTAAGGTATCTATAAGAAATGCACCAATAATGACGTGAAAGTGGTTAAGTCGTGTTCGAGATGTCAAGGTGGTCTTTCTTCAATTGGGATTGGGAAGCACTGGGATAGCACTGGGATAAGGAGATACTAACCCAAAACAAGCTGGGAGATTTGGATTGAAATAGATTTCTTTGACTGGCGGGCGTAGTAACGCGTAAAACGTGGAATAATAAATAGAGAGTTTGTGTGGGCCGGCAGACTCGGTGGTGTAAGTCAAGTCAGTCAGATGTTATCAGTCAAATGTTCTAAGTCACATGCTATGGTGAGATAACATCAAGGAGAGAAACCCTGTTCAGAGAACAACTGCTATTAGAATGAGGCAGTGAAGGGTAAAGCTATTTAGTTCCTTGGTTTGGGGAGAGGATAGATCCCAGAGTATTGCTAAGGTTACGAGGAGGCAACGCATGAGCAGCCATCCATGTAGGGAAAGAAGCGGGGAATGGCGTTACAAAGGAGAACATGAACATGAAGAAGAGGGTTAGTTACAGACGTACGATTGGATCAGTCCAATTCATCTAGCTAGGAAAGAGCTTTTACTAACCTGGTCAATGTATGTTCGGTCGGGTATCCGCGTATGTAAGATGGGTCAGCTTTTCAGCTTTATTATCTATTTTATTATTCAACAATGGGCTCAGCGACTTCTAAAAACAGGTGCCATCGTAAGTAAGATCGTGCATCAGTTCCAAAACATCCAAGAAGAAATCCAATAAGAAATGCTCCATCGGTTCAAAAACATGCAAGAAGACGTTGACTCCTGTCATTAGGGTTTTCATCCTCTTTCAAATACTATGAAGATATAATATTCCTCCTGCTTTGACCCTGATTTTGCCATTTTGCTACGAGAAAGAAAGTCTCCCACCTTGAATTAGATGCAAATTGACGCAATCGAGTTAGAAGGGAACCTTGTAGCTGCAGGCCGTTCCTAATATAAGACGGACCACACCCAGAAAGGTCACTGTAAGGAGGAAGCCCCATAGCAGGCTTCCCCTACTTCCAACATTAAAAAAGCAAAAATCGAGGAGGAACAGCTCGCCTGACATAAGGAGGGCGAGGAGATGGGGAGAATAATTAGGGTCCTCTCTAACACGTTGGAACGATTGGAAGCAGGAAGCGGAGCGTCTGGGTACGTTTGGGTACTTGTTGTGACAACCTCATGTGAATTAACGTATGTAATGCATCTTCATTCCCTCCATCTAGCCCAGGTAAGAACATTAGCAAGTGCCCGTATAGATCGAGGTATTGGGTCGAGGGTCTGTCGCCAAGGGCAAATGGCAAATCTCGTAGGGTGAGCCAGCCGAACTCTCGACTTCAGGCCGCCATCGACTCACTATTCATATGGTGAGGTAACGTGTGAGGAAGGGAAAGGTTGAAGAACCTCCGCCCACGGTAAAAGGGCCAATCTCGTAGGGAGAAAGTCCTAAACCGCTTCTCTTTATAAGGAGTTTACAGAAGCGCTACGAATGATAATGATAAAGCCAACTCCTTCCCAGGATCCACCGAAGGTTCTCCCAGCATGCCCTCACTTCGTTCGAGGGTTATCCCGGCGGCTTAAGAGTATTTAATCCCTGGTAACTGAGGCACACGCTTTACTGCGAGGTCCTATCTTAACCGC
The DNA here is from genome assembly GCA_034641835.2 of Pinus albicaulis. Classification (NCBI taxonomy): domain Eukaryota; kingdom Viridiplantae; phylum Streptophyta; class Pinopsida; order Pinales; family Pinaceae; genus Pinus; species Pinus albicaulis. The sequence goes on along the minus strand of CM076574.1, from coordinate 289,995,847 downwards.
TTACTGCAAGGTGCTATCTTATCTCCCTTAACCGCTTACTGCAAGGTGCATACTTTGGGACCGATCGTGAGGTACACACGACCGAAAGACACTTTGAGACCAACTCCGAGGTGCTAATGAGCTGACTCTGAGGTGCTAACGGGACCGTGAGGGATAGGTTGACGCAAGAGGTTCACCCAAGCCGGCAAGCAATAGAGGGGGCTATCCGAATAGTGTGTACTATCCCTTCGGTATCGCTCCAGGGAGAGAAGTGCGGTATCGGTGGAGATATTGTATTGGGGGGGTTATCGGTAGAGAAAGGTAGTCTCTGGGATCACCTAATCTAGAGAAGGCAGTCTCATAAGCTATCTGGGATCACCTAATCTAGGGAAAGATATATAGAATGAGCTAAGGAAAGGGAGGAGCTAAGGTAATTCGTTGGGATAAGTGATTCGATATTCGTTACTTTACTTTAAAGGAGGTAATTCGTTGCCCCAGGAAGTAAGTAGTGATTCATTATTCGTATAAGTGATTCGTTACTTTAAGGAGCTAAGGTAATGGGATATTCGATTTATTAATTAGGGGCTTTCTTTGAGGAGCTCTAGTTACCGACATTCTACGAGTCGTTACTGAAAAGCCTTATCTATACTGTCTCTGGGGGGCGTCGTAGAACCAGAGACTTGGTAAAGACCCTTAGGAACCCCGTTAAGGTAACCCTTTCCCGTAAGGGGGAAAGAAATCGTTACAGACATAATCTCTATCTATCCGGGAATCAATAACTCTCCTCTAGGCTAGGTTACTCTCCCGCCTATCTAACTAATCCAGCGGAATAGTCGCCAACTCTACACTCTTTTTCTAACCACCCTAAGCCTTCTAGCTCAGTCATGTTATCCTTTTCTTTTATTACGTTATAAAAGACCTCCCATGTTTTAAAATTGCTATCATTTATATGTATATTGGTTTTCACAACGCTTTCTTTTATATATCATTTCTGAGTATAATTGAAACATTATTTTTTCATAATTACATGTAAATGGTATACAATGATGAATGCAATATGTTTATATAACTCTGTTTAATTTATTAAACAGAGTTATCTTTATTTTTTTCTGCATATTTCAATTTAATTAATAATACATTTTCATGGTTATTGTTGAATTGGAACAATCTTAAGTTGTATTCACATATAGCTACCCGGGTTAATGTTAGAATTTCTTTATCAGTATTTAGCTTAAATTAGATAGTTTTATTTCAGTTAGTTTAGTCCCATTTCCACCCATCCAATCCAATCCATTTAGTTACAAGGAAACTGGTCCTTTAAATCCAGTCGGAGCCACCATACCAAACGGAAAATGAGCTGCCTTAAGGTCCCGACCGGGTGGTTTTCCCCGATGTTTGAAGCAGAGATTTTCTAGGCTTCAACATTTTTGGCGCTAGAAGGAGGGCCTGAGCTATGAATGGCAAGTAAATATTTATCCACAAGCCATTCTGAGAGCAAAACACCCTCAATAGCTTCTTCAATTTCTTCTGAAATTCAAAATCCTAAAGAAGAAATTGCAGAAAATATTCAGACACCCACTACCAAAATATCAAAATATTCAGACAAACAACATCCTGAGTCTCCTGAAGTTCAAGATCTAATTCATAAATTGAAAGGATTCTCATTATCTTTGGAAGAGTCTGAAATATCTGAAGGTAGTGTAAGCTCAAAATTTATTCCTTCAAAACCTCTTACTAGGTTGCAAAGTGAAAAACTTGGTATTCCTCCGAAAGAATTTCCTTTACCTATTACGGGAAAAACAAAAAGAATTCAATCAGAAACAGAAAGTGATACAAGTTCATCATCTCATATTCAATCACCTGTTTCCAAAAGCACAACTCAACAAAGTGCAGTTGTTTCATCATCATCTCTTCAATCATCATCTCCACAAACATCTTCTACTCAATCCTCATCAATCTCAAAATCATCTATTCCAACCACTTCTATTCAAATTCCACCAGTTTCTACTATTCCTCCAATAGTCCTCCCAATAATGGCACAGAGACCATGGTCTACTCCAGGAGCAGTCAACATGGCTGCACCTTTACATGATTTACCAGACAATCCTGGAAAATGGCTTCCAAAGTTTAGCCTAGATCTTAACATTCAAGCTGAAGAACATATCAATAATTTTATGCTGGCTATTAATTTTAATGGAGTCATACATGAAGATGCTGTAGTTAGATTATTCCCATATACTCTTCAGGGAGTAGCAGGATCATGGTATTTTTCATTACCATCAGGATCTATAACAAGTTGGGACATTTTTGCAGATCATTTTTTGACCAAATTTGGAGATGATCGATCAATTGCAACTTTACTCAATGATCTCTCAAATTTGAAAATAGAACCCAAGGAACCTATAAAAGAATTCAATGCTAGATTCAACAAACTCTTGAACAAAATTCATATAGATTCACAACCTAGTGAGCAAGTCAGAATCGAATGGTATATAACTGCCTTACCCTCAAACATAGCAATTTTTGTAGACAGAGCTGCAAAGCCTACATTAGCTGAGAATATGAAAGAAGCTATTGCAGTGGAAAAACGTATTACTTCTCTGGAAAAGAAAAATGCTATTGAAGAAAGGAAATCAAAGAAAGTCAACTTTAGAGATGATTCAAAGAAAAAGGACAAAGATCCATATGACATGGAAGGTTTACAGAAAGTTCTTAAAACCATGTCAAATGAAATGGTTGAAATTAAAAAACAAGTGGCTGAAACTTCTACCAAGAAACCATTCCGAAATTTCAGAACAAACCAAGTTGAATCTAAACCTCCTAATGTAATTGTTGAGCCTCAAAATTGTGCTTTCCTTCATTCCATTTTACCTCATTTTCCTTTGTCCATTGTCATCCTAGACCCAATTGATCAATGAATATAGTTAAAATTACTTCTAGAATGATTTACATGACTGACTTGCTAAGTTTTGTGATTTTTGCCATTGTAAAACATTTTGACCGGAACTAGCTGCAGAATGCAGACATTCCGTAGCTAACTGGCGATTCTGCAGCTGCCTTTACGTTTGAGTATGTTCCAGGTGGCCTCTCAAGGAAAACCGCATATGGGCATAATCCACGTCATGTCTACATGGTTCGTTGCTCATCATGGAGGAAGAAACGAATTCTGGGTACGGTTTTGGAACGTGGGAACACATTTAGGAAAGCAGACTTCTATTAGGACTGTCTCAGTCCAGATATCTTTTTCCTCTTCACGCAGCCACTTCAAAGAGTCCTAATGTGATTCCGATAAGGATCGACAGCATTCCTGAATTGTTGCAAATCTTGTTATTTACATTTTCTTTATAAACACTTGGGAAACCGAAAGCTATGTTAGATTTTATGTTAGATTTGATGCTAGATTTTGTTTAGACTCTGTGCTACATTTCTGAAGACGCAGAGTGTTATGTTCAAGTTCTTTCATCTTTAATGAAGCAGACAGTGTTATTGTGAAGCGTTGATTTAATTTGGAGTTGAATTCCGTCAGGTGGTAGAGGGCCCCTGCCTCTTGCACGGATTTATTTTGCGTAAATTAGATAAGTCTTCTAGCTGCCTTTACGTCTTGAATTTGAATTAATAGTTGTTTTAATTAGCTACTGTAGTTGTACTCATTCTAACTCTTCCACAAGAAGAAGCTCTTCCAAAAGACTATAATGATGAATGGGAAATAGCTATAGTATTGTAGGATTTGAAGTTGAATTCATAGTTGTTTTTAATTAGCTACTGTAGTTATATTCATTCTAACTCTTCCACAAGAAGAAATTCTTCCAAAAGATTATAATGATGAATGGAAAATGGCTATAGTACTGTAGGATTTAGTTGTAATTTTTGTTGTTCACTATCAGAGTTACACTTGTTCTAATCACTCTTCCACAAGAAGAAACTCTTCCAAGAAATCCTTAAGAATTTCAAGACATGACCGTGATAATGAATGATTTAGTTGTGTGTTTTCACTAAGTATCATCTCTGTTCTTGCTCTTAAACGCTTGCCCAAAACATGATAATGACGAGTAGGATATGGATATGATATCTTAGTTTTTCATTGCTTTCAGTCTTTTTGCTTGCATTTGCATTCAATTACACAGTCAGAATTGTTCTAAGACCTCTTCCAAAAGAAGGAACTCTTCCAAAATATCACTAATGATGGACAAACAGATTGTGTAATTTCATAGAATAATGCATGATAGCATAGTTAGGATGCTCCGGAGTTTAATTGCACTTAACTCATGTTCAGTTACTTTGTTTTGAGTTTGATGATGACTTGTAGTTCAGCATTGTTCTATATTAGTGGCATCTTAAGTTCATTCTTAGATTAACTCATTGCACTTACACTTCACATTCAGATTGTCATCCACTGCACAATAGATTACTTCAGTTGTTAAGATTAACAAGACAGCCTTCATTATTCACAAACATCTTCTTGTTCTAAAATCTACAATTGATCAATAACCATATGAACAGAAGACAACATCACTATAAGGCCTGAAGTATCTCTACAATTTCCTTATTATTTCATAAACAGAGTCCTCCCTCAAAAGCCTACTTTGAAAAGAAATCAATAACTTTTGAGTAAAGGTTTTGTGACATTCAATTGAATTGCAGAATAGAGATAGGGACTAGTTCTAGAATAAAATATCTTATGATGATAACAATGTTTTTCCTCTAAATATGTTTCAAATCTCTAATCAAGGACAAAATGTTGCATCATTGTAAGTTAGTTGTTTAACTGATTAGTTAGAGGATTTGCATACTTAGTGATCATTTCTCAGGTTTAGTTTGTGTTTTGAATCATTTGCTTAAAATTCATTATCAAGCTTTGCTTTTACTTAGTCATAGTTTAGATTTGATCCTGCTTCAGTGTTTCCAATTGCATTTGTCATTTATTATCCATCAATTAGGCTTAACTCTGTTTTTAATCACCAGCTCCTTTCCATTAGCTTTCTAGGCATTTTCCCTTGTAAACATAAAACCACCAAAAGACCAAAAACATCATAAATCATCACAAAAGACCAAAAACATCACAAAACACTACACACAACGCATTAGGAAACAAGCACCTAGGTACATACAGTACACTTCACTTCAGCAGTTTACAAATCCTGGTTGACAATTAAATGAGCTCAGTTTAGGAGACTAGATTGAGACCAAACATTTTGGCGTCATTGCCGGGGAAGTGAAAACTAGGTAACCTTTGTTTCTTAGCATCCAAAAACAATTTTATGCGTAGGGAGAGAGATTCAAGGGGAAGATTTATAAGCAGCAGAGGCAGAAGTTTGATTTATAGAACACCACTTGTTTCATCTAGATCCAGAGCTAGTACACCTTCAACTCAAACCCATCTTCCATCCTCCCTTGATCCTGGACTTCTAGAAGATCTAAGGTCAACTATTCCATTAGAGAAACCTTCCACTTCATCCACTGAACCTACCATAGAAGAAGATCTAAAGACTCCTAGTAGGGATACAAAACTTTCCACTTTCACAGGAGAGTCAACCATGGCAGAAGAAGGAGGAGGAGGAGTTTTTAATGGAGAAAACACACTATTTGGAGGAAGAGGTAGAGGTAGAGGAGAAGGAGGTAGAGGTGCAAATGGAGGAAGAGGTAGAATAGGAAGCTCTTTTGGGTTCCCTATACTTGATGAAGAAACCAATACAACCATGAAAAACATTCCACCCTCTGTCCTTCCAAACTTCTATGGACTTAAAACTGAAGATCCTGAAACTTTCTTATTTGAATTTGAAGTGCTGTGTAGGACTTATGACTACCTACAAGATGCTCAAAAACTAAAATTATTTCCTTCAACTTTGAAGGGAGCAGCATTGAAGTGGTTTATGAGCCTAATCAGTAGTTCTATTAGAACATGGGAAGATATGAAACAAGCATTTCTAGAGAGATACTTGGATTATTGTATGCCGGTTAATCATAAGGAAGAAGTGTTCAAGATGTTACAAAAAGAAGATGAAAAATTAGAAGATTTGTTGGAAAGATTCAATTACAACATCAAAAGGGCGAAAATGGAAAACCTAGATCAAGACACCTTAAAAGCTCTTTTGTTGAAAACAATTAGGGATGAATGGTTGGATATCCTTAACATGATGGGAAAAGGGGATATATCACAACTTACATTACCTGAAATATCTGAGCTATGTATCAACCTTTCTAGAGGGAAATCTAAAACTGTCAAAGGTCCAAGAGATCCCGCTCTTGCAAGGGCAAGTAAATCTGCTTCTGGGACAGTAAGTAGATCAGAAATAGGACACATGCTTGATGACTTTAAATCTGACATCTTAGGGAGTCTTAGTGAACAAATAGACACCCTTAAGATATAAAACAAGCAGAAGGCTGAATCTGATGCTTTGGCAATCTTTTGTCCCAAATGCAGAAAGAAACATGCCCTAAGAGAGTGTCCTTTGGATGTAAAAGTTATAGAAACCTGTGTCATTTGTTCCGAGAAACATGAGACGAAGAATTGTCCTTCTCTTCCTAGTCTCAAGGCTGTTTTTCAGGAAGAAACTCCTACAGATTCCATAGAGTCTCTTAATTTTGTATCTAGAAGACCTTGGCAGGGACCTCAGACACAAGGATTCCATGATCAAATGTATAATCAACCTCCACCTTGGAATTCTTGGCAGCAACCTTGGCCCCAATTTCAAAATCAATCGCAATCTTGGGCACAAGGAACACAAGGTCCCTATGGAAGATACTCTCCATATTATCAGTATCCACCATCCTATCCACCATATCCACATTTTTATCCTCAAAATCTTCAACAAAATTTTCAACAAAATCCTCAACAACATCATCCGAACCAATCTCATCAAAATCAACCACTTCCATTACCATTCCCTCAAAAATCCAATCAATTGCCAGCTCAGCCCATACCAAACCCCAATAATAAAAACCCTCAGAATACATACATGATAGAAGGACAACAATTTCCAACTTATTTAATTACTCCTCTAGACCTTGGTGATGTTCAACTTAGGTCTGGAAGGATACTTGAGAAGAGGAAACCTTCTGTGATCATACAAGAACAAGATAATTCTGAGGAAGACTCCCTACGGGTTAATAAAAGTCTTGAGGAAGACACATCCTTTCAAGACCCACACATTGAAAAACTAAAACAAAAAGATCCAATAAATCCAACTCCTGTATTAGAGCAACCATCCACATCTACTTCTATACCTCCCTTTCTGGAAAGATTACAAATTGATAGAGGTGTAGAGAAACGGATCATGGTGCCTAATTATGATTTCTTAGATGAATTGAGAAATGTTTGCATTAAAATTCCATTATTGCAAGCCATCAAGGAAATCCCAATTTTAGCCAAAACAATAAAGGAGTTGAGTATGAAGACAACAAGAAAAATAATAAGAGAAACCAAGAAAATTCAACTGGTAGGAAAAATAGCAGACATTATGATGGGTAAGATTACTATTCCAAAGTACCTTGACCCAGGAAATCCAGTTGTCAAAATTCACATCAATGGAATTGAAATTCAAAACACACTCATTGACTTAGGAGCGGCAATAAATATCATGAGTAGACAAATCATGGACAAACTGAAACTTCCTAATCTTCTCTTTACACCCACACTATTACAATTAGCAGATAGATCTGTGATCAGACCAGATGGGGTAATAGAAGACATTCCAGTGTCCCTAGATTCTTGGGAGTACCCTGTGGATTTCATGATCCTAACTTCTAAGAATAATCTAGGAGGCCATCCTGTTATATTAGGAAGACCTTGGTTGGCTACAGCTGATGCTTTTATTAGTTGTAGGTCCGGTGATATGTATATTTCTGATGGTAGTTCAACAAATAAATTCACTTTATATCCTCCAGCTAGGACAATTACAGATCTAGATGACACTCAATGGATAGAGGATGAAGAAAATTTACAACCACTCTTCACAATTTCAGAAATTAGTGAAGATAATCAAATTCTGAATACTCTAGAAAACTTTGAATCCTCTCTAAAACATAAACATGAATCATTTCAAGAGGGATCCAATATTGATTTTTTGTCATCTAGGCAGATGTCTCTTCATTCTATGGACAAATTTGGCAGCTCTACAAGTGAAATTTTTCCAGGCAAAACTTTGAACATAAACAAGAACCTAGAAAAATCTCAACAAGAAGAGTTAGTCAAAGTATTACAGAGACATTCTTATGCATATGCATGGGAATACACTGACATGAAAGGGATAAGCCCCAAGACTTGTACTCATCACATCTATATAGAGGCAAATTGCAAACCAATCAGACAACCTCAAAGACGGATGAATCCAAATCTTAGGGAAATTGTTAAAGAGGAATTGCAAAAATTGGTAAATGTTAATTTCATCTATCCTATTTCAGATAGTCAGTGGGTTTCTCCTTTGGTAATTGTGCCAAAGAAAAATGGAAAATGGAGGGTGTGTGTTGACTACCGAGAACTGAATAAAGCTACTCTTAAAGACCATTTTCCTTTACCTTTCATAGATCAAGTATTAGATACATTAGCTGGTAAAAAGTACTTTTCATTTCTAGATGGGTTTAGTGGTTACAATCAAATCCAAGTAGCACTTGAAGACCAAGACAAAACCACATTTACCTGTCCTTGGGGTACCTATGCCTACCGAGTATTGCCATTTGGATTATGCAATGCACCTGCAACATTCCAAAGGGCAGTATTAGGAATTTTTTCGGATCTAATACATGATTGTGTAGAGGTGTACATGGATGATTTCACAGTTTATGGGGACACATTTGAGGAGGCTTTAGAAAACTTGGAAAAGGTCTTAAAAAGATGTCAAAAAACAAACCTTTCACTTAGTCATGAAAAATGTTTTGTGATGTTTACTGAAGGTATTGTTTTAGGGCACCACATTTCAGGGGATGGGATTAGAGTTGATGAGGCAAAAGTTGAAGTCATTTCTAACCTATCCATTCCAAGTTGTCAAAGAGATGTTAGAAGTTTTCTAGGATTTACAGGGTATTATCGGAGATTTATAGAAAAATTCACCAAGATAGCATCTCCACTCTTCAAATTACTTACCAAAGATTGTGAATTCAAGTGGACTTCTGATTTCCAGTTAGCTTTTGAAACCCTGAAAACCAAAATTTCTGAAGCACCTATATTAAGGGGACCTAACTGGAAGTTACCTTTTCATATCTCGACAGATGCTTCTGATACAGCTCTAGGAGCAGTATTGGGACAGAAATATTTGATTCCCTATGCCATCTATTATACCAGTAAAAATTTGACTCCTGCAGAGTTAAACTATACTGTAACTGAAAAAGAGTTTTTAGTTGTTGTTCATGCCATAAACAAATTTAGACACTATATAACAGGCTATGAAACTTTTGTTCACACTGATCATTCTGCAATTATATACTTAATGAACAAATCAATCACTAATGGCAGAGTTATAAGATGGTTGTTGCTCTTACAAGAATTCAACATTACTATTCTAGATAGGCCTGGAAAACAAAACACAGTGGCTGATTTCCTATCTAGAATCCAAAATATCAAAGATGACACTCCGGTTGAAGATCAATTTCTTGATGAATATCTTTTTGCAATCTCTACTCAAACTCCATGGTTTGCTGATATTGCTAATTATTTAGTTTCAGGAAAATTTCCTTCAATTATGAATGCAAGGGATAAAATAAAAATCATTAATGATAGTGCAAAATATTCATGGGTCGCTAATGAGTTGTACAAGACAGGTCCAGATTTGATCATTAGAAGGTGTGTTCGTGAAGATGAGATGCCTGAAATTCTCAAGGCATGTCATGATGAACCTTGTGGCGGACACTTTGCAGATAAGAGGACAACCTATAAGATCCTTAACTTAGGATATTATTGGCCATCTTTGTTTAAAGATGCAAGGGAATATGTCAAAAGGTGTGACAGTTGCCAAAGGGTAGGGAAACCTTCTCCTTCAGGTGAGATGCCATTACAACCCCAGGTACACATTGAACCTTTTGAAAAATGGGCCTTGGATTTTGTAGGACCTATTAGTCCTCCATCAAGACAAAAGAAATACATATTAGTTTTCACTGATTATGTTACTAAATGGGTAGAAGCTAAACCATTACTTGTTGCTAATGAATCATCTGTAGTTAATTTTATTTTTGAGGATATTTTTACTCGTTTTGGTGTCCCAAGGGAAATTGTTACAGATCAAGGAGCTCGATTTACATCAAGGCTAGTGGAGCAAATGATGGAGAAGTACAAAATCAGACATAGAAAAACAACTCCTTATCATCCACAAGCAAATGGTCAAGTGGAATCTACCAATAAAGTCATTGAAGGAATCCTAACAAAGACTGTTCATTTACATAGAAGAGATTAGGTAGATAGGCTTCCTGAAGCCTTGTGGGCCTATAGAACTACATGGAGAAACACAACAGGCCATACTCCTTATGAGCTTGTTTATGGAAAGCAAATTTTGTTTCCTATAGAGTTCCAAATTCAAACATTCAAGATGGCAGTTCAGCTAGGACTTGATCTAACAGAGGCACAAAAGCATAGACTGGAGCAAATTAATGAATTGGATGAGATCAGACAAGATGCAGTTCAGAAGACAAGTCTAGTCCAACAGCAAAGGGCTAGATGGCATGACAAGTACATCAAGGAGAATAAATTCAAAGAGGGTGACTGGGCTCTCTTGTTTGATTCAAAATTCAAGGATTTTCAAGGGAAATTTCAGACACATTGGCTTGGGCCATATGAAATTGTTCGAATTTTTGATAATGGGGCAGTAAAAATCAGAACTATAGATGAAGAAGAGATCACTTTTCTTGTGAATGGTCATAGACTGAAGCTATACCACAAGCCACTCTCAAGAGAAGAGTTTTTCAAGAAGTTCCAAGAAAGCAATGATGTGAAGTTAATGAAGAAGAGTCTCTCTTCTTCATCAACTTGATTAAATTTTCTGAAGCATTTCTTTTTGAAAAAATAAATAAATAAATAAAGGTATAAACATGAAAACCAATCATTGATTGGCATGTTTATACAGAAAAGATAGGGTGAAAATCAGAGTCTCTCTGACACTCTAACTTTTCCCATTTTTGTTTTTACAAGCAGCTGTTACAAAAAATCATAAGTTCAGATCCATAGTGCTTATGATCCATCTTATTTCATTTCACTCCATTCACTTATCCATCCATACTCCATCTCATACATCATTCATATTTCACTCCATTCCACATTTCATTCATCTCATTCCATCCTCCATCCATTTCATTTTCATGTCAAAATACAAAATTTGATGTCTTGCTGTAAGTGAATAAAACATGTCATGAATTGCAGTACAGTTCTTATGTTCTTTCACTCCATTTCATAAACTGAATCCATTCCATTTCATCATCCACTTCATACATATCATAATCCACCATCCATCTTCATTCATAACATATAACATTTCACCCATATTCCAAAAATACTCCATTTTCAAGACTAAAATGCTCTACAGGAACATTCTGCAGCTCAGTAGACATTCTGCAGCTGATCAGCCTTTCTGCAGCCAGACAGTCTTTCCGTAGCTACAAACCCTGAAGGCATCAATCAGCAGACATTAGAATTGCAACAAAGTGACCCAGTGTATCCATGAATCAAAAGCATCAAAGAAGGATAATGAAGACTCTTCCAAAGGTGAACGAGAAGACAAAGACTACAAAAATCAAATGAAAGACAGAGGTAACAAGTTTAAATTATAATGGCATTTCATAAAAGTTTAGCATAGTTTTAGTTATGGATTGTTCGAAAAGGTTGTTTTAATTATTTTTGTTGATCAAGACCAATAAACCCTCCACAGACTTTGGATTAAAATCTCCCATTTCAAATTTCATGCCTGATATCATTTAAGCGGCTAAAATGGTCGAGGTATTTGAATTCTTCACGTCTCTTAACCAAATCATTCAATAATGATTCCCTCTGCCATCGTAAAAATCTCCGCCGTCTCTTCAATCATTAATTCGTTCCCTCCACCTCACTCCACTACTTCATTCCGTGACCACTGCCATCACTCCATTCTGTAGCTGGCATTTCATTCCGTAGACAGAGATATTCTTATCACCGAGAGCAGAGCCAAAGGATATCAGTTTGAATAGCATTGAGCATTGTAAACTCAGAGCAGAGCAGAAGGGTAAATTTGGAAGCATAGCAGTGTGAGAATTTGAAGCCATTTGATTCCGTGGGTAGACAAAGTATCACTGTGGGCAGAGATTGAGCATTTTCACTATAAACACAGAAGTGTAGCAGTATGGAGTTTGAAGTCTTTTGTCACTAGGAGACAGAGGTGTTGCAGTTTTGAATTCGAAACCATTTGCTACCAGGAGACAGAGGTGTTGCAGTGTTGAATTCGAAACCATTTGCTACCAAGAGCCAGAGGTATTGCAGTGGAGAAGTTGAAGCCAATTGTCACTAACAAACAGAGATATATCAGTCCAAAGTTCAATTGTCAACAGAGGCATATCAGCCTGAAGTTTTGAAGCTGTTGCCACTATTAATTAGAGGTATGTCATTCCAAGTTTGAAACCATTTACATTCAGAACTTGAAGCCATTTCAATTCGAAGGTGAAATTCATTGTTTTTGTGGGTAGAAGAGTGTTAATTTGAACATTGAAGAAGAAATCATGGGTTTCATTGTAAGGACTGAACCAGTGGATTCAAAATATTTAGAAGGCTACCCTCAATGCAAAGAAATGTTACAACAAATAGGATGGCTTCAATTTTTGGAGAAATTTAATGGCTTCCACAAGGAAGTCACTAAAACATTTGCAAGATCATTTCAAGGAACCAAAGTTGAGGTGGGAGATGTCAAATTTACTGTCACTGAAGTTTTCATTGCAGAGGCTACAGGGTTGCTCAGAACTGGAGAGAGATGGTTCAAAAATAGAGAATTCCACAATGAATCCTGGAAACAAATTTTAAAATCACCAGGTATGGATGTCACTGTATTTAAGAAAGGAATTCCCAGTTCAGCATTGAAAAATAAATGGAGAAACATACTACTTCTTCTGCAAAAATTTATTACATGTGAGGGTAGATATGGGACATTTTATGTCTACCACATTAGACTGATAATGCATTTTCTGGGGGAAGACTTAAACCTACCATATTTCTTGCTTCAAAGCTTGAAGAAGATGGCTTCCTGTGTTCAAAGAAGGGTTCAATTTTTAGAGACAACCCTATATCATCATGGTTTGGTCAAAATTCTGATTGAACATCATCTAGATAAAACAAATGATACATGGGATGATTTCTTGATAAGAAATCATTTTGAAGAGCCAAAAGAACCCTCACCGGAACCACATCCTACAAAGAGAAGTAGGAAATGGAGGGCTTCAAAAGTTGAAATTGACAAAACAGTCCAAGAGAGCAGTGAGGAAATCATTTTAGAGAAGTTGACCCAAATCAAGAGGCAACTTAAGAAAGAGAAGGTAATTAAGAAATCTGCCACAGAGAAAGGAGAGTGATCTTCTCAGCCTAGAAGAAGCCACAGACTAAAGGGGAAACTGAAGAAAACTCAAATCAAACAAACAGGGGTGATTGATATAGAAGATGAGGAAACATCCATGGAAGAAGATATTGAAGAGGATTTTTATGAAGGAACCCCTAAAATTGATCCTGCTCAACAGGAAATTTATGACTATGTGGAAACTTTGGAGAGGAGAGCTTCAGAAAGAAGAGAGAGAACCCCCAGTCCTCCACTGTCTGAAATAGATATATTAAGAAGGGATAGGTATGAGTTGGAATTACTGAATAGACACATCAAAAATGAGAATGAAATTCTCAAGGATCAAGTCAAGCTCAAAGCTGATATGAACTCAACCTTATCCCTGCATATATACAAAGTGGAGAAGACCAATGAGAAGTTGAAGACAAGGAACAAGAAGCTAATCAGGGCACTCACCAACCTAAGGTTCAAACTTGTTATCAGAAAACCCAGAAGATCTCTAGCTTCCAGACAAAGGAGAAGGAGAGGATTAGATGTCCTTGCATAAGCCTCTGAGTTCATAGGATAATTTGCATGAGGACATGCAAAGAGACAACAGTGGGGGTATGTTGAGCCTCAAAATTGTGCTTTCCTTCATTCCATTTTACCTCATTTTCCTTTGTCCATTGTCATCCTAGACCCAATTGATCAATGAATATAGTTAAAATTACTTCTAGAATGATTTACATGACTGACTTGCTAAGTTTTGTGATTTTTTCCATTGTAAAGCATTTTGACCGGAATTAGCTGCAGAATGCAGACATTCCGTAGCTAACCGGCGATTCTACAGCTGCCTTCACGTTTGAGTATGTTCCAGTTGGCCTCTCAAGAAAAACCGCATATGGGCATAATCCACGTCATGTCTACATGGTTCGTTGCTCATCATGGAGGAAGAAACGAATTCTGTGTACGGTTTTGGAACGTGGGAGCACATTTAGGAAAGCAGACTTCTATTAGGACTGTCTCAGTCCAGATGTCTTTTTCCTCTCCACGCAGCCACTTCAAGAGTCCTAATGAGATTCTGATAAGGAAAGACAGTGTTCCTGAATTGTTGCAAGTCTGGTTATGAGCATTTGCTTTATAAACACTTGGAAAACTGAGATTTTATGTTAGATTTTATGTTAGATTTGATGCTAGATTTTGTTTAGACTCTGTGCTACATTTCTGAAGACGCAGAGTGTTATGTTCAAGTTCTTTCATCTTTAATGAAGCAGACAGTGTTGTTGTGAAGGCGTTGATTTAATTTGGAGTTGAATTCCGTCAGGTGGTAGAGGGCCCCTGCCTCTTGCACGGATTTATTTTTCGTAAATTAGATAAGTCTTCTAGCTGCCTTTATGTTTTGAATTTGAATTAATAGTTGTTTTAATTAGCTACTGTAGTTGTACTCATTCTAACTCTTCCACAAGAAGAAGCTCTTCCAAAAGACTATAATGATGAATGGGAAACGACTATAGTATTGTAGGATTAGGAGTTGAATTCATAGTTGTTTTTAATTAGCTACTGTAGTTATATTCATTCTAACTCTTCCACAAGAAGAAATTCTTCCAACAGATTATAATGATGAATGGAAAATGGCTATAGTACTGTAGGATTTAGTTGTAATTTTTGTTATTCACTATCACAGTTACACTTGTTCTAATCACTCTTCCACAAGAAGAAACTCTTCCAAGAAATACTTAAGAAGTTCAAGACATGACCGTGATCATGAATGATTTAGTTGTGTGTTTGCACTAAGTATCATCTCTATTCTTGCTCTTAAACGCTTGCCCAAAATATCATAATGACGAGTAGGATATGGATATGATATCTTAGTTTTTCATTGCTTTCAGTCTTTTGCTTGCATTTGCATTCAATTACACAGTCAGAATTGTTCTAAGACCTCTTCCAAAAGAAGGAACTCTTCCAAAATATCACTAATGATGGACAAACAGATTGTGTAATTTCATAGAATAATGCATGATAGCATAGTTAGGATACTCCGGAGTTTAATTGCACTTAACTCATGTTCAGTTACTTTTTTTTTAGTTTGATGATGACTTGTAGTTCAGCATTGTTCTAGATTAGTGGCATCTTAAGTTCATTCTTAGATTAACTCATTGCACTTGCACTTCACATTCAGATTGTCATCCACTGCACAATAGATTACTTCAGTTGTTAAGATTAACAAGACATCCTTCATTATTTACAAACATCTTCTTGTTCTAAAATCTACAATTGATCCATAACCATATGAACAGAAGACAACATCACTATAACGCCTGAAGTATCTCTGCAATTTCCTTATCATTTCATAAATAGAGCCCTCCCTCAAAAGATTACCTTGAAAAGAAATCAACAACTCTTGAGTAAGGTCTTGTGACATTCAATTAAATTGCAGAATAGAGATAGGAACTAGTTCTAGAATAGAAGATCTTATGATGATAACAATGTTTTTCCTCTAAATATGTTTCAAATCTCTAATCGAGGACAAAATGTTGCATCATTGTAAGTTAGTTGTTTAATTGATTAGTTAGAGGATTTTCATACTTAGTGATCACTCCTCAAGTTTAGTTTGTGTTTTGAATCATTTGCTTAAAAGTCATTATCAAGCTTTGCTTTTAATTTGTCATAGTTTAGATTTGATTCTACTTCAGTGTTTCCAATTGCATTTGTCATTTAACATTCCATCAATTAGGCTTAACTCTGTTTTGATCGCCAGCTCCTTTCCATTAGCTTTCTAGGCATTTTCCTTGTAAACATAAAACCACCAAAAGACCAAAAACATCATAAATCATCATAAAAGACCAAAAACATCACAAAACACTACACACAACGCATTAGGAAACAAGCACCTAGGTACATACAGTACACTTCACTTCAGCAGTTTACAAATCCTGGTTGACAATTAAATGAGCTCAGTTTAGGAGACTAGATTGAGACCAAACAATAATCTCTAATGCAGAATTAGAAGAAGAAGAAGAAGAAGAAGATACATCTATAGTATCAGATCAAGAAGATGAAAATGAAGAAATAGCTGAATTAAATGGAATGTGGGATTTTATTCTCCCTAATTCTGATAGTGAAGAAGCTATGCCTGTAAGTACTAGGAGTAAATCTACAGCAGAAACAGTGCAAACAGTTCCGAAAAAGAAAATTACAACTCCAAGTACCAAAGACAAACCCACTGTAAAGAAAACTTCTCCATTACCTACTCAAAATCAACCATCTTCTTCTAATCCTCTCACATCAACAACGAAAACTTTAGTAGTGTCAGATCCTATGGAATACAATATTGTTGAAGACATGAAAAAGATTAAAGCCAACATTTCCTTACATGAACTCAGCAAACTGAAACACCAGCAAAAGTTGTTATTGAAAGAATTAAACGCTACACCAATTGCTCCTTTACCAAGCGGTGTAGTTGCAAAAGCAGCAAGAGGAACTGGTAAGCCACCAGATAAGGTAGATGCTACTGATACTGTGCTCATTGGAGAAAAGTCAAATTCTCAAACTCCTCCTTTTCTTTTGACTTATGAGATGTACAATAAAAATCTGCACAATTGTTTGATTGATTCCGGAGCTTCCTCCAATATAATGCCTACTTCTATCTGTGCTAAATTAAATATTGAACCACAGAAATCAGCAGTTCATATCGTTCAGTTGGATCGCTCTAAAGTCCAAGTGGTAGGAGAAATCAATTCAGTTACTATCAGATTAGCCTCAGATCCTAGGATTGTCCAAAGAATTGATATTCTAATTGTTGATATTCCTGAATTCTATGGATTAATCTTGAGCAGGGACTGGTCTGCGAAACTTAACGGTTATATCTCAACCGATTATTCACACATGTGGCTTCCCTACAAAGGGAAACAAAATCAAATCAAATTTGAACGAGAAAAACATATGATGCACACTGTCACTGAATTTGAACAACCTAATGAACTTGTAGCATTCAACAACAATATTCTTGGAGGCTATTCTGCTGAATCATTCCTCGGAAATTTCAAAGCTCCTCAATCACCGTTTTCTGTAAATACTTTTGTTTCTCAGATAGAAAATTTTTCACAATCTGATTTTTCCAGAATTGTAAATATTTCTGATGTAATTGTAGATAAGCCAATGGATAATTCTTTATTTTGGTCATTATATTTTGATGGATCGAAATCTAATGATGGATCTGGAGCTGGATGCATCCTAAATGATCCAAATGGGGAGAAAACCATGCTGTCATGTAGATTAGAATTTGAGTGTACTAACAATACCGCAGAATATGAAGCCTTGGTTCAAGGACTTTATAAAGCTATAGGGTTAGATGTTAAATACTTGAAAGTTTTTGGTGATTCCAAAATTGTCATTAAACAAGTTAGGAATACTATTCATTGCCTTTCAGGACATCTTAAACGCTATCAAACCCTAGTACAAGACCTCACCACTCATTTTTTAGCATTCAATATTTCTCCTATTCCTAGGAATCAGAATACATCAGCTGACTTGTTAGCTAATGTTGCATCTAAACTCTTACCTGCTGAAGATTGCAGTCCTGATAGGTTTTCTGTAGAATTGATTTTTCTTCCATCAGTCCCAGATAATGTTACAAATTGGAGAGTATTCTATCATGATCAAGATATTCTAAATTTCATGACTTCAGAGAAATCATATGATGAGCAAATTATTGACGAAGATGATCATGATTTACAAATTGCTTCAAAAGGTAATGAAAACCCCATTCCAAAATCTGTTGTTAAATTAGAGGATTTATATGACATTAGAGACAGATTCAAGAAAGTTACTAATACGAAACTTCAAAGCTCAATTTTGAAGTTTGAATTAGTAAATCTTGGTTCTGATTCTAAACCTCAAAACGTTAACTTAGGACTCAATTTAACACCCGAGGAAAGGAATGCATTCATTAAACTGCTGAACAAGTATAAAAACGTTTTTGCTTGGAATTACGATGATCTAAAAACATATGATACTTCGATTATTCAACATACAATTCCAATGCTTCCTGATATTAAACCTGTTCAATAGAAGTTGAGAAAGATCCATCCAAATCTCGAAAGTCAAATCAAATCAGAACTTAATAAAATTTTGAAAGCCAAAATCATTTTTCCAGTCAGGCACTCTAATTGGGTTTCCAATATGGTACCTGTAAGGAAGAAGAATGGTGATATAAGAATCTGTATTGATTTCAGAAATTTAAACAAGGCATGTTTAAAAGACAATTTCCCATTGCCAACCATGGAACAGATACTTCAAAAGGTAGCTGGTTCTGAACTTATGTCTTTTCTCGATGGATTTTCGAGCTATAATCAAGTTTTAGTTCACCCAGATGACAGATTGAAAACAACTTTCAGAACAAAATGGGGAACTTATGCTTATCAGAAAATGCCTTTTGGTCTAATAAATGCAGGAGCAACTTTTCAAAGAGCCATAAACATAGCATTCAAAGGTCTGATCAATAAATCGGTTGTTGTTTATCTTGATGCCATAACAGTATTTTCAAAAAAGAGAGACAATCATATACATGATTTAAAACAAATATTTGAAAGATGTAGAAAGTTTGGTATCTCCTTAAATCCCAAGAAATCTTTCTTTGCTTTAGATGAAGGAAAACTCTTAGGATTTGTTGTGTCAAAAAATGGTATATATATTGATCCAGATAGAGTGAAAGAAATTTCTGATATTTCTTTACCACATAACAAAAAATCCATGCAATCTTTTCTTGGACAGATAAATTTTGTTAAAAGATTTATTCATAATTTTTCTTTAATTGTTTTACCTATGCAAAATATGATCAAGAGGAATTCAATATTCAAATGGACGCATAAAGAAAAAGAAGCTTTTGATTCAATCAAACAAGAAATCATTAATGCACCAGCATTGAATACCCCGAATTTTTCTAAAGATTTTATTTTGTATACTCTGGCCACTGAAACATCCTATGCAGCCGTTTTAACACAACTCAATGATCAAGAAATCGAAGCACCTATTTCTTTCTTTAGCTCGAATCTGCAAGGAGTTGAGCTTAATTATTCCGATGTTGAAAAACAAGCCTTTGCTGTGTTTAAATCAATCAAACATTTCAGACCTTTTCTCTTGAAAACACATACAAAAATCATTGTCCCATTCTCTGCAGTGAGGCAATTATTAATACAAAAAGAAGTAGGAGAAAAGAGAGCTAACTGGGTAACAGCCTTGCAAGAATATGATATTGATATTAAACCAGCTAAGATTGTTAAAGGACAAGGTTTTTGCAGATTATTGGCAGGAGCTCATAACACACCAGAAAATCAAGATTCAAATCAAGATATTCAAGTAAGTCAGATAAGTGTTACAAATTTTAGATCTCAGTATGCTGATCTTATCTATTACTTGAAAAATGGGTATGCTCCTTCTAATATTAGCTACAAGAATAAACGTGCTTTAAGGTTAAAGGCTATTAAATACCAGATCATTGATAATGTGTTATTTAGAAAAGATTATGATTCAATTTTATTAAGATGTTTGGAAAAGACTGAAGCTGAAAAGGTTTTGCAGGAATTGCATGATGGACCAGCAGGAGGTCATTTTGGAGGTGATACCACAGCTCACAAAATAATTCGCGCTGGTTATTACTGGCCTACCCTTTTTAAATATACCCATGATTACGTTAGGAAGTGCCAAATTTGTCAAAATGCAAGTGGAAGACAAAGGAAACCAACTTTTCCTTTACAACCAGTAACTATTGAGCAACCATTCGAACAATGGGGGCTTGACATTATTGGTGAGATAGTACCTCATTCTTCCAAACAGCACAAGTACATCCTTACTGCAAATGATTACTTTACAAAGTGGGTAGAGGCAATTCCTTTGAAGGTAGCCAATTCTGATGCAATTATTGATTTCATAGATCAATTCATCATAACCAGGTTTGGTGTACCTCAAGCTCTTGTCTTTGATAATGCATCTTACTTCTCTCGAAATAGTTTAATTGAATTTGCAGTCAAAAGAGGTTTTAAATTAAAATATTCAGCAAATTATTATCCACAAGGTAATGGTTTGGCTGAATCCACTAATAAAAACCTTATCAAAATCATTAAAAGGACCATTGATCAAAATCAAAAGAATTGGCACAAATCTTTAATCTTTGCATTATGGGCTGATCGTATCACTGAAAAAGCTTCAATAGGGACTTCGCCTTTCAATCTAGTTTATGGAAAAGAAGCTGTGATACCATCAAACTTAACACTTCCATCATTAGCCCTAGTGCAGTTTATTGAAGAAAATCCTTCTTCATCCATTCAATTGAGATATAATCAAATCCTTAAATTAGAAGAAGATAGGGATAAAGAAAAAATTACTGATGAAAAACATCAACAGCTTGTAAAATCTTCTTTTGATGCAAGTTCTACCAGCTCAAAAATTTTGTCAATTGGTGATCTCGTTTTGAAATGGGACCAAGCACACGAAGAAAAAGGTAAACATACCAAATTTCAGAAAATGTGGCTAGGACCATTTCAGATCGTTGACAAGATAAGCTCAAATACATTCATACTCCAAGATCTAACAGGTAAGAGAGAGTCTCTTCCTGTAAATGGGCTTATCTTGAAGAAATTCTTTTCATAAGGAGGTAACCCCTTCTTAAATTGTATATATTTCTTTCTGCAAAGTTTTTGATTGTTTTTGTTTTTACAAATAAAGGTTGTTTATGAGTCTCTGATTGACTGTTTACTATTTGAGAAAATTTCTTCGAAAAAATATTATAAATATTTATTTTGTGTAAATAAGAATTTTTAAAGTAATGATCGCAATTTTTGAATAGTTTAAAATAAGATGTTAAACTTTGAAAAGATTATTTCAATCATTTACATGATCTTTTGAAAACTTGAGGAAAATGTAAATCATTATAAAGTTTATTAAGCAGAGAAAGGTTATCTATCAAAGTATAGATTTTTTTCAAAGTTTTGGAATTCAAAAAAACTTTGAAAATTGTCATCCATTGATTCTTAAGGATAAAACTATTTCACCCCATCCATTTAAATTGTGATTTTTTAGAATGTAATTCTAAGAAATTATACAAAATTTTAAGAGATAAGAGGTCTCATTACGAGCCGACTTACCATGTTCATGAGGAGTAATAAAACTGACATTACCAATACTGCATACCAAAACAGGGTAGTGGCTTATAAATTTAAGACAAGGGGTCTCATCACGAGCCAACTTGTTCAGTTTAATTATAACTAGTGAATGGCATTGTTATTAACTGGCTGCCAAACCAGAACAATGGCTCTTAAAATAAAAATAAATAAAAGACAAAAAACATGAGATAATAGATCTTATGAATTTATCTTTTAAAAATTCATAATTTTAGTTGGATGGGACAATGAATAGTTAATGGTTTAAAGGTAACCCTGTCGAGACTATGAACGTTTGCTGGCAGCAGAGGCAATACCTATGGCAATAGAGTATATTATAAAACCAAAACTTGGAGAGATCCATTTACTTCATTATTAACACCAATCAAAGCTTGATATAACCTAAAATGTTTTTATTTCTTAAAGAACTAGAAAGAAATTATGAGATGATTTTTATTTCTTTTTCATAGTGACATTTTATTTGAATTATCTTAAGATAGTTTTCATTATCTTTAAAAACCTTTACTTACTAAAGATAGAATGTTCATTTTATTTTTTCAGAGATAACTGTTTCTTTCAGTGAATCGCCAATTGTTGTGACCAGCAACAACCCCCCTTTTATTTATTATTAGTAATAATACTAAATAAATGAGGACCCTTAGTTAAAAAATCCAAAAAATCAATTAGGATTTGTTTGCCTTTTCAAATAAAACTTTCTATCATAAACCTATAGAAATCCCTTAGAAAGAATATTTAGAAACACTTAAGTTTATGATAGATTATAATAAAATTTCTTGAAACAAGATAGCGCATCCATAACAAAAATAGTATATATAAAAAAGCATTGATCGCAGATCGCATAGCGCAGAAAACAGAAATGATTAACGTATATCTTTTGCGCTCTTATTTATTATGCGCTTTTGCGATTTTGCGCTATTGCGATGATTTCATTTTGCGATTATGCGCTTTTGCGCGATTGCGCTTTTGCGATATGCGCTTTTGCGCTATTGCGCAATTTCCACTTTTGCGCTATTTTTATGACTGCGATGACTTCATTTTGCGATATTGCGACATTGCGATATTGCGATATTACGGAGCAAATCGCAGATCGCAATGTCGCAGATTTATGTAGGCGCACTATCCCAAGGCAATCTTCCCATATGTCAAATCCGTTATGCGCTTTAATGATTATATTAAATGATTGGATTGATTATTAATGTGAAAAGAGATTGTGTTTAGATTGAAAGTCGTTTCACAATTTAAATATTATATTTCATCCGCTTTCACATTCAAAACAGTCTCATCACCTTTCTTATATCATTACTCTCATTTATTCGTAAAACGCAGGCATGAAGGAGCAGACCACTATACAAAGCTTCCGCTAAACACCATGGGTAAAAAGGAGAAGAGCTCAAGTTCTGAGAACAAAGAAATGGCTTCGCTATACGCAGACACCGCCTGTAACAAGGACGCCGGTATATCCACTTGGGAGGGAATGTATAAACTGTTAGAAGATGAAAACCCTGTGGTGATAAAAGTTGCAACTACAGCAGGTTCAAAGGATACGTCTGAAGCAACCCTTAGAGACTTGGCTTGCTCATTTCTACATAGAATAGCAGCAAGACCAAGGATTCTCCCATATACAGACATGGTGAGATGGGTGCTGGATAGCACAGATATTTCAGACAGACAATTCAGAACTCCATCGGAAGAGCTAATCGGGTCATTCACCATAGAAGATATGAGATTAATGTATAAGCTGCCAGAACCTCAGGCGACTTTCAACAAGCAATTTATGGAAGAGTTTGCCAAAAAACACTCAAATTTGGCAGAATGCACAAAGGAGTGGACCAAAAGAAGTGAACCATTGAAGAAAAATAAACAAGGTATGTACAGCACAGGTTCACTTACCTCTCCTTATTGTTTTACTGCTGCCATGTTATGCAGGCTTTTTGGAAAGCCTGACATAAATATGATCTTACCCGAATGGCTTCCTTTGTTGAATGTGGCTGTTAATTCTACAATTGTAGATTGGGCCAAAATCCTATCTGATAATCTCACCACTGCTATTTTTCATTACCGGTCTAAACGAAATGTTTCCCAGCGGGTTTATCCACCTTTTTATTTATCTGCTTATGTCATGGACGCCATCTGCTATGTCTCTAAATTCTCTGTGATGGGCTGGAAATGGACTATCCACGATCCTTTGCCCATTCATGTGTACCATAAAGAACTATGGGAGTCTGAGTTTATCCCCCATTTTTATCAAATTTGTCATGGAATAATGCTGCCATTGTACAGAACATTGTATAATAAGGATGCCTCGAGGTTATCCTCAGAAACAGAGGTTGATATTCTCCCCGTCGCAAGATGGTTTGGAGAAGAATTGTTCACCTATATTAGGGTTTTTGGAAGTTATGCTTCTCCCCATGTTTTACCCTTATATGTTCCAGATAGACTTGTAGCTCGGGAAATTGCCTATCAGACCTGTGGCCAGGGAGGTATAACAAAAGATTTAAAAGACAAGAAAAAGGGCATTTGGCCACAATTTCCCATAAAATGTAAAACATTTTCACTGTTGGATATTGGTCATGCATTTCAAGAGATAGGCAACGTTGCATGCCTACAGCTGTTCAAATTCTCAAGAAGGTTATTTGACCCAAATGATATTGTTAAGAATTTTACCAATGCAATCAAAGTAAGGGAATTTGCCGGGGAGCAGGATCTTTTTGATGATATGTTCCAAGCAAGAAATTCATTCAAAGAGGTTTTGAATTCAGCTAAAGCGCAGCTATCTCCAGAGGATTTTCAGGAATTCAAGCTGTACAGAGAAAGGAGACTAATTCCTATTCCTTTGGATAATCTACGCTTAGAGCCCGCAAGGGAGCAAACTCCTAGTGTTAGTCTTAACGGCAGTTCAAGTACAGGTAAATCTAAATCAAAATCTGACAGAGATTATGAACACTCCAATAAGTCTAAAGAAAAGAAAGATAAAATGGAAGAATCCATTAAAGATTCTGCACAATCTAAAGAACCTAATCAACAACAAATTTTGACTTCTCAACAGAAAAATCCTCCTCCAACCAATGTACAGCAACAACCAGTTACCATTGAGTTAGACAAAGAATGGGAAACCTTTAATCAATTGATTAATATAGAAGGACAGAATGTACAGACCCCTGTCCAGACAACCAAATCACAAGAACAAGCAGCACAGCCACAGTGACAGAGCACATACCAATCACACCCTCCTCTGAAATTGTACTTAATGTAGAGGACATTCCTCCTCTAGATGTATTCTACAGCCCAAAATACAAAGCAGTAGTGAAGAGACAAAGAAAAAGGAGAAAAATAGAAAGTGCAATTGCTACTGAACCAGAACAAGTAGATGTTTTGTGGAAAGATCCTGCCACAGAGCCTACTCATAATCTCACTAAGTTATCTCAAATAACAAGAGCTTATGCTTCTGCAACAATTGATAAAGCAGTTGAGATACAACTTTTGTTGGATGAAAAAGAAGAACAGATAAAGGCTCTGCAACAGCAATTGCAACAGGTACAGGCCAATAAGGAAGCACAATTAAAACTTGAAGAGTTACAACAACAACTTCAAGAAATGCAAACAAGACATCAAAAAAGTCTAGCTGATAAAGACAAACAAATACAGATTATCCAAGAACAGCATAAGGATGATCCTAAGCTTCCAGAATTCATTTCAGAAACCATCTCTTTGAACAATCAACTACTGCAACAAGAGGAAGTTTTCTTCCAAAAAATATTGCAATGGAATTCTTTGTGCCAAGAAAGTGATAAAATCACAAATCATGTCGTAGATTTACGAAATGATTATGATTTGATTAATGAAAATATCAATGATTATCTAGCATGGCAAAAGACAGAAGAAGGCAGAAAAGTTGGTGCACCCATCATTAACGAGAACCATAAAGAAATACTGTTTAATAATTGGGATGCACAAATCAGAAGGGAAGAAAAGGCAGCAGAGGAGGCATCTACAGCGGCAAACACTCTCACTGATTGTGTAAATGACAATTTACACAAAGCTAACTTGATTTCTGAAACTGTTCCAGGATATCTCCCACAGGCAAATCAACTGCAAACAGAATGGAGGCAAAAGGTAGAAGAAAGAGCAAAATCCATCCAAGGGCTGACAAGATTGAATTGGGACTCATACTGGATGTACTTGGTGAAGCCACACAGTCAGCACAGTGCGCTCAATTGTATCATCAATGCCACAGAGAAGATTGCTCCTACGCTTGCCGACTCTGTCTTTTCAGGACAGTTGAATTCTGAAGTCGGTCAACCGCATCTTCTCAAAACTATGCTAGATGCCTGCAAGCTTAAAGATCAAGTTAATAGATAGATAGATTTAGTTTTAATTTCACTGTATTTTAGCCTAGGAAAAGGACGGTCATTGAACCGAATCCTTGATTTTTGTAATAAACTATTTTTAGAGTTAGTTAAGTAGTATTTAAACCCCTCTCATGCATTTAGAGAGGGGTCCTGATCTTAATATTTTTGGACTTGGAGATTGCATTTCTGTACTCCATTGTCTTATATATATTTTGAAAAGGATCACATCTGGTGATTTTCATGCGGAATTATCTTTGAAGTGTTGCATTTCTGTACCTTGGAATTTGGTTTTGCATTAGAGTTATTGGATAGAGTATCAGATTGCATTTGAAAGTCTTCAAGATGAACAAGGTATTTCTATCTGTTCACTGTTGATCTCTTTTGTTTTATGATATTCGTTTTAAAATTGCTATCATTTATATGTATATTGGTTTTCACAACGCTTTCTTTTATATATCATTTCTGAGTATAATTGAAACGTTATTTTTTCATAATTACATGTAAATGGTATACAATGATGAATGCAATATGTTTATATAACTTTGTTTAATTTCTTAAACAGAGTTATCTTTATTTGTTTCTGCATATTTCAATTTAATTAATAATACATTTTCATGGTTATTGTTGAATTGGAACAATCTTAAGTTGTATTCACATATAGCTACCCGGGTTAGTGTTAGAATTTATTTATCGGTATTTAGCTTAAATTAGATAGTTTTATTTCAGTTAGTTTAGTCCCATTTCCACCCATCCAATCCAATCCATTTAGTTACAAGGAAACTGGTCCTTTAAATCCAGTCGGAGCCACCATACCAAACGGAAAAGGAGCTGCCTTAAGGTCCCGACCGGGTGGTTTTCCCCGATGTTTGAAGCAGAGATTTTCTAGGCTTCAACAGCAGGGTAAATAAAGGGAAGCCACAAAATCATACCAAAAGCCCTATAACAATTGAGGAGTCACCCAAAAAGGAAGATGAGATAAGCTTAGAAGAAGGGAAATTTCAAGAGGTTATCTCATCTAAGATGACATTTGTGACCTATAGAAGGATACATTATTCAAGGCTAGCATCCCTTAAACATGTACCAACCCCGACACACTCTCAAGCGGTAGAAAAGAAGGAGAAACAAGAAAAGGAGGGTTTTCTACATGAAAAACAAAGTTTTCTATAGGAAACTTTGTCTGTACTACAGGAAACTCCAATAGTGCCATAAACAGAGAAGAGAACCATGGGGGTGGGATATAATGACCCCTTGGAAGGGAAAGAAGCCTAGGATGTTGAAAAATAGGCACACTTTGAAGGGAAGGATGCCAAAGGGAAGTAAGAGAAGGAATGAAAGTGGGAGCCTACCTCCCCAAAATCTGTCCCTAAAAACACCTGAGAAATTTCACACCATATACCTCAGCAAAATATGAGTTCCTAGTATACAATTATTGAAGGAGGAGGAATGATTTCTAAAAATCTTGAAGTCCCCCTAATTTATCAGCTAGAGAAAGAAAGAGCATGAAAAAATCATTGGATGAAAATTGAAAATATGAAAGGTGTGCATGATATAGGAATGATGGAAGAAAATGTCACTGAAATGGGGAGGAATTTAGCTGATGTCAGAATCAGAGAAGCCATGTTAAAGGAGCAGCTTCAAGAAACACAAGCATAAAATGTAAGTTTAAAAAGCCAACTCCAGCAAAAGGAAAAACATATTCCCACCATGGAATATTTGTGCATGGAGGAAATACATTATATACATCCTTCAAACTCATATGCCATCTACCTAAAAGAAAAATGGCTAAAATTTTAGATTAAGGCACTAGCATCTCATTGGTCATTCCCTTTTCAAAATTGTAGGCAATTTATTGACTTTTGCAATCAGTCCAACATAGGAGACAAGGCCAAGTTGTTGAACCCTTAGTTAAACTGAGAGGGGGGGGTGAATCAGTTTAACACATACATGGAATTTTAAAACTTTTCTTTTAAATCTTATTTACACCTTCATTTCATGGTCAACTTAATATGTGAGCAACAAATATTACTATCAAACAGATTTGTTAATGTAATAGCAGATTGAATATGAGAGCAGCAAGTATTAAGCAGATGAGATAAATCACATCAACACATAAACATCATGCACATAGACACCAGATATAAGTGGAAACCCATAAAGGGAGAAAACCACATCTTATTATTGTTGTGATGCAAAGGCAAGCTCCAACTCCCTCTCACCACTGTTTTCTGCAGGCACCAACCTACAGGAGGCTTTATCCTCAATTCTGCAAGCTACAACTTGCAAGGAAGCTCCAACTCCCATCAATTTTCTCCAGGCACCAACCTACAGGAGGCTCCAACCTCAGTCAGCTACAACTGACATTTATCAAGCTACAACTTGATGTGGAAGCACCAACTCCCATCTATTTTCTGCAGGCTACAACCTACAGGAGGCTCCTACCTCAGTCAGCTACAACTGACATCTATCAAGCTACAACTTGATAGGAAAGCTCCAACTTCCTTACTCTTTCAAAAGAAAAACACTTGCTGATTTACCTTGGATATCAGCTCTGTTTTGTACCTTCTTCTCTGCTGTTCATCAACTCTTATATCAGACCTGCATCATCTCTGCTTAGCCCCTTCTTCTTCTTTGCTCAGCTCCTCCTTATTCACATTCTTCTTGCAGCTTGCTTATTTTCTTCAACTATCTTCAATTCTGCTGCACACTCTCTCCTCTTCTCCTTCTATTTTCATCAAACTCTCCTCTTGGATATTACCCCCTTTTATACAAGATAGCTTCATGACTATTTGTATTCTACTGGGAATTCGAAATGGACAGTCATGTCTCTTTGCCTTCTGCCTTCTTATCTCTTTTCAGCTTACTCAGAAAAATGTAACTGTAGGTGCTTATTTTAATATTACAGTGGGATATTTGCTCTCTTCCGGAGACTTGCCAATGCATCACAAACAATAAAAACAATAAAAACATTTACATTCAAATTTAAATGAGAACTCCAGCTCACTCGTTTTGTCTCTTGGCTTGCTGCGCATTTGTCTTTTCTCTGACTGTGTCTTTGTCTTTTCTGTGACTGTGTTTTATCTCTTTTCTGTTCTCTGTATGTCATTCTGTATATGGCTGCTGCGTAACTTCTGTATTTGTGTAACTGCATTTTTCATTTTTTATATCAGCGCTTTATATATATAAATGAATATGCTGACTGTAATTCTGGGCCATATTCCAACGCTTTTCATGCCACGAGTGTCTTGTTGATGTGGAACATTCCGCAAGCGGAACGGACATATATCACAGTCGTATATTAATAATCGCCCTCCCGTTAAGCTGAGGCCCATGGGTCTACAGACCACGCGGCATATTTTAATATAACCGCAACCATGTTTTATATATCTAACAGCACCCTTTTAATATAACTGCTGGGCAGTTTCAACCAACGCGTATCATATCCATGGTCCGTTTATAATACAACACTTTAATAATGTCGCCCTCTCTTCAATGTAGTATTTTACTTAAACTCCTTTCTTTTCACTTTAATGTATATGAACCCTTTCTCATGTAACTTCCAGCGATATATTAATAGACCCATTTAACATAGGAAACAACCTTTCGGGCCACCTTGTCACGCTTTCCGATGCACTGACTCTCCTTCGATTGCGATTGATCACTCCTGCTGCGATTACGATTGATCGCAATCACAAACTTTGTTTGCATGTCTGCTGTTTAACTCCTATGCGATTGAATCATTGCGATCTCTGATTGCGATAACTATTCCTACGATTGTTCCGATTGTGATTGTTTAACTCCGTCAGCGATTCTCCGATTGATCGCAATCGCAACTTTGAGTTGCAAGTCCCGCTGCTTTGTTTACCTTCGATGCGATTGGGAAGGGGTCCCACTTTATATTACTTCCTTTCCATTGATCATAACGTGCTCCGCTTTAAATATATATTAATGTATATGCCTTGGACCATTGCAGAATATGAAATGCGTAGCATTTATATGTATTGTGATGGATATTATATATATAGGTATCCTCCAGCGGGTTAGGCGATTCCCGGAATTTATGTGTCTCTGCTGTGCTAACGTTTCTGCCTCGACTGTTGTGATAACGGCTCTGCCTCTGCTATATTCGCTGCTTCCGCCTCCACTGCTCGACCGTTTCACTCTGCCTCTGTATTCGACTGTTACACTTTAGCATTTTTCTTCTGCCTTTGGACTCTTCACAAGTCCTGATGTGATTCCAATCGAAAGTCGCCAATCGAAAATTACAATGCAGCTTTCACTTCACCCCTTCAAAGTCCCGACCCGATTCATTTCAAAACTGAATTGTGATTTAATTCAACTCCGCTCAAAGAGATCTGTAGCGTCTTTTAAACTGTTTCAATGTGTTAAAACTTTCCCAACTCCACTAACTTCGACACGGCTCGATTTGCATCAATCACTGGAATTCTTATAATTTAAAACAGAGTTGCTGCTGCGTCAATTCTTATATGTATGTATACTTTGCCGCTGGAGTTAAGCGATTCCCGAAATAATATTTGTGTTATATTAAATGTATAATGCCGGTTGGAGTGTGCGATTCCCGGAATGTGGTTCTGTATTATATGCGTAACGCCCAGCTTGGGGTATGATTCTCGGTATTTTATAACTGTTCTGCCTCTGCCTCTGCTGCTTCTGTCGTTCTGCCTCTGCTTCTGTCTCTGTGATAATGGATCTTCCTTTGTTATATTCGCTTCCTCTGCCTTCATTTGCTTCTTTGCTGCCTCCATTGTATTCGCTGCTTCCTTTGCCTGTTTCTGCTTCAGCGCTGCCTCCTTTGCCTGTCTCTGCTTCAGCGCTGCCTCCTTTGTTTCCTTCATTTGCTTCTTTGTTGTCTTCATTGCCACGATAACAGCTCTGTCTCTGTAGCTATTTGTCTTACGCTCTCTCTTTTAATTCATCTGCTCCTTGATTGATGCTACTCCTTAATTCTCCTTTTGCTGCCTTTGCTTCTTTAAATGAACTTGTCTCTACTGCTCGACTCTCTCTACATCTTGCTGCTATGCTGCTCTCTTTGCCTTGTTGCTTCCTTAGATGTTCCTCCTTTTCCATCTCCGTTGCCATCAATGACAACATTTCCAACAGTCTCCCCCTTTGGCATTGATGGCAACACATCCACCAATAATCCAATGCTTCCTCCAAGTTTTTCTCTGCCTGGATTCTTTTAGAAGATCCTATCTTCTGCTACTTGCTTTTCCTCCCCCTTTGACATCAATGGCAAAGGGGTTGCACATTTCTCAGTGTAGATTATGTCTTTGCATTTCTTCTCTCCGATATGTGTTTAGGCCTTCTTCTTTTGACTGTGTATCTTGCTGCTCCAAACTGGTGTATAAGGTTTGTTGAGAGAACACTTTTGAGATTATTTGAACTTGTATATACACATTAAGTCGATATCATTTCAAAGCATAGACTTCTTGCACTTGTATAGAGAGTAGGTGATGACAGCCATATATAATCAGACTTGTATAATGTGAACTGCATTATTGGATCAAGACTTAGGGATTGTGAATGCTCCATGTGACATATAAATCTTGTTTCAGCTATATTATAATATTCATTTGAAATCCATATCTGTTGAGGAAATTGTAGTTGGAGTATGTCTTCTTCTGCAATACTCATATGCAGTACAGTATTTGTTCATTTGTGATGAAGCTAATATGTCTTTTATAGTTGCGGTTCACTTTCCTTGCCTGTTGGTGATGATTTGAGCTAGGATGTTGATAATAATCTTGCATTAAATAGCTGCAGATCCTTGTTACTGATATGAATCAACCAAAATTTGATCTAAGAAATCAACTCCCTTTACTGCTTCCATAATGTACTTTCACAACAAAACCTTGAGGCTAGATACATTCAATTTATTGTTTAGACTTACTTATCAACCAAGCACTTTTCTCTATGACATAAGGGGTTATGTATGTCAGTGATTAATCTCTTTTCAATGGTGAGATGTTAGCAAATCCTTTCTGCTGAAGTATGTTCATGATAAATCAATAACAGATTTTTGAGCTTCAGCTGTCACAACTCATCCTTTCATACTTTCGATACTTTAATTTTTCTATCATGATGATCTTTCATACGAATATATTCAAGTTGTTTACTTGAGATTTTAGCCAACAGGCTTCACCCAGTTTGTGAAAAATATTCAAAAAGAGGTCTTGAAGATATATGTACTAACTTGATCCAGGTGGATATCGGTGGCCGCCCACCTATTCCATTTGGACCAGCACCATCAATTCTTACAGCTTTTCACATTCAGCACCACTTACTATTTTTAGCAGGTTTTCGAGTCCTCCACTCTCGGAGCCGTTTTGGGGGCTTAATGATCCAGGGATATTGGTGGCCACCCACCTATTCCATTTGAACCCCCATCTTCAGTTCTTTCAATTTTCAAGTTGCAACAAAACTTACTATTTTTAGCAGTTTTTCGAGTCCTGAACTTCCGGAGCCGTTTTGAGGCCCTAAACGACATTTTTTGGGAAAACGGAGAGCAACATGGGTCCATGGACCGATGTTGCTCGTTCAAAAATTGAAGTCCTCGGATAGATCTTTCTAACGAGCTATTGGGCGCGTCAAACGGAGATCGGGTGCCAAAGTTATGCCCCCGGGAAGTTGAACCACCAATTTACCCAAATGGGCGCCCACAGTTTTGGCGCCTCATCTCCTACGGTTAGGTTTTTGGACGTTTCAGATTCTACATTGTTTCTCAACAATAAATAGGCCCTCGAGCCTCATTGTAACACAGTTCAGAGGTCTGTAGCCACCACATCTCTTCTCATAGATTCGCTACCAGCACCCTAGCTATTTTATTTCCATTATGTCTGTAAGCATCTTTCTGTTATTTGATATTAATGAAATGAAGTGTTATTTCCGCTGCATCTCTGTATTTATGGTTATGTGTTTATTCTGTTGCGTTCCTGCATAAATCCGGATCAGTGGTATCAGAGCGGTCTGCTTTTTCTCGATCCTTCTTTGCAGGTCCCCAACGAGGTCGAGGTATAAGGAGCTAGGGCTTGATCTCGTGGAACCTTTGCAAGATCAGCCTCGCAAACCTCGACGGACGCCCATGGGGGACGAAAAGAAAGATGAGGGAGCAGGAGATCCTATCAAAATATTGCTCGAGGAGGCCCTCGAAAGACAAAGGAACGTGATGATGGATAACTTTGCTCAAATCCTTCAACGACTACCCACATATGGCGCATCTGCATCCAACAGCCACTCTGGAGGCGCCACTCCCTTCAAGGTACAGGTAAACTTTGACATTCCTATATTTGAAGGAAAAATTGATGCAGACGCTGTAGACAGATGGTTAAATTTGTTGGAAGGGTATTTCTCGGTCCATGACTTCTCTGACCGAGAAAAGATTATTTTTGCACTCCTCAAAGCCGCCCCCCATGTCAAAGACTGGTGGGAAACCTACCGTGAGCAAGAGAGCGAAGGGGAACCCTCTCTGTTCTCGACCACACCCACTTGGAATTCATTCCGAGACGGCATCAAGGAACAATATTACCCTGTGGGGAGCTATGAGGACAAATACATCCAATGGACCACGCTGCGGCAACAAAAGGATCAAGATGTGCACGAACTGACGAATCTGTTCCATACCTTGCGCACAAAGTTGGGTATTAAAGATTCAGAGAGACATTTGGTGCTCAAGTACCGTGGCTGTCTACACAAACACATTCAGGAGGAAATGGAGTTCCTCGACATTACATCGCTTGGCACGGCATATCGCTATGCCGCCAAGATTGAGCAGAAGTTTAAGCAGAAGAAGCGAGACTTTGGATCTGCGAATCTGAAAGGTGCCCCCGAACCGAAGAACAAGGGGCAAGGCCAAAGTAATGTGACTCAGAACAACACCACAAATCCAAAGAAGGACACAGGGAAGTGGTGTGAATTTCATAACAGCCCCACTCACAGCACAAACGAGTGTCGGGCCAAACAGTCTTTGGTGGCTGAACTAAAGGCACCCGAATTAGATGCATTTTCTGATCCTGAGTTAGAACCAGACAAAGGCAATGACAAAGGGAAGCAAATCATTGATGCGGATCCCAGTGCCATTGTTGCCACCACCAAGATCCAGAAGGAGGGTCCAGAGGATCCAGAGGAGGGGGAGCGCCTTTTCCAGTCGCAGATGTGGGTGAAGGGTTCTCCGCTGCAGTTTCTCGTCGATAGCGGAAGCCAAAAGAACCTCATTTCAGCAGACGTCGTGAAGCGGCTCGGCCTACCAACCATAGCACACCCGCAGCCGTATACCATCGGGTGGCTCCACCCAGGAAGAGATCTCCGCATCCGCCAGCAGTGCCGACTTCCATACAGTATCAAGCCATTCACGGATGAGGTATTGTGTGATGTTGCTCCTCTTGATGTAGCTGATGTATTATTGGGCCAACCATACTTGTGGAGGCGACATGCTGTGTATGAGTCTAGGCCTCGTGCTGTTATTACTACTTTGGGAAATAACTTGTACAGGATACCGGAGGTAGTACCGCCTCCTGCCATCTCTTTGACTACTGCAAAACAACGCAGTAAGATTGTTTCCCAGACCAGGAAATTCATTTTCCTTACGACTCACTCACAAGGAAAGAAGAATATTGTGGCCACAACCTCGAAACAGGGCTCCCTTTCACGGCTGCAGCAGATGGACAAAGTCATGGAGGAATACGATGACAATTTCTCCTCACTCATAGAGGTTCCTCTACACTGTCAGGACAAGCACTCCATTGATCTGACTCCCAATGCACCACCACCTGATGTTGCCATACATCCTGCAACTACACATACAGAATCCAAACATGTACTGTATGAGGCTGATAAAGAAACCAAATTTACTAAACGCATCCAGCATGTCCACCCGCAGGTACATGACATCTTCAACACATCTAATACTCAGTCCAACAGAATTTGCCTCATCTCATGGAGGATCTCAACGCAATGGGGACCATTGCTTCCTAAGGAGGGAGGAATGATCCAGGTGGATATCGGTGGCCGCCCACCTATTCCATTTGGACCAGCACCATCAATTCTTGCAGATTTTCACATTCAGCACAACTTACTATTTTTAGCAGGTTTTCGGGTCCTCCACTCTCGGAGCTATTTTGGGGGCTTAATGATCCAAGTGGATATTGGTGGCCACCCACCTATTCCATTTGAACCCCCATCTTCAGTTCTTTCAATTTTCAAGTTGCAACAAAACTTACTATTTTTAGCAGTTTTTCGGGTCCTAAACTTCCGGAGCCGTTTTGAGGCCCTAAATGACATTTTTTGGGAAAACGGAGAGCAACATGGGTCCATGGACCGATGTTGCTCGTTCAAAAATTGAAGTCCTCGGATAGATCTTTCTAACGAGCTATTGAACGCGTCAAACGGAGATCGGGTGCCAAAGTTATGCCCTCGGGAAGTTGAACCACCAATTTACCCAAACGGGCGCCCACAGTTTTGGCGCCTCATCTCCTACGGTTAGGTTTTTGGACGTTTCAGATTCTACATTGTTTCTCAACAATAAATAGGCTCTCGAGCCTCATTGTAACACAGTTCAGAGGTCTGTAGCCACCACATCTCTTCTCAGAGATTCGCTACCAGCACCCTAGCTATTTTATTTCCATTATGCCTGTAAGCATATTTCTGTTATTTGATATTAATGAAATGAAGCATTATTTCCGCTGCATCTCTGTCTTTATGGTTATATGTTTATTCTGTTGCGTTCCTGCATAAATCCGGATAATAACTTCAGGAGGGCATGCAATTATATATATAGAGACATATATTGCTTCAATGCATAATATATTTCTTCAAATGTAAACCTAACGCTGATCCTTTAGCACTGCTGCTGACCTTTTCATGCTGAATGCAGATAATACTGGGAATATTACCTTGAGGTTCTTTTGCCATAGTTCTTTGATCTTGTGGACCTGTATCATACTGCTGCTCTGCTGATAATGCTTTATAAGCATGCTGCCTGTACCTAAACACTAATTGATATTACTTTGGTAAACCATGCAGAGGTTTCACTTTTAGCTTGCACATTTATCCTTAATTAAGACATCCTTCATAAATTCTACTGTAGAGCTTTCCACTCTTCACACCAACAGTTATCGATAACCTGAAATTTATCTTGACATCTTTAACCATTTGCATATTCTGCCATTCTGTTCAAAGGAATGCCACTGCATTTTGTTTTCTAGGACTGCTCCAGAATCATTGTTGCTTTTCATACAATTCAATTGTTTTAACATAATGAACTTCAAGAAGACATCTTCAATTTATTTTCTTGGAATCTTCATGGGCAGATCACTCAGAGGTTTTTCACTCACTTAATTGCATTTCGTCAAGGGGACTTTTCATAGATGAAAGATGTAATGATATAATGATGATAGGCTCTTCTCTTATTCCTCCTTATTAAAGTGGTTCACTTGTTCATTCTGGCTGTATGATGCACACTATGATCATCACTTATGTGCTGGTGTCTTCTTAGCTTACATGCTCATGGTTGATGTTCTCTCTACCACCAAGGCTTCTTGTTGTCTTCTCTTCTTCCAGCAATCTGTTAGCTATTTAATATTTCAAATGATCTTCTTTCTCTTTAGTTCTCTGTTAGAGAAATTGTCCTGTGCATTCCTGATCTTATAGCTATCCTCATTCCAAGGAGCTCTTCTTAGACTACTTTCATGGGGAATTTTTATGAACTGTTCTCCCCCTGGGATGTTGCTTCATATTTGTCACTGATTAGATATTTTCTTTGTTTCCTAGAGCAGCTCCCCCTCAGACTATGCTAGATTCATTATGTTATGGAGATAATAGGCTCCCCTTTTCTCTTTTCTTTCCATACTTTATTGGGGTTCTTCATAATGACTGCTCTTCCTTTTGATTCATAGTTTTGATTGATCTGTTTTGATTCCATCATATGTCTAGATTTCTTTAATGTATAAGGCAGATTACAATCTTTTGCTTTGTGACCAAGTTTGAGGCATACATAACATCTTATTTGACCAATGTGCATTTGAGCTGATGTATAATGCTTTGTTCCCCTTCTTGAATACATTTTACATTCAACATATTTATGTCCAAAATTATTGCATGCATAACAATAGCCATGGAAATGATTTGTGTACCTGATGGAAGATTGTCTTTTCCATTTTCTTGCTTGAGGGGTTCTTCTCTTTTGCTGCATCCTTTGTTGATTGGACTGAATTTGTTTTGTCTTGAAATATGTTGCATTATGTCCTGGTTTATGACAAGAGAAACATGTGATATTTTTCATAGGAGGAAAGAACCTCCTTTGACAACTTCCAAATTTATTCACTTCATCTTTAGGAGCATGTGAGCCTTTAGCAGCTGATTGTTTCACCCTCTTATTCTCTGTTTTTTCATGTTGCTGCTTGATTCTGTTTGTTTCCTTACAAATCTTGTTATTGCAGGCTTCTTCTTCTGTGGGAATTTGCTGAGCTGCTTCACTGTCTTTTACAGCTTTCACAAAAATAACATTCTTGTTATCTTCAACCTTGGACTTACTGGTTTCACCTTCATATCCTATCCTAGTCTTTATAAGAGGTGACCTTTGTGCATTTAGAATCTGGTCCAACTGTTCAGAGCTTTTCATTTGAGGAGTATTCATTAATAAATCTCTTTGGGCCTTTTCTAATTTCTTTCTTATGCTCACTACTTCTTCTTCCAGTCTCTCACATTCCATACTTTTCTCTTTCATTTGTTGCTGTAGAGTGTCTTCTACTTTCTTTGCCTCTTCAAGCTGTGTCTTCAGGCCAATAATTTCTTTCCTATCTTCATATTCTTTTTCATCACATATTTGTACCAATCTCTTAAGGTCTTTGTTTTCATTCTTCAATTTTTCTATTTCAGTCAGAGTTGTGTCAAGTACAGCTTTTTCTTCAACTGCAATTTCTTCATGGCTCTTACTACCATTCACACTAGCAGCTACCTCATTTGATTGAACATCTTCTTTTTGACATGAATTTCTCTTTTTCTTAATTTTCTTATCCTTCTTGTTAGTGTAGTCCTTCGTGTCTACTCCATGCATGAAGTGAAATTTATCCCATATTTCTTTTGCAGAGGTTAAATCCATTATTAACTCAAGATCCTTATTATGAAGACTATTGAATATCACACATTTTGCCTTGGAATTCCTATGTTGTTCTTTCATCGTGGCGGAGTCTGTGCAGTAACCATCACATACAAGCTTCCATACCTCAGGTTCATAAGCCAATAATCCTGTCTTAACCTTATCTCTCCATTTAGGAAAGTTTGTTGTATTTAGCACAGGTACATTTTGATAGTCCATGACTCAACCAGATCTCCTTCAAGCTATTAAGCTTACACCAAAGGAACCCGCTCTGATACCAATTGTTGAACCCTTAGTTAAACTGAGAGGGGGGGGTGAATCAGTTTAACACATACATGGACTTTTAAAACTTTTCTTTTAAATCTTATTTACACCTTCATTTCATGGTCAACTTAATATGTGAGCAACAAGTATTACTATCAAACATATTTGTTAATGTAATAGCAGTTTGAATATGAGAGCAGCAAGTATTAAGCAGATGAGATAAATCACATCAACACATAAACATCATGCACAGAGACACCAGATATAAGTGGAAACCCATAAAGGGAGAAAACTGCATCTTATTATTGTTGTGATGCAAAGGCAAGCTCCAACTCCCTCTCACCACTGTTTTCTGTAGGCACCAACCTACAGGAGGCTCTATCCTCAATTCTGCAAGCTACAACTTGCAAGGAAGCTCCAACTCCCATCAATTTTCTGCAGGCACCAACCTACATGAGGCTCCAACCTCAGTCAGCTACAACTGACATTTATCAAGCTACAACTTGATGTGGAAGCACCAACTCCCATCTATTTTCTGCAGGCTACAACCTACAAGAGGCTCCTACCTCAGTCAGCTACAACTGACATCTATCAAGCTACAACTTGATAGGGAAGCTCCAACTTCCTTACTCTTTCAAAAGAAAAACACTTGCTGATTTACCTTGGATATCAACTCTGTTCTGTACCTTCTTCTCTGATGTTCATCAACTCTTATATCAGACCTGCATCATCTCTGCTCAGCCCCTTCTTCTTCTTTGCTCAGCTCCTCCTTATTCACATTCTTCTTGCAGCTTGCTTATTTTCTTCAACTCTCTTTAATTCTGCTGCATACTCTCTTCTTCTCTCACTCCTTTTTCGTCAACTTTCTCCCCTTGGATATTACCCTGTTTTATACAAAAATAGTTTCATGACTATTTGTATTCCACTGGGAATTCGAAATGGACAGCCATGTCTCTTTGCCTTCTGCCTTCTCATCTCTTTTCAGCTCACTCAGAAAAATGTAACTGTAGGTGCTTATTTTAATATTACAGTGGGATATTTGCTCTCTTCTGGAGACTTTCCAATGCATCACAACAATATAAATTTAAATAAAACATTTACATTCAAATTTAAATGAGAACTCTAGCTCATTCGTTTTGTCTCTTGGCTTGCTTCGCATTTGTCTTTTCTCTGACTGTGTCTTTGTCCCTTTCTCTTCTCTGTATGCCTTTCTGTTTATGGCTGCTGCGTAACTTCTGTATTTGTGTAACTGCATTTTTCATTTTTATATCAGCGCTTTATATATAAATGAATCTGCTGACTGTAATTCTAGGCCATATTCCAACGCTTTTCATGCCACGAGTGTCTTGTTGATTTGGAACATTCCGTAAGCGAAATGGACATATATCACAGTCGTATATTAATAATCGCCCTCCCGTTAAGCTGAGGCCCGTGGGTCTACAGACCACGCGGCATATTTTAATATAACCGCAACCATGTTTTATATATCTAACAACACCCTTTTAATATAACTGCTGGGCAGTTTCAACCAACGCGTATCATATCCATGGTCCGTTTATAATACAGCACTTTAATAATGTCGCCCTCTCTTCAATGTAGTATTTTACTTAAACTCCTTTCTTTTCACTTTAATGTATATGAACCCTTTCTCATGTAACTTCCGGCGATATATTAATAGACCCATTTAACATAGGAAACAACCTTTCTGGCCACCTTGTCACGCTTTCCGATGCACTGACTCTCCTCCGATTGCGATTGATCGCTCCTGCTGCGATTACGATTGATCGCAATCACAAACTTTGTTTGCATGTCTGCTGTTTAACTACTATGCGATTGAATCATTGTGATCTCTGATTGCGATAAATATTCCTACGATTGTTCCGATTGCGATTGTTTAACTCCGTCAGCGATTCTCCGATTGATCACAATCGCAACTTTGAGTTGCAAGTCCCGCTGCTTTGTTTACCTCCGATGCGATTGGGAAGGGGTCCCACTTTATATTACTTCCTTTCCATTGATCATAACGTGCTCCGCTTTAAAAATATATATTAATGTATATGCCTTGGACCATTGTAGAATATGGAATGCGTGGCATTTATATGTATTGTGATGGATATTATATATATAGGTATCCTCCAGCGGGTTAGGCGATTCCCGGAATTTATGTGTCTCTGCTGTGCTAACGTTTCTACCTCGACTGTTGTGATAACGGCTCTGCCTCTGCTATATTCGCTGCTTCTGCCTCCACTGCTCGACTGTTTCACTCTGCCTCTGTATTCGACTGTTACACTTTAGCAGTTTTCTTCTGCCTTTGGACTCTTCACAAGTCCTGATGTGATTCCAATCGGAAGTCGCGAATCGAAAATTACAATGCAGCTTTCACTTCGCCCCTTCAAAGTCCTGACCCGATTCATTTCAAAACTGAATTGTGATTTAATTCAACTCCGCTCAAAGAGATTTGTAGCATCTTTTAAACTGTTTCAATGTGTTAAAACTTTCCCAACTCCACTAACTTCGACACGGCCCGATTTGCATCAATCACTGGAATTCTTATAATTTAAAATAGAGTTGATGTTGCGTCAATTCTTATATGTATGTATACTTTGCCGCTAGAGTTAAGCGATTCCCAAAATAATATTTGTGTTATATTAAATGTATAATGCCGGTTGAAGTGTGCGATTCCCGGAATGTGGTTCTGTATTATATGTGTAACGCCCGGCTTGGGTATGATTCTCGGAATTTATAACTGTTCTGCCTCTGCCTCTGCTGCTTCTGTCGTTCTGCCTCTGCTTCTGTCTCTGTGATAATGGATCTGCCTCTGTTATATTCGCTTCCTCTGCCTTCATTTGCTTCTTTGCTGCCTCCATTGTATTCACTGCTTCCTTTGCCTGTTTCTGCTTCAGCGCTGCCTCCTTTTCTTGTCTCTGCTTCAGCGCTGCCTCCTTTTCTTGTCTCTGCTTCAGCGCTGCCTCCTTTGTTTCCTTCATTTGCTTCTTTGCTGTCTTCATTGCCACGATAACAGCTCTGTCTCTGTAGCTATTTGTCTTACGCTCTCTCTTTTAATTCATCTGCTCCTTGATTGATACTACTCCTTAATTCTCCTTTTGCTGCCTTTGCTTCTTTAAATGAACTTGTCTCTACTGCTCGACTCTCTCTACATCTTACTGCTATGCTGCTCTCTTTGCCTTGTTGCTGCCTTAGATGTTCCTCCTTTTCCATCTTCGTTGCCATCAATGACAACATTTCCAACACAAGTTAGCAGAATTTCATATGCACAATCTTATTTTGACTGATTTAAATATTTGGGAGCCAACATCTAGGTTGGGGGACATGCAGTTTATGGCCTTGGCTTCTTGGATGGTCAGTGAGGAGGCAAGGGTACATGAGGTAAAAGGGTAATGACAAGCTAAAACAGAGAGCCTCTACACGTAAGGGAAGAGATATTTAGCCCTAGTAATCACCTCATGATAGAAAATGATGCCAACCTTGCAGACAAGTACCTCAGCACCCACGCATAGGCCATTGCACATTTTGATGACATTTATAGATTGTTGGCAGATGAATGTGTAATGGAAAGTCAAAGAAGATGGAATGGAACCCCCCTTAGTCTCAATAACATGTAATATGATACTTGAGAGAGATTGAGAAATGACCTAGGGAGGGAACCATTTTACAAGAGGGCTACGAAGACAATGAAGATCCAATGGCTTGGCTTGAAACTCGGTCCAACTTTGCTGCTGGGACTCGATGAAAGGAAAGATTGAGTTGAGGAAGACAAAGAATGGGAAGAGGCAGAAAATAATGTTGGATTCTACCCTCCCAAGGGAACTCCTTCACTTATTCCTTGGGATGTCAGATGGGCCACTAAGGCACTAAAAGAGATGAAGAAGGAAGACTAAGTTGCTCAGGGGATGAGAAACCATTTGGTAAGGGGGTGATGATGAACACCATCATTAGGTATCTTTTTAGGGGTTAATTGTCACCTTTTTAGCCTTATTATTCTCTCTTTATCACATTTAAATACATTATAGTCATATGTTTCTTATTGTAGATGGTGATTAAGGCTTGTCATACTTCAAATTCCTAATATGGTTTAAATGCAGGATAGTCACTAAGATATGCCATTTTTTTTTAATATTGTGTAATCAAAGCTTAGATTAGACAAGAAGGGGAGATTATAGGGTGGTTTAGCACCTCCTTAAATCCTCAAGGTAGCCAAAGGATCCTCAATATTCTCTCCAACAACTTGAAATCAAAGGCAGTCAAGCAAGTGGAAGACCAAGTAAACTAATCTTCCACTTCTCTTATAGTGAAAGGGGACAAATCACCTAATTTTTAGAGAGCTATTGGTAGCTACCCTTTGGGTTAAATAGGGCAGAGGGAGAGCTCATTAGGATTCAAATTTTGGAGATAGCTAGGAGACTCTTAGCTCTTGTAATTGAATTTTATGACTTTCATGGCTATGTAATGAGATTGTTTCTTCAATAAAATGAGTATTTAGTTTATCCTTCACTGATTTAGTTTCATAGAGCTGAGCTTGTGGGTTAGGGCCCAATCCATTGGCCTTAGTATCTCTTCTGTATTTATGTTTACTTTCCATGCCATTGTAGCTAGTTTATTTCATGTGTTGTAGCTAGTGTTCTTACATTTCATTTTGTTGTGTTTAGTTTGATTCCATTTCATGTTTTTGTAGTTAGGCTCTTGTAGATCATGGTACAATAGCATATAAAACTCCAAAGTTGTGTGTCAAAACCTCCCTCTATCACCTCTTTCATTGGAGCTTGAGGACGTCAGATCTTCACTATAGACCCAAAATTTCTTTCAGTTCATGATTTCTTGGAAAGGATATATAGGTTGTTGTATCTATCATGAACATGTTAAGAATGCTGAGTTAGGTTTCTGATTCAAATGCATAGGTAGGTTTTCTTATTAAGTTCAACTCATATTTTCCACCATTTTCATCATAGATTTGTCAATATTAATTGCATGAATATGTATTTTTCTTGCACTTTTGATTAGAGCAGCAAAGGAGGACTCCACCAACATCCCTAGCTTTAGTTTCCACTTTCCACCAAACTACTTTCAACAAAATCACTTTCAACCCTGTTTTTTTTAGATCTTCACCACAAAACGAGCTTTGAAATAATTTTTGAGCTTGGACAAGGGGTTTTCCACCTTCCATCCATCTAATACAACCTTCATCCCACCTTTCCTACCCCTTTCCTCATCATTTCTAGCCTCAAACTACCCTCGACCTGTTTCCTATAGCGTTTTAGGACATCCTATAACACTACAGGAAACCATGTAGCAGATCCTATAGCAACGCCAGTTAGCCACTTCTTCAGCCCAGAAACCATCTCTCACCTCAAATAGACCTAAAAAAACTCCAAGACACCTTCAAATCTGAATCTATGAGTCTAATACCCTCTTAAGCCAGCTCAACACCTCCTTTTGCTACAAAAAATGGTATTTACAAGCATAATTGGCTCATGAAGAGATGCACTGTTAAAACATAGTAGTAAAGCATGAAGTATTTAGAGGTTAATTAGCCATTTGGTCCAGAAATGTGTGCTTAGATCAATTTCCCTTTCTAAAAGTCTAATTCAACAATTTAATTTATGAATGCCAC
This sequence comes from Pinus albicaulis, assembly GCA_034641835.2. Classification (NCBI taxonomy): domain Eukaryota; kingdom Viridiplantae; phylum Streptophyta; class Pinopsida; order Pinales; family Pinaceae; genus Pinus; species Pinus albicaulis. The sequence continues at coordinate 289,951,871 of CM076574.1, read as the reverse complement.
TTAGTTTAACTCTATTTCTTGCTTTAGCCTAATTTTGGATTTCCTTTCTTGCAAATAGCTAGGTGTGCCCTTATGATTTAGAATGGTTTCTTTCTTGCTGATAGAGTAATGATATTTAGTTCTTTACAGTATTAGGTTTCATTAAAAGGTGTGACAGACTTCATCCCCTAGAAGTTGCCCTAGCAGTAGCACCCCTTCGTAGGACTAAGAAGAGGATGACATGAGTGGAATGCATATTATCTATATATAGCACTATCACATCCATGTTTGTATGAACCCCGAGTCGATAACATAAAGTGGAGTAGCCTTTAGGAGTTGCAGCACTCTTGTTGCAATACCAGGGCTCACCACAGAGGAGAGTGGATTTTCTAGTTGTTAGGGAATTTTGTAGAAAGACACTGATAATTCTATTGTCAGCGTATTTTGAAAAGAAATAGATTAATAAAAGTGCCCACAGTCATTCTGTCAAAAAAAATATCGACTCGAGAAGCTAAGGACTGGCAACGACAGTATCAATGATTACAACAGAAAGCCCGAGAAACGAGGAGCTCGAAATTGAAGATTGATTTTTAAGAGACAACTAGGCCTGTTTTGCAAAGAGGGAGCGATTTTGCAGCAAGGGACCTGTTCTAAGAATGAGGGAGACATTATGATGATACGTCTTTCTCAGCCTCATTTTCAACATGATTTTCAAAAAGCAGTTTTTATTTTGGAAAGACTTAATATATTTAGAAGATATTTTTTAGATGAATGTACTTAGAATATTTTCATTACTATTTTGGGTTACTGTAATTAAAGTTTGAACTATAATCTTGTCATTAGTTGTTGTAATGTTTATATAAGCAAGAAATGTTTAAGGAAAAAGGGTTGGTGTTTATTTGAAACAAAGCATCCTTGTGTATTATTTGAGAAGATCTTAAATATATACAATTTTCATGAGCACTTGTAGAAATTCTTTTGTTGTAGTTCCATGTTTATTTTGTCTGTTTTAAACTTTCTTCATGCCTAGAAAGTTGAGTGTGTGAGATTGAGATTCATTTATGCTCCTATTTCTTTACTTCTCAGGCATTAGTAATTTTTTTCATTTATATTTAATACTTATTTATTTCATTTCACCTCCAAATTCCTTAAATTGTCAATGAAATTATTGCTATCCTGCTTTTGTGTTTTTCTCATCAAATCTGTAACATCATCGAATAGGGTTAGAATCCATTCCCAATAGTGCATTTTCCTCATATCCTAACCAAATTTCATCATTTCTTAGACAATTTTGGCCATAGAACTTAAATTTGTAAACCTTCTACTAAAGTGACCTAGAATAGTTGAGTTTAGGGAAAGATCCCCCTCCAAGCTGAAGGGTTAGATTTAAACCTCAAGGAGGTTTGAGGTTATCTTAGATTTTTCCCCTAACAACTAGTTTTTTCTCTAAGAGATAACATTTTGGCTTCGTTGTCGGCGAACGAAAGGCGCATTTTTTCCCCAAACAATTTTATTGTTCAACATCAGATCTGTGAGGGAAAATAAAGATTTGGATATCAGTTTTGCTGCAAGGTGTTTGCTCTAGTGACTCCATTCTATATTCTGAGTATTATTTGTGACGAATTCCTAGCTCATAGAGGCATTTATACTAAGAGAAATATCAATCCAAATCCACCATTAATTTTATCAAGCCCGAAAAAGTTGTTCAGGAAGATAACTTCAAATAAATCAGGTACAATTTTAGAAAGTTATTGTTCATTACTTGCAAATATTGAAGATCTGAAGATTTTCAGTTTCATATAAAATTTGAAAACACCTTATTTAGATCTAAGTTTGAAAGTAATCTTTTAGAGACTATTATTGACTCAATATTTTTTAAGCCCTTTGTTTATGATTCCGCCATCCCAGAAATATATCTGTTGCAACAAGAACAAGAGATTTGGTCTCATTTTCATATTTTAGAACATAAAATCCATTAACTTCAGGTACTTGCAGCTAACTCTGCAACATTTACTTTATCCATTCCATCATTCTCTGTTACTACTACTCCTCCGTCTTCTACATGATCTCATATTCCTAGTCCATTGACCTCTGCTGCAATACTTTTATTTCCCTTTACATGTGTTGTCCAAACTTCTACTATCAATGTAATTGCATCTCCTGAAATTATGGCTACTAGGTATGCACCGTTAAACCTTCAAGGCCCATTACATGACCTACCTACAGATTATGGACAACACTTGATCCAACTTGACGGCACTAGTTTTTTCACAACTCAGCATCATGTGGAAAAGCTCAATGATTTTATTGATTTATAGGAAGTTGACCACGAAGGTGTAAAATTGAGATTTTTTGCACAAAGTCTATCAAGAGAGGTAAAGATATAGTTCACATCTTTACCATCATCTAGTATAAATGATTTCCAAAAGTTTGAACATCTATTTATTTCCAGCTGGGAGGTGAATGAAAATACCTTGCAGATTTTGGCTGAGTATGAAGGTTTGAAAAGGAATCTTGGGGAGTCAATTCAAGAATTCACAGCTATATTTAATAAAATTTAAAATTCAATTCCAACTGAGATATAAAATCCCCCTGGATTGGATTTATTGCAATATCTTAATGGTTTTAATGTGGAATTGGCTTATCATCTCCGTGAAATAAATCCTTCTACTTTAGAGGAAATGCAGAGTAATGCAATTGGAGTAGAGGACAATTTGTTGGATAAGAAGGAGAAAATGAAAACCGAGAGGAGAGTAGGTTTCAAAGAAGAATCATCTTTGTCACCTGATGTGAAGTTTGAAGTGATGTTGAAAACAATGGAGAAATTGGTGGATAAAATAACTCCTTCCAGGGTCGAAAATCAACCTTAGGTGAGGAATCTGAATTTCAGGAGACCCCAAGGTGCTCAGAATCATCCAAGATAGCATAAAGGACTCAAAGATCAACAATTTGATGTTCAACCTAATTTCCCAGAGGGTTGTATTGATGAGGATGCCACTGACGAAGAAGATGATCAAATTGGATGCTTTGATGATATAGAGACACAAGCATTTTCCACCAAATAGGAACATGATATTTCTGTTGGATGCTTAGGGGAAAAGGACAACATTCATCTTTTTCATTCAATTGTTTATCAGTAGGGTTACAACATTGTAGTAGCAGATTTTCAAAGGCAATACAACCTTAGAAACCAAATTTATCCTATCAAGACTCTCACACAAAAGAAGACAGCTGAGGAGCAAGTTGAATCTAGGAAGGAAATATTGAAGAAACTAGAGGAGCCTAAGAAATACAATCCGAGAAAAGAAGAAGATACAAAAACACCGATTAAGGATATGGAAAAAGCAGAGTCAACCTTTAATCTGGAAAGTGAAATTAGTAAGTTGAAAGTATCCATCCCTTTTGCTGAAATTTTAAGAAATGAACAATATAGAAAAATAATTTTTACTATGGTTAAAAGTTTAGAAAGTGATCAAATCAACATAAATTCACAAGATTATTTAAACCTAGATGATGATGCTCCTAAATTTGTTTTTGGCCCACATGTCACTAGCATAAATGATGATGTTCCCCCATTTTATATAAGTTTGAACATACATGATATGATCCTTCATTATGCTATGTTAGAATCCTGATATTTGCATAACCTCATGCCAAAGTCAGTCATGGGTCATATAGGACTTCATATTACCAGACCCTAAAAGGATTTGTTCTCATTTGATTCTAGAGAAGTAAAATGTTTAGGGTTGATAAAGGACCTAGTTTTCACCTTAGCACAAGTTCCTGCTAAGTGTGTAATGATGGATATAGTCACTAGCAGACATTCCAACCATATTTGGCATGCCTATATCTTGGTCTCGGGCAACAATATTGGGAGGGACACTACAAATGGACATGTCTTATGCTTCAATCCCATTGTTTGGTGAGTTGAAAATATTATATAGAGAGGTCCAAATGGCCCATATGGTAAGCAATAGAACTCAACCAAATAATCATCGCAATTATGCAATAGATACAAAATTAGGATCACAAATTTTCTTTAATGTCTTCTATGTTGATGGAGAAATATCATAAAAGGATGATATTAGTATTCCAAAAAAACAAACGTTTAGAAAATTTAAAATGAAATGTAAAACTTGTATTTTGATGGCTCCACTTGCGAGAAGGGTTTTGGGGAAATAATTTGGATTGTTATGCCAGATTGTATTGGTCAATTACATTCATATAAGTTTTATTTTTTCTGTACAAATAACGTGGTGGAATATGAAGCTCCAATTATTGGGCTAAATATGTTAAGAGAGTAGAAAGTGAAGAAAATCCACATTTTTGGAGATTAGGAGTTGATTGTGAACCATGTCAAAGGTACTTATCAAATCAAACATCCAAGAATGAGAGCCTACCGGAATGATGTATCAAATTTATTTTCTAACTTCTTCTCTAAACATGAAATATCTCTGGTACCTAGAGAAGAAAATGGAATTGCACTCATTAGCAACAAATGCTAGTGCATTCAGAAATCCTATTTATCCTAAAGAGAAGTTTGAGATCAATTTCAGACATAGGCCTTCTATTCCAAACAATATTAAGCACTAGCAGGTGTTTTAAGATGATCAACATATTAAAAATATTCTTCAAAGAATAGATGAATTTCTCAGCTTTCCAAATGACAAAGATGAATATGAAACCATAGATAAATATTATGAAAAAATAGTATTTTTGAATACTGTTGTTGGATAGGATATTATTCAATTAAGTAATAACATAATCCGTAGAGGTTTGGTTCCTTCAGAGAGATTATTTGATTCAAATGATGTGGAAGTGAAGCCAATAATCCTTCCAAGTGATGGGGAGATGGAAGAATACAATTTGGGAACCGAAACTGATCCAAAGATAGTTAAAGTTTCTAAAAATTTGAAAGAAGAGCATAAACCAAAATATGGAGTATTATTGAAAGAGTTTGCTGATTTATTTTCTTGGAGACACAAAGATTTAAAATTATATAATCAAAATATCATCCAAAACACTATACCTCTCAAGGAAAATGAAAAACCCTTCAAAAAAAAGTTAGGAAGGATCAATCCAAAGTTGTTTCCACTGATTGAGAAGGAGGTGAAGAGATTGTTAGATGAAAAAATCATCATTCCACTCAGATTTTAAAATTGGATAGCAACCTTGGTGCCAGTGATGAAGAAGAGCAGGGAGATTCTCTTGTGTGTAGATTTCAGAAATTTGAATAAATTCTCACTAAAGGGTAATTATCATTTACCAAAATTGGACCACATTCTACAAAAGGTGGTTGGTGCAGAAAGGATTTCCATGCTGGATAGATTTTCGGGATATAATCAAATTTTGGTTAATACAAAAGATTAAGAAAATACTGCTTTCACCACACCATGGAGAACATTTATGTATTCTAATATGCCATTCAAACTCATGAATGTCGGAGCTAATTTCCAGCATGAAATGGATATAACTTTCGCTGACAAAAGATACAAGTTTGTTATAATTTATCTAGATGACATTATTGTTTTCTCAAAATCTGAATATGCCCATTTGAAACATTTGAGGATAGTCTTCACCAAGTGCAAGAAATTCAGAGTTTCTTTAAATCTGAAAAAATCCCATTTTGCTATGAAGGAAGGAAATTTATTGGTACACATAGTATTAAAGGAGGGAATTAAAATAGACCCCAACATAGTGACAAAAATAAAAAATATTGAAAATCCAAGAAACAAGAAAGAGGTGCAATTTTTCTTAGGTAAAAAAAAAATTTATGCGACGTTTTATCCCTAATTCCGTAGAAATTTTAAAATTAATGTCAAATATGCTTAAGAAAGGAAGTGACATTAAGTGGGTTGAACAAGCAAATGGATCTTTTAATGATATCAAAAAGGCTTTAGGTCAAGCACCTTTACTCATTAGTCCATATTTATCTAAATATTTTATAATTTTTTTCATTTTCTTTCGAGCACACCATCTCTGGTGTTTTACTTCAAAAAAATGGGAAAGTTCAAGAACAACCCATTTCCTTTTTTAGTAGGGCATTGAGAGATGCTAAAATGAAATACAATATATCAGAAAACCATGCATATGTGTTAATCAAGTCACTCATATATTTTAAGGTCATTATACTGCATTCTCATGTGATTTCCTATGTGCCAGATGTTGTAATAAAAAGTATTTTAGTTCAACTGGATAGTGATGGAAGGAGAGGGACATGGATTGGTAAGATGTTAGAATTTGACTTGGACATTAAGCCTACCATATTAATCAAAGGACAAGTTTTGGCTAGACTAATGACTGAAATAAATCTTGACACTTTTGGTGTGAATTAAATTTTGGAATCATCATATTTTCTAGATGAAGAATCAATGGTTAAAGCAATAGACCATTTCAAGGAATGTTTGTGGTATGCTAATATCGTTTATATCCTGCATAACCTACAAGTACCACCAGGGACAAATAATACTCGAGCTAGATTTTTGAGGCTGGAATGTGTTAAATATTGTCTTTTGGGTGATTATTTATATTGGAAATATCCTCAAGGTATCTTATTGAACCGCCTATTAGAAGATGAAGCCAAACTAATAAGTAAATATTTCCATGAAGTATATTTTGGAGGAAATAATTACTAGAAGGCCATTGCAGATAGAATATGGAGAGTATGATTATGTTGGCCAACCATTTTCTATGATGTTAAAAGAGAATTTGCAGTCTACCATAAATGTCAGTTGTTTGAAGGTAATTCAAAATTAATGTCTCTGCATTTGAAACCTATTTCTATGAAGGCACCTTTTCAGTAATGGGGCCTTGACTTCATAGGATAAATTCACCCTTCATCTTCAACACAACACATATGGATTTTAACAAGAACATATTATTTTACCAAATGGATTGAAGCACTCCCAAGAGAGGCTAATAAAATTTTATGATGACTACCATATAAAACTTAGCCATTATACAACCTATTATCCTCAACGTAATGGATTGGCCGAGTCCTCAATTAAAATCTTGGTCAGAATTATTAAAAAGTTGTTAGAAGATTATAAGAAGGCTTGGCATACAAAACTCAAGTTTTCCTTATGGGAATACAAGATTAGTACTAAAAGGTCAATTGATAATACTCCTCTCTAGTTAGTATATGGTGTTGATGCAACATTTATTGTTTCAATTGGAATCCTTGTTATGAGATATTTATAGGAATTAAGAGAAGAACCAAATAATTTGCATAGGAGGATAAATCAACTAATAGAGGTACAATAGAATAGAGAGAAAGTGTATGAAAAGTATCAGGAAGTTCAGAATCACATCAAGGAATATTTTGACAAAAAAACAAAGGAACGTGACTTTAAATGCCAACTCTTAGTTTTGAAATGGAATGCTCGTATTGAGGACAAGGGTAAGCATGGGAAGTTTGACAACATTTAGAAAGAACCATACAAAATTGCAACTTTTCATGGTAAGAAAATTTTCATTCTAGAAGATATGCAAGGAGTAGTGTTGCCTAGAGGTCCAGTCAATGGATGTTTCCTAAAATATTACATCTCCTAAACAAAGAAAGATTTTCATATTTCATTGTACATATCCATATTTTTTGAAAAAATTGCAGGTGTGGATGAGCATTCTGAGGACCTTGAAGCCTTAAGAGAAGGCCCCAAGGTTCTAATGATTTTTATCAAAGAACAAATTTATTTTAGAATCAATTATGTTTTTAAAAAGTTCATATTCTGTAAAAAGAACATCTTTTGAAAGATGAGTTTCTTTATTTTTTAGGCAGTGAAAGTTTTGTTTAGAAAAATATTTTTTGTAATAAATAGGCTACTGGTCTATGGGGTTCTTACCGTCATTAGTGATCGAAAACATCCCTATGGAGCCAACTGTTATCACATTTACCCTATTTTTGAATTTTTTTAAAGAAAATGTTGACAGTTTTAGTGTCGACATTTTATTTGTAAAAAAGAGGGAAATCGTTGATAATGATATTATCAACGTTTTCATGGTTTCGATAAATTTTTAGAACAATATATTGACAATGAGGTTGACATAGTTTTGGGTATAGTTGAAAGATAGACTATCAATGCCAAAATGAATTCCAAATTTTGATTTTCTGAAATGCACTGACTCACATCAACAACAACAATGATGAGTATTGAATAATGCCACATCCATTTCAAAGGTGGTAAGTATGTGTTAAATGAAAATTTTCCGCCGCCACCAGGTATGGTTATCGATTAATAATTCTAAGTTAAGACATGGGTTATTTTTAAATCATTTAACTGATTGTTAATTCTTTTATCCATATGGTTAGTTTCGTGTTATCACTTGTGATTTTGGTAACTCATGGAAAATCCTGTTTGCATCCAAGTTTGTTGACAAGAATCCAAGATTAAATCCCAGTAGATATTTGTGTATTTCCATTAGGTTATATATATAATGGGGAAGAGTGGAAAAGCTAATTGAGCTAAGCCAAAAGTGCCTGACCTCCTGTATATCTATCCGGACATCCAACAACATTTTCATCGAGCAGGATTTTTTCCACTGATGCACCGATTACCATCATGTTGTGGCTTAGGCATTGTCTCAAGAGTTCAACGGTCATCGGGTGTAGATAAGAAAACTTTATTTTATAGTCACAGAGGAGTTTATTCCAGAGCTACGAATCTTCCTTCAAATAGAGAAAGGGTTTTCAGGAGAAATGTTCTAGCAGGGATCGACGTTCCATTTTTTCCTGAAATCAGATTTTGAAGTCCAAAATTAGAATACAAGGGTTCAAAGAGATTGGCTGGAGGATAAGTTGAATTGATTGCTAAGGATAACCCAATATTATCTCACCTTTGAAGAAAATTTCAACTGGGTAAATCTTTACCATTTCCATTTCTTAGCTCATTTAGCTGGTCAAGTCAGAATAAGTGTTTGTTTCTATTTGTTGAAGAGATTGAAACACATGACCAATCATTTTTCGAGTGAGGGAAGATCCTTCTCCTAAATTTTTTATTTATCATAAAGCCCTAATCAAACTATTAATTGAGAATCGATTGGACAAGGCAAGAAAAACATGGAACCATTTCTTATTTTGGGGAGGTTTTCAATCTCAACCTCCTAAGGCTAGACGAGAGAGGAAGAAAGGCACCAAAAAGGTAGGAAAATTTGTGCAGGAGCCTCCACTAAGCTAGCCCTTAGCCAAAAAGAAATAAGCATTCCCTCATAATATTCTCATCCCAAAATCCCTAAGGTTTATATTAGGAGAAGAGCTAGGCTAAAAAACACAGACCCTGCCTCCACTGAAAACCTACCCTCTGCTATCATTTCACCTCATATTGAGAAATCATCCATGGATAAATCCCCTCCAGATACCCATTTTACATAAATCATTAAAGGAAAAGAGATTGAAGTTTAAGCCTAAGCTGAACATCCAGTTGAAGAAGAACCTACACTTTCTGAAATCTTTAAGGGAGGAAAGAGACCTCACGCCAGGCCTACAAACAAACTGAGGTTTAAGATAAAATTGAAAAGAATTCCAGACCTTTTCAAGGAGGTGATTGATGTGGAAAATTTTCCATTAAAATAACTCATAATAAATAGAGAAAAAATTGTAGGTTATAAGAAGTAAAAATCTAAAATAACCAAGGAAAATGGTCCTGTGGAAACAAGGCAAAGTAAAAGGAAAAGAATGGAAAAAGTAGATGTTCTTCTGAAAGAAACCAACACCCTCAACGAAAAATCTAAGGTAAATTTTGAGTTTTTATTTTTCACCGTGAAAAGTGACTTTGACATATCACCGATCATGTTCATGTCAGTGTTATATAGAAACTAGTGTAGAGGAGAGATGACTTTTTGGTTGTTCGCAAATTTTTCAGAAAGGCATTGACATTTCCATTGTCAACACATTTTGGAAATAAATAGATTAAGAAAAGTGTTGATAGTCAGCCTATCAACAAAACTATTGACTTAGGAAGCTAAGGAATGACAACGATAGTATCAACGATTAGAACAGAAATCCCGAGAAAGGAGGAGCTCAAAACTTAAGATCGATTTTTAAGGGATCACTAGTCTTGTTTTGCAGCGAGGAACTCGTTCTACTAGCGAGGGAGAAATTATGATGATACATATTTATCAGCCTCATTTTCAGCATGATTTTCAGCAAGTAGTTTTTATTTTGGAAAGACTTAATGTTTTTAGAAGATATTTGTCATATGCATGTACTTAGAAGATTTTCATTACTATTTTGGATTATTGTAATTAAATTTTGAATTATAATCCTATGATTAGTTTTTGTAATGTTTATATAATTAAGAAATGTAGAAGGAAAAAGGGTTGGTGTTTATTTGAAACATAGTATCCTTGTGTATTATTTGAGCAGATCTTAAATATATAAAGTTTTCATGAGCACTTGCAGAAAGTCTTGTGTCGTAGTTCCCTGTCTATTTTCTTTGCTTTAAAATTTCTTCATGTCTGAAAAGCTAAGTGTATGAGATTGGGATTCATTTATGCTCATTTTTCTTTACTTCTCAGGCATGTCAAATAATAAGAGAAACATATGCCTTCCTTTACCCTTCAACCAACTTTGAGCCAAGAGCCTTTAACCAATGTCAACTTATGCTGATTCAACATTTGAAGAGAAAAGTATAACCGATGTTTTATGTAGGAGCTGGAGAATTATTAGGATTTTATGTCATTTGGATTATGCCAACCATGAGTCTACTGCCTACTAGGAGTATTATGCTGTTAGGATTCCATTAGTCTTCAACCGAGATATGAGGAAGGAAGAGGGGGGGGGGGGGGGGGGTGGATGACCCACACTACCTTGATTTATTGATTGAGTAAGCTGGATGCTAGGAGGAGTTCCAAGAGTTGATTCTAGCAGGATTCAGCCCACTTGATTGATGCCAGTAATATCTGGGATAGTCATTCATTTAGATTTAATACTGGTTTCTTTCATTTTCCCTCTAAATTTCTTAAATTGTCAAAGAAAATATTGCTACCCTACTTTTGTATTTTGCTCATCAAATATGTAACATCACCTAATAGGGTTAGACGCCATACCCAATGGTGTATTTTCCGCATAGCCCAACCAAATTTCATCATTTCTTAGAAAAATATTTCCATAGAACTTAATTTTGTAAACCTTTTACTACAATGACCTATAGTAGTTCAATTTAGGTAGAGACCCCTCTCTAGGTTGAAGTGTTAGCTTTAAACCTAAAAGAGGTTTTAGGTTAACTTATATTTTCTCCCTAACAACCAGGGTTTTCTCTAAGAGATAACATCAATATTCTCAAAATAAATGCAGAGGTGGACATATCCTCCATTGGTTAGTTTATATTACAATGGATTGAGGATCAAAGAGAGTATAGGGCACTACTATTATATATCTTTTGGGGAATATTTAGAAAAAATCCAAAATGTTTTACCATATTACCCCATTGTGAATATATAGCATGAATATTTTGGATTTCTTTATGGATATTGGGCCTTGGAGGCCTAACCCACACAGGAGAATAAGAGTCTATAAGGAAATCATGATGAAATTACCAGTGGGATACTTTGATGAGGTTTCTTCGGAAGGGGAATGTAGATGTGGGGCACAAATAGTGTTGTTGCATGGTTAGTCATATTAATTCTACTGGTTTGGGGCTATTGGTACTAATAGTAGGGAATAAATGTTAGCACTTTTGGGAGTTTTGCGGTGTGCGTCCTGGTTGGAAATTGAGGATATTGTTATTGCAGGTGACTCCAAATTGGTTATAGAATGGGTGTTAGAAAAATAGAGAATGAGAGAAAGATTACAAACAACACAAATCACCCACTATGTCATTTATTGATCTCAATAGTTACATATTTATAGTATATATATCACTGACTATGGAAAATTATGACTCAGACATGACTCGACTCCAACTCATAATAGAGGAATAAACAAATTCTAGATTTACACCTTGGGACTCATGATGATAACCTATAACTGACGTGGAAGAATTACTTCCGACACTTTCCCTTAATTCTTACATGTTACAAATATAGAAACACACATTACAACAATAAATGAATATTTATCATATTCGTCTAATATGGTCATGACTAGCACTCATATCTACTCAAAAATCTCATGGTTTCCTCTCTTTTCTTCACCAAACTTTTGAGCTTCCTACTTGATCCATTTAAGATATAATCTCTTCAGAAAATTGTGGACGTACTTTGCAGAATTGATGCTTCTAAACCTCCCAGAGCGCAACAGGTCAGTCTCGATATTAAACATCCTGTGGACCTGCCACCATATGTTGAATCCATTAACCTTTGTAACCTTCATCAGTTGTCTAGAATAGCATTGTGGGTACAGAGTGTCTTCAACATATAATTCTACAAGTTGACCTTATAAAATAACTTATATTGATGATACTGGAGCACAAAGGGTCACACCAGCTTGACCTTATTAACAAATACCTGTAAGTAATGCTCCCAACACACAATGGGTCACATTAATGTATTAAATAGTTGGTCTGTTCTTTGGTTCTACATCATTTGAATTTTTTTTTACACACAAAAATAATTTTACAACACACACCACACAATCTACAATTTATAAAACACCAATAAAACCACCACAACCATCAATGAAATTTCACACACTATTTTCTCAACACACTCAACTACCATGATCACTAAATATATACCACGTGGCTTATAAAATAGTGAAACTTAACCCTCTGTATGTCCTAGTGTGAATAATGAAACATGTTATAAAATTCACGTCTAATTAATTGAACGAGTCAAACCATTCGAATCAAAGGATTCAATTTTAAAACAAACCTTATAAATAAAATACACCCAAATCATACGGTTATCTTTTAAAAAAATGTGAAGAGCATAAAGTATATAAATCAACCTTGTCACATTCCAGTGGCGACTTTTTATATATATGAGCTTTCAGACCACTCCCTAGCTCGGTGAAATGAATCAAACGACCCAAAAATATATGCTACAAAGAATCATAGGACTGATCACCACTATGAAAGCATGGTATGGGGCTGATTACCACTCTTCAAGAACGACCCTATACCATCGACAAGAAACCATTACAATCTGTAATTATGTTGTCTTCTGCCCAGATCTATCTCCCATGACAACAATGACAATGTGGCAACCCTGCTTTGTAGAAGTTATTGGTCAACATCCTTTACCCTCCGCTACAACATATGGGACTGCGTGTGTTTCTCGACTTGGGTGAATTTGAGTTGGAGGTTACTTTCTAGATAAAATACATCACACTATTTTCTTTGGTTTTGTTCACATCGCCATTCTCCCTAGTCTTTGGCCGAGCTCGCCTTAATATTAGCAACTGATGCAAATATTGTTCCCAAGTTTTATCATGTATCCCCTCTGTCTGGAAACATGCATACACGCAGGTCTACACATAGCTCCACAAATGTGACCTTTGTCTTCTTCTTTCCGGTGGCTCGCACGCGGAAATATGAATCTTTCTGTAGGCTAGTTGTTTTTTGCATATGGATGTAAGAACAAGCACACATATCTGGAAAGGCCAACACAATTTACCTTGAAATCCAATCTATCTCAAACACAATGAATAGATCTACACATAAACATATAATTTACTCACACAAACACTCCACAGAACACAATGTCCTACCCTATTTATTTACAGAGTTACAGAGGAATACAATTCAAGGCTCTCTCACATTTTCCTGGCCTTCCCTTGAATAAGTTAATTCAGTACCTACTCTGATGTACCGTGTTAGAAAAATAGAGAGAGTGAGAGAAACATTACACACAGCACAGTTCACCCATTGTGTTATTTATTAATCTTAATAGTTACATATTTATAGTATATATATCACTGACCACGAAAAATTATGACTCAAACATGACATGACTCCAACTCATAACATAAGAATCAACAATTTCTAAATTGACACCTTCGCACTCATAATGAGAACCTGTAAATGACATGGAAGAATTACTTCCAATACTGGGCATAAAGGTGTTCTTTCAAGATGCCATCTTTATTTCAATAGATGCAACAAATCAATTCTCTATGGATATCTTTCAATCACATCTCCTTCACCCACATTTATAGAGAGAAAAATTTGGTGGTTGACCTTCTTTCCAAAAGAGGTAGATATGTTATACCAGGAGAAATCCGTTACAGTTTTCTTGTCATTGGTTCTGTTAGCAGTTTTTCGTTTTTCACTTTCTAGCGGAGAAGTCACTTTCCCCCTCGCAGATTTTGGCTGTCTCATAATTCTTTTTGTTTGTCCTCACTTTAGTTCTTATTAGATTGTGCTCTTTTGGTTATTTTCTTCATAGGTTTTCAGATTTGTCTACTTATGAAGCAAGTCTTTTCTGTATAGAAAATAAACTTCCTTCAGATTGACTTGGGAGCATCGTGTGCTTCTGAACATTTAGATCATTTCTGTGGTGGTATGTTCCTCTTGAAGATCAAATTTCTTTCTTTGTCAGGAGTGATTTTTTCTGTATGATGGACATTGAGGACAACAAAATGTTAGCAAAATGTAACTTTTTTTTCTATTAATGAAAGTTAGTTGTTTTTTTCTTGTGAAAAAAGACAGGACGGTAGGAATTTCAAATTTAAAACATTTGTTAAGTTTGAATATTCATGCAACTCTATTATCTATATTGATCGTTTTAACTGGTAGAATTATTTTAGTTGTATTTCATAGCAAATCACTATGACTCACACTCCATGGTAACCAGGCATTCATGCATTCATTTCCTCATTGCTACAAAATATACTACATGTTTTTATTATTTCAATTGCATTTACCAAGCGGGCCTCGATTCACTGAATTGAGACCTGAGTTGATGTTCTAGTCAAGTCAGAAAACAAAAAAATTGGGACGTATTTGCATTTGATTTCAACCATTGGAACATTCAAAAACAAATGTGGAAAAAGATTAAAAAAAGGAGGAGGAAAATTGAGTCCTTTAAGCAACATATATGATTTAGAGGAGGCTTTGCATCTTTATCTTTTTGTGACATGCTTTTCATTCTTATAATTATCAATGATCTTAAAACACATGAAATATCTATTTAATGTTGGATTCTAAAACATACTAAATATCTATTTAGAGTTAAGATTATGTTAGGATTTTGGATTATCAATTTTAAAATATTTTAGAAATTTAAATATAAGAAAATTTATTATATTACTTTACTTTTATTTATTAAATTTTCAAAATATTCCAAAATCTAAAAAAAATTATACTAAATATAAAGCATACAGACCTTGCTTGATGTTTTATCTATTTCATAATCTTCAACACTCTCCAATTCAAAACTCAACTATGCCTTGTTATGGATTATAAAGCATTGAAGCTTCTCGTTTTCCAATTCCTGGATATGAACAAATGTCTTTAATAAGTGCATCCATTTGAGGGCTGACTACAATGGACACAATGGTGCATCTATGTATTTTATGCATTAGTTCTCCATTTAAAAATTTTAAGCCATGTTATGGTCTTCTTTAAAAACACAAAATCTCTAATTCCCAAATGGGTGTATTCTCCACTTAAGTGGATCCATGTGTTGAACATGGTGAAGGAATCACAATATTCTGTTAACAATATGAACACAGAAATTCTTACGAAAAGAGTAATGCATTTAGTTATCTCAATAGGAATTTGATTGTGATTTTTTTGTTTGTGACATTGTTTATATTTGCCATTCTCAAAGTCTTCAAAAGTATAGCAAATCTCAATAATAACCTATACAACAAAAAATTATCAGCGTAAGTGCTCACCATATTCGGCATTAAAAAAAACACACTTTGAGTTATCGTTGGAGTACAATCGGCATCACCAGAGACCTTTGAAACACTTCCTTTGCATAAATTTATGAGCAGTCTTCACCGTCTACCAAATTATACTCATAAGCTTCATTTAGTCCGCCTATGGTCTCGTTTTGATTCTGCCTAGAAGTGTAATCCTCCTATTGCAACCTCTACCGTTACGCTGAAAGAAACTCCATCGACGTTTCATTTGAGGTTAAATACTATCTTGCAGTTGAAAAATCTCCCGGGGACGAATACAATTACAATTTATTTCCAGCTTCAATATACGTTTTCTCGCAGACTTGGTCACATCGCAAATCATTTTCCTTCAATTACAGAACCTTCACTTCCTCGCTTTTTGATCCCTTGTTTTCTATTTTCACCTTTGTGTTTTCAGTGAGGGGAAATAATTTCAAATCAGTTTCACTCAAAACTCCCTGGGCTTCCTGGTTTACAAAATTATTTTCTCTCATAAACTTTGTTTCTGTTGGAATTTTTGAGGAATTCCAAACAAACAGTGATGGAGAGAATAAAAACTCCCCTCTTCAACACAGATATGTTTAAAACAGAAACTTTAATCGCAGACAGAGATGGCATGAAAATGCTTTCTATTTCAATATCAGAACTTTAAAAAAAACTGTTACAAATTTTCTCTCTCAATGGAGGGATTCACAAAAACTATCAAGACTGCTACACACACAGTGCTTCAAAATAAAACTTCTCTCTGTCTCTCAAGAATGCACAAACAATGCTTTGTTCTTCTTACTGTGTTTTCTTTGCCTGCAGGCTCACACAGCGTTTACAATGCAATACAATACATTCATTACATTCATTCATTGTCTCTCGGGCCTTTTCTCCTTTTATATAACGCGGCGGAACAAAATTACATATAAAACATAAACAAATAAATAAACCAAAATACAAAGGAAAACCTTTGCGGACATAAAACTTTTAACATGGCGCGACGTACGAGTGGGTACCACATCGTAGTCGGCCATCACAATTGACAGTATTTTGATATGCGATATGGTGGAACGGCAAAAGTGTGATTTGCGATATTTGCGATGTGCGATGAGATCGCATCGCAAATATCTGCGATAACACATGGCGGAAACGAACAATGGAAATGCGATATTGCGATATTGTGATGGTGCGACAGGCGCACATCGCAACTTCAACATTTGCGATCAACACAATGGAATGGGCGGAGGGCGATTTGCGACATTGCGATGTTGCGATCATGTGATGGCGCAACGATTGCTCATCACAAATAATCCACATCAACAAGACACTTAACATCTGAAAATCTGAAAATTGCGCTCTGCGATCTGCGCTTTGGTGCTTAAGTGGTAGGGACCACTTGTCCGGCCTCTTCATAACTTTTAAGTCTTCCGCATGTTCGATCAATTTCATTCATTTTTGGTTTTTGAGGGCTTTAAAGCCCGACTTGACTGTTTTAAATAAAACTTCTCCTTCGTAGACAAAAATCTTCATTTCTCTGCTGAAGTAACTTCTCGCCCATAAAAAAATTAAGTCCTCTGCTATACTTGGCTGCGGCCCATCAAAATTTAATTCTTCTCCATTCCTCTTTATTATACGGTGCTGTGCACTCAATCTCCTCTTCGATGCTGCTGCTGCTGCTGTACTTTGTTCTTTGTTCTTCCTGCCCAAGGCACGGTAGGTGACTTTAATAATTTCAACACTCCCCCTTAAAGTCAGCTGCTGGGTTATCCATCAAACCCAGACATTTTCTCAAAAATTCAAATGTTTTCTGTGCCAATGGCTTTGTCAAAATATCTGCATATTGCTCCTCTGTTTTACAATGCTATAAAACAACTTCTCCATTGTTCACCAATTCTTTGACATAGTGAAAATTTGTGTCTATGTGCTTCGTTCTCTTATGAAACACAGAATTCTTTGATAATGAAATAGCTGAGCTATTGTCACAATAAATCACAGTGCCCTTTACCTGTTCTTGGCACAAACTTCTCAACATTCTTTTCATCCAAATTGCTTGACACGCTGCTGCTGTAGCTGCCACATATTATGCCTCTGCTGTAGATAATGCTACAATAGGCTGTTTCTTGGAAGCCCATGAAATGGCTCCTGAACCCATATGAAAAACATAACCGGAAGTGCTCTTCTGATCATCTACACTTCTAGCCCAATCACTGTCAGTGTATCCAACTAATTCTAAATTTTCTGAAGCTGTATACAAAATACCAAATCCTTTTGTTCCTTTCACATACCGTAGAATTCTCTTTGCTGCTTGCCAATGTGCTTCTTTTGGCTTCTCCATAAATCTAGAAATTAAACTAACAACATGCATAATATCCGGCCTAGTTGCAGTCAAATACATGAGGCTGCCAACTATGCTTTTATACAAACTTGGATCAACATCCTTGCTGTTGTCATCTTTTCTCAACTTCAATCCCATTACTGTGGGAGTAATTGCAGCTTTGCACTCCTGCATATTAAATCTTTCTAAAACCTGATTCACATACTTTTCTTGGGATATAAAGATCCCTTTCTCACATTTCTCTACTTCTATTCCCAAGAAGTATCTCAACAAACCCATGTCAGTCATTTCAAATTCATCTTTCATGATTGTTTTAAAATTTTCAACAAGGTAATCATCATTACCTGTAAAAATTAAATCATCAACATATAAAACAACAATGAGCATCTTACCATCCTTTTCTTTGATGTAGAGAGTGGGTTCTCCCTCACACTTCTCAAATCCATTTTCCAGTAGATAGGAGTCTATCCTACTATACCATGCTCTTGGTGCTTGCTTCAGCCCATAAAGAACTTTCTTCAATCTGCAGACCTTATGCTCTTGGCCTTTCTTTTCATATCTAAGAGGTTGTTCCACATATACCTCTTCCATTAAAACTCCATTTAAAAATGCAGATTTTACATCCATCTGGTATACTTTCCATTTGTTTTGTGCTGCTATGGACAGCACTGCTCTTACTGTCTCCATTCTTGCAACTGGTGCAAAAGTTTCTTCATAATCAGCTCCTTGCTTCTGCTTGTATCCCTTGACAACAAGTCTGGCCTTGTGTCTCTCTATCTTTCCTTCAGCATTGCTTTTTGTCTTATAGACCCATTTTACACCAATGACTTATTTACCTTCTGGGAGATCAACCAGCTCCCATGTTTTGTTCTTCTCTATGGCCTTAATTTCCTCATCCATAGCTTCTATCCATTTTCTATCTTTAATAACATCTTCAAAATGAATAGGATCATCAACTTGACAATACAAAGAAAATAAGGAATTCATACCTTCGTTTGCTTCTCCTTGCTCATAGATTTCTCTAAGGCTTCTGAACTTTGTTCCTCTTTCACTTGGTGTAGTCGTGCTCGATGAAGCACTCAATTCTGCTCCATATGGTGTGCTTGGAGATGCACTCCCACTTCTTCTCAAGGGTGTTCTCGGCGCCGCTTGAGGTGTCCCTTGCTGTCCTTGTGGTGGTGGAGGTTGTGCTGCAGATGAGCTGTTAATTTCAACTACATCTTCCTCATCTTCATCATGAGATAAACAGCTTTTAACATTGACTGTTTTCTCAATGCTTCCATCCCATGCTTCCTCTTCAATGAATTGCACATCTCTTCTTATCACAAAATTCTTTGTGGATGGGTTATACAATCTGTGTCCTTTGGAATCCTCACAATATCCAAGGAAAATGCACTTCTCCCCCTTACTATCCAACTTCTTTCTCAACTTGTCTGGAATGTGTGCATATTCCACACATCCAAAAACTCTCATGTGGGTGACTCCCTGTTTTCTGCCACTCCACGCTTCTTCTGGAACTTTGTTCATCACAGCTTTTGTAGGGCATCTATTTAAAATATACGCAGCACAGTTTGCTGCTTCTGCCCAATACTCATTCGGCAAATGCTTTGCCTTTAGCATACTTCTCACCATTTCCATTATGGTTTGATTCTTTCTTTCAGCAACTCCATTCTGTTGCGGTGTGTACCTTGTGGTAAACTGCTTGTGTATGCCGTTCTCTCTGCAAAAACGCAGAAATTCCTTTGATATGTATTCTCCTCCTCTGTCGGTTCTGAGGAATTTAATATACTGCCCACTTTGTTTCTCTACAAGAGCTTTAAAGTGGCAAAATTTCTGAAAGACTTCACTCTTATATTTCAGAAAATAAACCCACACTTTTCTTGTGAAATCATCTATGAAGGTCAGCATATAGTTGTTCCCTGAAACTAATGCTGTCTGCATCGGCCCACATAAATATGAGTGAATTATTTCTAAGGGTGCTTTCACCCTTATGCTTTTTCCTGATGGAAACTTTCTCTGTGTTGTTTTCCCAAGATGCAGCCTTCGCATAGGCTGTCAGGTTTTTCAATCAATGGTAAACCTCTTACCATTCCTTTTCTGTGCAACAAATTTAATCCTCCGAAATTGAGATGTCCAAATCTCAAGTGCCATAACCAATTTACATCTTTCTCTTCCTTCTGGAAGGGTTCTTGTGTTACGGCTACTATGCTTTTCCCTTTTTGCTTCAAGTCAATGTTGAGCTTGAGCGGAAACATTCTATAGCTGGTCATTTGGATTTCAGTAATGATTTTCTTGCTTGGAGGAATATCTTTTATTGTGCACACATCATCTTTAAAAATTACATTGTAACCTTTATTTATGAGTTGCCCAACGCTCAAGAGATTACATTTCAGACCTGGAACATAATACACATCAGGAACAAATTTCTGCTCCCCATTCCTTGCTCGAATACTAGCTCTACCCTTTCCCTTGACAGAGATCTTAGTATCAGTTCCTGTGGTCACTTCAGATTTTACTTCTTCATCTAGATTGGCAAAAACTGCTTTGTTGCCAATCATATGATTACTACAACCAGAATCTAAGAACCAAACATCATCTTCCCTATCCCGTGCTACATTACAAGCTAATAGCACATTACTTGGGTTCTTTTCTTCTTTTGCTACATTAGCATTCTGCCTATTTTTCATGTCATTTTGCTTCTTTCTACATTCATTGGCATAGTGCCCATATTTGTTGCAATAATGACATTGGACATTGGATTTGTCATACCTCTGTCCATGAGCATGTTGGTGTTGATGTCCACCTTGCTGGCTGTTGCATTGGTCGTGGCTCTGACTTTGACTGTTGCTCCTTCCATGTGAATGTGAAGGGTTGTTCCTTCCACCTCTGTTTTGGCTTCTGCCTCTTCCTCTTCCTTTACCTTGACCTCTTCCTCTTCCTGAAGGCATCTGGGTCTTGAAGGTGTGCTCAAGAGATGAGTTCTCATCTCTGCTCAATCTCTATTCATGAGTTATCAACGAGGCGTGAAGTTCATCTACTGTGAACTGTGAGGGATCTTTGGTCTCTTCTATGGTGGTAACAATAACATCAAACTTTGAGGGTAAGCATCTCAAAAGTTTCTCTACTATCCTTCTTTCTTCAAGAGTTTATCCATGGGATCTTATCTGATTTACAATCCCAATCACATGTGTAAAAAATGTGTCTACACTGTCTGACTCTTTCATGCAAAGAGTTTCGAAATCTCTTCTCAGCAATTGAAGTTTTGCTATCTTAACTTTCTCCATACCTTGATAGGCTACTTTCAGAGTTTCCCATGCCTCCTTGGATTTCTTAGCTGCTATTATCCTTGGAAACACACTCTCATTTACAGCTTGATACAATAAGAAGAGAGCTTTAGAGTCTTTCTTCCTATTATTCTTCAACACATCCTTCTCTGCTTGAGTTAAGGCATTAAAAGCCTGCTCATCAGCTGGTTCTGTAAAACCATCTTCTACTAATTCCCATAAGTCTTGTGATACAAACAGGGCTCTCATGGTAATGGCCCAATAATCATAATTCCTTCCATTAAACTGTGGAAGTTGAACATTTCCAAGACTCATACCAGTGCTTGGTCCAGCCATTGCTTCAAAACTGAACTCTAAGCTTAAATTAAATTGTATTTCCTTTCTCTGAAAGAACAAACTCTTTAAACAATAAAAAACTGCACTTTTATCTTTGAGAAATACCTGACTGTGACTTCTGTCGAGCTTTTCACGCTGCTGGAGAAAACGCTGCAACAGGTCTTCTTCTTCTTCAGCTTCTTTGAAAGTTTCAAAGAGCCTGAACAAGCTCTGATACCATGTTGGAATTTTTGAGGAATTCCAAACAACAGTGGAGAGAATATAAGCTCCCCTCTACAACACAGAGATGTTTAAAACAGAAATTTTAATCGCAGACAGAGATGGCATGAAAATGCTTTCTATTTCAATATCAGAACTTAAAAAAAAACTGTTACAAATTTTCTTCCTCAATGGAGGGATTCACAAAAACTATCAAGACTGCTACACATGCAGTGCTTCAAAATAAAACTTCTCTCTATCTCTCAAGAACGCACAAACAGTGCTTTGTTCTTCTTACTATGTTTTCTTTGCCTGCGGGCTCACACAGCGTTTACAATTTAATACAATACATTCATTACATTCATTCATTGTCTCTCGGGCCTTTTCTCCTTTTATATAGCGTGGCGGAACAAAATTACATATAAAACATAAACAGATAAATAAACCAAAATACAAAGGAAAACCTTTGCGGACATAAAAATTTTAACATGGTGCGACGTACGAGTGGGGACCACATCGTAGTCGGCCATCGCAATTGACAGTATTTCGATATTCGATATGGCGGAACGGAAAAAGTGCGATTTTCGATATTTGCGATGTGCGATGAGATCGCATCGCAAATATCTGCGATAACACATGGCGGAAACAAACAATGGAAATGCGATATTGTGATATTGCGATGGTGCGACGAGCGCACATCGCAACTTTCAACATTTGCGATCAACACAATGGAATGGGCGGAGGGCGATTTGTGACATTGCAATGTTGCGATCGTGCGATGGCGCAATGATCGCTCATCGCAAATAATCCACATCAACAAGACACTTCACATCTGAAAATCTGAAAATTGTGCTCTGCGATCTGCGCTTTGGCGCTTAAGTGGTAGGGACCACTTGTCCGGTCTCTTCATAACTTTTAAGTCTTTCGCTTGTTCGATCAATTTCATTCATTTTTGGTTGTTGAGGGCTTTAAAGCCCGACTTGACTGTTTTAAATAAAACTGCTCCTCCGTAGACAAAAATCTTCATTTCTCTGCTAAAGTAACTTCTCGCCCATAACAAAATTAATTCCTCTGCTATACTTGGCTGCGGCCCATCAAAATTTAATTCTTCTCCATTCCTCTTTAGTATACGGTGCTGTGCACTCAATCTCCTCTCCGCTGCTGCTGTACTTTGTTCTTTGTTCTTCCTGCCCAAGGCACGACAGGTGACTTTAATAATTTCAACAGTTTCCATCTAGAACACTAATTTCTCCATTTACCCTATTTTCGTCCTAAACGGTAAGTTCTTCGTTTAACAATTTTTCATCTATAACACTAATTTCTCCAATTTCCCTATTTTCATCAATTACTTTGTTTTCATCATCACATTGTTGAGCTCCATTAACAACATGGAATGGGGAGCATATTTGGCTTCAATTTTCTGCACAGTGGAAGGGGGAGGTCGGAGTATTTTATGATCGATAACATACGGAGAAAAGACGGAGAGACGTAAGGAATGACGGTAGTTTGCGGAATAGTGTACAGATTCAGTGAAGCAAAAACCACAAATTTTGGGGTTCTAATGTTTCCTCTAACAAATATAAGTGATTTAGTGAAAGCTTTCCAATGTTTTCACAAATTTCAGTGCTAATTGGACAGACACAAAATATTTTCAAAATAATTTTCAATTTATGCGACGATAGTCGATGAGGAACACATTTTGTTGGATTGCAGTGCCTGGAGACGTTGTTGTGAGACATGTGAGTATACAGCAAAATCCATGGTAATGGGACTAAAGGCGTGAAACCTTGCAACTTCCAAAATGGCATCACACCTTCCCTCATTTCAATGTAAAACGCGTCAAATCTCAAAAAGAATCACCCACAGTTGTTGCAGAGAAATTGTTGGCAGTGAGCAAGATGCAACCCGGTTAAGGAATTATATAAACTTGGTAATATAAACACTAAGTGTTTGTGTCTGTAGTGCTGACTGTAATGTAAATAAGTATGAATAAAAGAGTTAGTTAGAAAGAAGAAGTACTACGTTGAAGAATTCAACCTTATGTATGATATCCAACATAAAGAGTACATTGGAGCTACCTTCCATGGAGAGCAAAGGTTCTTATTGATCAATTAAGAACCAACGCACATCATCTTCAAACAGGACAATGGAAAAGGCCTAAAGAAACTTGGGAAGAATGAGTGTGTACATTTTGCAATTCTGGAACAGTGGAATCAGAAAAACATTTCATTTCGGAACATGATGTGTTCAAAGACATTAGAGAAAGTTATGGGAATATGTTAGCATCGGTTTCTTGGAATTATCTTTTGAACGATGAGATAGCTGGAAGGTTGAGACAGCTCATCATCAATTTGAACAAGAAGAAGACTGAAATGCAAAAGGCGAAAACATGGAACCCATAGTCTCATAAGCTATTTTTAGTCTTGTGAACGTTAAAATTTCATTCCTTCATTCATATATTATTAATATAATTTTATATAGGGAATACCCCAAAGTTCATATGGGCAAGGCATTCATGAATTCGGTAATAGTTAGGGAATATCCATTCTAAGCTATCCATTCCAAGGTTAGATTGTTTATGCAGTATGAGCCATTAAATTTCCTACCTTTGCAGCTACCATCTAAGCCTATTTTATCAAACACTAACTGAGAGTGGAAAATTTGATGTTTGTACTTGAAAGTATGCAACAACTATTAGTGCATAGTTATTGGTGTACATACACATAGTTAGCCTTAATTAGCTTTATTTTAACTCTAGATATTGCATGTGATGTGCACTTGTCTTAGCTAGTTAACTCAAGTGCTTACATGTGTGTGCACTTGGCTTTAGTTAGTTAACTCTAGTGCTTGCATGTGGTGCATGTACACATTAACAAAACATAAAGTAGACCTAGCTTCTTTTACCTTTAACTATCCATAGTTATTGCATGTACAACAAAGCTTAATTCACTTGCTTTTATGTATTGATTCTAAAACTAATATTGATGGTTCTTTATTCTAATTGCTTTTATTTTTCAACTTGTCAAGTTTGTGCAATTATTCTCCAACTAGATCCGTATTTGTGCTCTAATAATTTTACAATAGTGAATCTTGGTTTAAGATGGTTTTGTGTAAAATAACCTTTAAAAAATGGTAGACACGCTGCTCATGAACATCTAAATTGATTGGATTTATGAATTTCTTTCTTCCTTGGACTATGAAGTAATAAAATTGAAATTTGTAATCACTGTGTATTCTATTATAGCAGTCATGTGATATGGTTTTTGGTGATTATACTTCAAATTTAATAAAAATGTCTATTTTGATTTTGATAATATTTAACAAATTTTTAGAGTGATTTTCTGTTAATTTTCAAGCTCAAGAAGGAAACTTAATATTTATTTTCACATCTCATATAAGTATGGATTTAATACATCTAGGTTGTATAAAATCATATAAACCATGAGAGTCACAAATTTTCATTTCTTTTTATGAAACCCAGTGGTGTTCCGAGAGTAGTTCTACACTGCATTTTTAATTGTAAGGGGGCTTAATTGCTTCAGAATTATTCTTTCATAGATGTTATGCCCATCTGCACTATAGAAGTCAACTAAAGGTCTAGGGGTATTGTTGAGTATTGTTCCTAAGTTAGCTTTAACCATGTATTTTGAATTAAAATGGAAACCTAATTATTCTTGGATTTTTTTTTTTATAGATGTTGTGCTCGACTGCACCCTAAAGAAATCAACTTCAGCAAAAACAAGTGTGGACATAGTAAATAGGTAAGATCTGGTTCACTTTGGCTCGCCCTTAGGTTTAAACATGATTATCCAAAGAGTGCTTCGACTAAATTGCACTGCAAATAGAGAATAATGTTGTGAGTGACTGGACTGGTAATTGTGTTTGTGTGTTGTTTTTTTTTAACTATTAAAACAAAATTAACTTAAAATATTGTAATTAAATTAAAATATTATATACTTGTAATAAAATAAAAAATATATAAAAATATATTTTGTTTAATTTTATTTTTAAATTTTGTATATAAAAGTAATAATCTATTTATTTTTTAAATAAAATAATTACACCGAAGGTGTTCTTTTATGAGATTGAATGGGAAACATTGTTCATCCCAGCCAATCCCTGTGCTCCATCTCTGCTCCAGATTCGCCCTTCTATCCTCTTAAAATTTGACACTTGGCGGTTGCTCTCTTACGCGTTCTTGTTTGTCGCGGTTTTGGCGGCGCGGGAGTTGGATGAGCCACGCCTTCGATGTCCTTTTGCTCCATTTAAAGAACAATTGCTAGTTATGTTTATAAAGGCCATAATAGGTGAATGGTTGTGTTTCTAAGATGATTTTTGTATAATGGGCATCTTTCTATTTCAAATATTACTAAAAAAAATCCAAAAAACTATTGGCATAAGTTTACACCCATTGGTGCAAATGGGTGTTATATAGCTTTTCAATTGAGTCTATGCAAAATGTATTTTGTGTAATTTATTTTCTTTCAGAAAAGTTGTCTTATCTTATACTGAGTACATTATGGGAAGATTTAGCCTCTCGAGGAGCAGAAGTAACTTTGTTTTCATTTTTTTCTCAAATCATATCAGCATTTACTCTCTCAAAACTTCTGGTTTACAATTTATTTTGTAATATATATTGACCAATGCGTTAACTTTATCGGATTGCATGTTTTTTATAACTTAAATTGAACGTTCAATGTGGTTGTAATTGTTCTTTGACAATTTTGAAAGTGATGTAAGTATTTTGGTGTACAACTCTCTTTTCAAAAGGAAAATACTTGATAAGTTAAGTAAATAATATAATAAATAAGTTATTAGTCTATTTATACAAGTTAAATTGTTTATAAATTTTTATAGGTCTAGGGTGAAAGAAAAAAAGAAAGACAATTGGAGTAAAAAAAAGTTGGTAGAAGTTTAAATTTTCAGGTTGGAAGTCAATTACAAATAATTGCAAATATCTATTTATAAATGCAAGTAACTAAATAAATTTAATTCAGAGACCAATAAATATTATATATGATGTAATTTTGTCAATTATGAATTAATAACAATTTTTATGTTAAAAAAAACTTAATAAATTTAATGAGAACTTTTCATTAAACAATTATAACAAAATTTCATTTTTTTTTTTGTTATATTTTGGAATAGGATCTTCAGAATTTTAATTTAATTATCAACAATTATTAAGTGGATAATAAGGATTTAATAATTGGGCTTATGCCACCCCGCTATTCCAAAGTGTCCTCAAAGTGTCCTCAAGGGAAATCTCCAGGAGATAAAATCCGGGGAAGGATAATTATTCCCATCAAGTGTTGTTCCCAACCTCTGTTAACTGTCGTCCCTTGTCCTTTTTAAAAGAGCGCAAGTATTTTTCCTCAGACTGGAGTCAACAACACTCACAATCCCATTTTTGGTCTCTTCCTCCTATGAAAGCGCTTCATATCATCCTGACTTGTTCCACGTTGACCAACCTCCACGTCAACCCGAGTGCTCATCACCCTGGCTTTTCCCTCGTGATCTCCTCTTTGATCTTTCGAGGAAGATCCTCCAAGACACATCATCCCGATGCTGTCTCTTGATGGGTTCTTTTAACAAAACTCAAGTTTTTTCTCTCGACCTCTGTCGAATGATAGACTTGTTGACACTTTCAAAAAAAAAACTAAGTGTTGGATGGCTACCTGTGTCTTCTAATCTCAACCCCTGTCGAGCTTTAAACGCAAGAATTTATGGAACTATTATATCAATGTGGCACCTGTGCCTTACTTATGAGGATTCAAACCAAATCCTGAGGTAACATACCTACGGTACTGTTAATATATATATATATATATATAATAAATGAATTAAAAGAAAACAATTTCATGAGGACTGGTTACTATGTCTTACTCGAAAAATCACTCTCATCACACTCACTTTTTATTAATTCAATACTTATGTAAATACATAGTTCTCGTCCATATCCATGAAGATAGGGTCACATGGACCAATTTGGGAATTATTGAACTAATTACAACAATTAGCTAATTTTGATGCATTGCATGGAAATAAAACACAAATTCTATCCTAACAATTGACTCATTGAGGAACCAACTCCCCTAGTAAAATATTTTGACCTCTCCGTCAATTGGATTTTTACGGATGCCCCTGAATCATACTCCCAAAGAATAAAGAATTCATGGGCTCCTGCCCATGAGGTCTTCAACAATTCTTCCACTTTTATGTAATAGTGTAGCAATCATCCAAGTTGCATCAACTATTCGATGGTCCTTCCACTTGAAAAAATACTCATAGTATTCCTTGGCCTTGGTCTTCTTAATCAGCCTTTTGTCTAAAATTCCCTTTGTATGTAAAGGATTTGATGTTGGCAACTACTTGTGCCAATTAATTTTTTGTTTTCCACTGCCATATGTTATCTATAAATCCTCTCCTGGATGATAATTATATAGGTATGCAACATTGAAGATGAGATAAATTCCAATCCATGGTGGAATATATATCTCATATTTGTTTGCTGAAATTTTCCAAAGGATCTTATAAGGACCAACTTTATTTAATTTCAGTTTATGGTACTCTCTTTTAGGAAATATTTCTTTCCTCAAATGTGCCAACATTAAATCTCCTAATTCAAATCCATGTTCTCTCCTCTTGAGATATTCTCTGGTCTTGTATTTGAGGCTACTCTCTTATAGCCTCTATTGCACTTGCTCATGGATCTCGTGCATAGTTCGGTTTAACCCATCTTCATCTCATTTTGAAGGAAAATTGTTCTCCTTTTTTCTCCACCGGTATTCTCCTACTACACTCATTTGTTTTGCTCTTCCCAAGTTTTTGAGTTCATGTAATCCTCTTGGATGTACCCAATACATGATATAAAAAGAACTCTGACCAATGATTGTGTTTAGAGAATCATTATAGGCAAATTCATAATGGGAAAGCACCTGATCCCACTTTTTGGGATGGTCTTTGATCCGTATTTATGCATGAATGAAATAAAATACATAAATAAACATAAATGCAAAGATGCAACAAAAAATATACTTCATTTCAATAATATCAAATAATTGAAATAAGCTTATAAACAAAATGGAAATAAACTAGCTCGAGCAATGATAGTTTATCTCTGAGAAGATATGTGACGTCTACATGCCTCTGAACTGTGCTACAATGAGGCTCAAGGGCCTTTTTATTATTGAACAACATGGGAAAACCCTAAACATCCAAAAATCTAACCCTAGGAGATGAAACGCCAAAACAATGGGCCCCGTTTGGGTAATTTGGTACATCAACCTCCCAGGGATGTAAATTTGGTATACAATCTCCGTTTGACATGAAAAATACCTTGTTAGAAATGTTGAAGTTTGCAACAAGAAACAGTGAAATTAGCATCCGGAAACAACATCCTTGATCCTAGTGAAAATTAAGCACCTACACTAGGCGGGGGCCACACAGGCTATTTTTGGGTGTATGTCTATTTATAGATGTATGCGCATAATATATTTATAGAATGCATGTCTATTTATAGATGAATACCTATCTTTATTATCCCTTAATATTAGATGGATAATAAACTATAATCTATTTTCAATGAGAACTTGGAAATAGCTAACTGAAGAGGCAAAATTAGTTAGCTAAGTGAATTTAGAGTTAAGAGGTTGGTTGGTGGGACATGTAGGTTGACTTGAGTTGTAACAGAGTGATTCTAGTTGTAACAGAGTTGGAAGTGCAGTGGTGCATGGGTTGTGCAAGCTGTAAATTAGTTTAACTCAGTTAAGTGAGTTAAAGTTAGTTGTGCTAGTTGTAACTGCAGATACACTAGTGAGAGATCAAGTGAATTAAATATTAATTAATTCACATGTAGTGATCTCACATGAAATTGATGTTTTTAATATTATTAACTGCATGCATGACAGATCCAGTGGAGACCCAGTTGAGATGTAGGTGAAATGGATAGTTGACTATCAGTTGTGACATTATCGATTGCACACATGCAACCACACACACATTGGATGTGCCTATGAGGATTGCGCAATCAAGGCATGCAAGAATAATTCATTCAAGGGTTCTTTACCATCATGGATTGCACAGTGGAGGCAAGCTATATGGAGATAGTAATTTGGCTAAGGAACTTGCCAATTTTTGTATGACAGTGTGAGACGGTTAGCTCATGTACTGAGAGCTCTTGGATTAGAGCTTTGTATGTAATTGGTTCATGATCCATGATATAATACATAATAGAAGATAGTGGGGTTTTTAGTTATATGCTTTCCTCGAGTAAATTATATGTCTTATGTGTGATTGATCTTTCTTCATGATATTGTGATTGATGATTGTGTTTCAAATTCTGCAAATAATTTGTAGAAGCAATTCTGTATTTAACAATATCATATTATTTTTTTATCAGGAGAATCCAAGACATACATGCGTGTTTTATAATTTCTACATGGTATCAGAGTTGTGTTATAAATTTTCTACATGGTATGAGAGAAGGAATTTGGGTGCACGAGTTTGTAAAGAATATCTGGAAATTGTGATGCAAAATTTTCAAAAACAAATAGCATATTTGAATTCCTTGCGAAAAAATACCCAATTAAAAAAAAAATCAGTGGAATCGGAGCTCGGATGAGGGAGATATCATCGATTTAAAATCAACTCTTTTGTTAGAAAATTTTGTGAAGGCGGGACAATTACAATGTGTGCAAGCCAAGAACCTACATGCACTGAGGTAGAAGGTGCATGCAAAGCTTTGAGGAGAAAATAAGAGGTTAGTGACTTGGTGGTTGAGAGGGAGCCTCTTAACATGCAGCCTGAGAAGCAGTCTCAGAAGGTTGTGGAGCAGCCACAACTGGAGATGCAGAATAATTTCTATAGATTTGATATAGATGTGATTTTTACAGAGCTTCCTACCATTGGGAAGTGTGAGAAAGTCATGCAATTGACCCTTGAGAGGGAGCTGGATTTGCATGCAGGTAAGAGTGAACCTCAAGATGTGGAGCAGCCACATGCGGAGGATCATGGAGTGGGAGCAACCACTCATGCAGAGAAAGTTTGAGCCAGATGGGCACAGGGAGTGCATGCAGCTATACCACTAGGTGAAAGGTGGGGCAACATACACGAATAATCCCAAGAAGAAATTTTGGGTAGGATTCATTGAGATGGTGTGGATCTCATGGATCCAACCTGGCTACGAGGAGCCCACAGTACAATAGTAGTAGGATTAGTTGGATTGATGCAGCGAGATGTCGTGAGGACATGAAATCAAAGTGGAAATGTTGGATATTGGAGCACAAATATGAATTGGCATCAAGTGAAGAGTGCATGGATGAAGGTGTCAGCAGCGCAGTGGATCCTGAAGACATGTGCAGTAGCTAGCATAAGTCAGAAGACTTTGATGACATATGCATTATACTGATTCAGTTTTTTGGAGGCTATTCAGTTTTAGAAGTGTTGCATGCAAAGGTTGCTTGTGCGATAAACACTAGTGAAGTGTTACATGCAAGAGTTGCATGTGCGAGAAACACTAGAGAAGTGTTGCATGCAAAGGTTGCATGGCGCATGCATGGAGTTTCATGTCGCATGCAAGGGTTGCATGTCACATGCATGGAGTTGCATGTCGCATGCAAGGACATTCATTTCTTGTTGAGAGGGAATGTTGAATTTTGCAACAAGAAACAGTGAAATTGGCATCCAGAAACAACATCTTTGATCCTAGTGAAAATTAAGCACCTACACTAGGTGGGGCCCACACAGGCTATTTTTGGGTGTATGTCTATTTATAGATGTATGGGCATAATATATTTATACAATGCATGTCTATTTAAATATGCATGTCTATATTTATTATCCCTTAATATTAGATGGACAATAAACTATAATCTATTCTCAATGAGAACTTGGAAATAGTTAACTGAAGTGGCAAAATCACTTAGCTAAGTGAATTTCGAGTTAAGAGGTTGGTTGGTGGGACATACAGGTTGACTTGAGTTGTAACATAATGATTCTAGTTGTAACAGAGTTGGAAGTGCAGTGGTGCATGAGTTGTGCAAGTTGTAAATCAGTTTAACTCAGTTAAGTGAGTTAAATTCAGTTGTGCTAGTTGTAACTACATATACACTAATGAGAGATCAAGTGAATTAAATATTAATTAATTCACATGTAGTGATCTCACATGCAATTGATGTTTTTACTATTATTACCTGCATGCATGACAGATCCAATGGAGACCTAGTTGAGATGTAGGTGAAAGGGACAATTGACTATTAGTTGTGAAATTATCCGTTGCACACATGAAACCACACACACATTGGATGTGCCTATGAGTATTGCATAGTCAAATCAGGCAATAATCATTAATTTAGGGGTTCTTTACCATCAGGGATTGCGTAGTTGAGGCGGGCTTTATGGAGACAGTAAATTGGCTAAGGAACTTGCCAATTTTTGTATGACAATGTGAGACAGTTAGCTCATGTACTGAAAGCTCTTGGATTAGTGCTTTTTATGTAATTGTTTCATGATCCATGATATAATACATAATAGAAGATAGTGGGGTTTTTAGCTATATGCTTTCCCTGGGTAAATTATAGGTGTTATGTGTGATTGTTCTTTCTTCATGATATTGTGATTGGCGATTTTGTTTCAAATTCTGCAAAGATTTTGTATTTAACAATAGCATATTGTTTTTTGATCAGGAGAATCCAAGATATACATGCATGTTGTATAATTTCTACATGGTATTGGAGCCGTATTATAAATTTTCTACATGGCATGAGAGTAAGAATTATTTAGGTGCATGAGTTTGCAGAGAATATCTGAAAATTGTGATGCAAAATTTTCAGAAACAAATAACATATTTGGATTCTTTGCGAAAAAATACCCAAATTGAAGAAAAAAAAATCGGTCAAATCAGAGCTCGAACGAGGGAGATATCATTGATTTAAAATCAGCTCTTTTGTTAGAAAATTTTGCGATGACGGGGCAATTACAATGTGCGCGAGCCAAGAAATTACATGCACTGAGGTACAAGATGCATGCAAAGCTTTGAGGAGCAAAGCAGAGGTTAGTAACTTGGTGGTTGAGAGGGAGCCTCTCAACATGCAGCCTAAGAAGCAGTCTCAGAAGGTTGTGGAGTAGCCATAATTGGAGATGCAGAAGAATTTCTATAGATTTGATGTAGATGCGATTTCTATAGAGCTTCCTACCATTGTGAAGTGTGAGAAAGTCATGCAATTGACCCTTAAGAGGGATCTGGATTTGCATGCAGGTAAGAGCGAACCTCAAGATGTGGAGCAACCACATGCGAAGGATCATGGAGTGGGAGCAACCACTCATGTAGAGAAATTTCGAGCCAGATGGGTAGAGGGAGTGCATGCATCTATACCACTAGGTGAGAGGTGGGGCGACATGCCTGAATAATCCCAAGAAGAAATTTTGGGCAGGATTCATTGAGATGGTGTGGATCTCATGGATCTAACCTAGCTACAAGAAGCCCATAGAACAATAGTAGCAGGATCAGTTGGATTGATGCAGTCAGATGTTGTGAGGACATGAAATCAAAGTGACAGTGTCGGATACTGGAGCACAAATCAGAGTTGGAAAAAGGTGCAAAGTGCATGAATGCAGGTGTCAGCATCACGGTGGATCCTAAAGACATGTATTGTAGTATCTAGCATAAGTCAGAAGACTTTGATGACAGATGCATTATACTGATTCAGTTGTTTGGAGGCTATTCAGTTTTGAAAGTGTTGCATGCAAAGGTTGCATAGCGAAGTGTTGCATGCAAGAGTTACATGTGCGAGAAACAATAGAGAAGTGTTGCATGCAAAGGTTGCATGGCGCATGCATGGAGTTACATGGTGCATGCATGGAGTTGCATGTCGCATGCAAGGGTTGCATGTCGCATGCATGGAGTTGCATGTCGCATGCAAGGACATTCCTTT
This sequence comes from Pinus albicaulis, assembly GCA_034641835.2. NCBI lineage: Eukaryota > Viridiplantae > Streptophyta > Pinopsida > Pinales > Pinaceae > Pinus > Pinus albicaulis. The sequence continues at coordinate 289,918,037 of CM076574.1, read as the reverse complement.
CTTGTTGAGAGGAAGTGTTGAAGTTTGCAACAAGAAACAGTGAAATTGGCATCCGGAAACAACATCCTTGATCCTAGTGAAAATTAAGCACCTACACTAGGTGGGGCCCACACAGGCTATTTTTGGGTGTATGTCTATTTATAGATGTATGCGCATAATCTATTTATAGATGCATGTCTATCTTTATTATCCCTTAATATTATATGGACAATAAAATATAATCTATTCTCAATGAGAACTTGGAAATAGTTAACTGAAGTGGCAAAATCAATTAGCTAAGTGAAGTTCGAGTTAAGAGGCTGGTTGGTGGGACATGTAGGTTGACTTGAGTTGTAACATAGTGATTCTAGTTGTAATAGATTTGGAAGTGCAATGGTGCATGAGTTGTGCAAGTTGTAAATTAGTTTAACTCAGTTAAGTGAGTTAAAGTTAGTTGTGATAGTTGTAACTACAGATACACTAGTGAGAGATCAAGTGAATTAAATATTAATTAATTCACATGTAGTGATCTCACATACAACTGATGTTTTTACTATTATTAACTGCATGCATGACAGATCCAATGGAGACCCAATTGAGATGTAGGTGAAATGGATAGTTGACTATCAGTTGTGACATTATCGGTTGCACACATGCAACCACACACACATTGGATGTGCCTATGAGGATTGCGCAATCAAGGTAGGCAAGAATCATTCATTTAGGGGTTCTTTACCATCAGGGATTGCGTAGTGGAGGTAGGTTGTATGGAGACAGTAAATTGGCTAAGGAACTTGCCAATTTTTGTATGACAGTGTGAGACAGTTAGATAATGTACTGAGAGATCTTGGATTAGAGCTTTGTATGTAATTGTTTCATGATCCATGATATAATACATAATAGAAGATTGTGGGGTTTTTAGCTATATGCTTTCCACGGGTAAATTATCTTTGTTATGTGTGATTGATATTTCTTCATGATATTGTGATTGGCAATTGTGTTTCAAATTCCGTAAAGATTTTGTAGAAGCCATTCTGTATTTAACAGTAGCATATTATTGTTAGATCAGGAGAATCCAGGCAATATATATTTTGTATTAAATTTATACAAGAAAGATATATCTGAGGGATGCAACTTTCGAGTGACCAACATTGATTAATGACCCATGTTGGTCTCTTTTTTCCCAAAAAACATCGTTTAGGGCTTCAAAACGGCTCGAGAAGTTTAGGACCTGAAAAATGCCAAAAATAGTAAAACTGTACTACAATTAAGGAAACTAAAAAAATAAAAGAAACAATGGTGGGGGTCCAAGTGGGATAGGCGGGTGCCCACCAATATCCACCTGGATCAGTGCTGCCCCCTGTTAACACTGGAAAATCGTACAACAGAAAATGACATTAGTTAATGTCGAGCCTAAGGATTTACAGGACATGGATACATTATGGAATCAAAAAGTATTTAAAATCTCTAAGGTTTTGAGAACATCAAATTTGAACTAGTCATAAATGCTCAAATGCGCGCTTTTTCCTTCGAAAATATCGCCTTCTACGCGCACTAGAGCCCGATAAGTGCGCATTCCTGGAAGTGGAAAAAAGTCTCTTTCCGGGACCACAAGCAAGAAAAGGACAATTTCTCCTTATGTGAAAGCCACCTAAGGATAGCACCAGTGCCCCCCTTAGGCATTGTGTGAGCACACAAAAGCATATTTCAGCACACAATGGAATCATGCCCCTCCCTTGGGTCACCATCCATCATGTACCAAGGGAGGGAAGGAGGTTTGAAAGCTCACCTATATAAACCCACAAAGAGATGAACAACGTGTGATCACAAGGTTATGCTGGCCAAAGTTTCCCAAGCAACACTAGCAGTTTGTGTGACCCAAGGAGCTGAAGCAGGAGAGGACTCGATTGTTGGCCACCCAAAAATCTTAGTCCATTGCAGCAGAGAGAGAGAGTTGAACTGCGTCAGAAGGCAGAACTTCAAGGACAGACATCCTTGCATTGGGCCCTAGAGCCATTGCCTAGGCCCTTTGGCAAGTGGGTAAGATTTGTTTTTATTACAAGCATTCAATAAGAAGAGGCCATCGAGCTGTTGTTTACCTTGCTATTGTTTGGAACTCTCTATGTTGCTTCTTTTTTGTTTTTTGTTTTAGTTTTTTAACAGAGCATACTTTAGTATATTACTTCATTTAAGTCTTATACTTCTGAGCTCCCCCCATATACTGCCTGTTACCTATAATTTAGAGGGTAGACCACACTCTCTAAACTCATGTGATTTCGTACACTTGTGTGTCGAATCCACCACAATAGGATTAGCGACTCCACTGATGTGTTTCAAGTTTATGTGGTTGTGCCATCTTTTGCAGGAGACCCTTAGTTTATGCTAGAGTGGAGCTGACAGTCCTCTGACCCATCTTGCAGTCCCTAGACTCACTGAGGTGACAGAATAAAGAAGGCAACTCCTAATTTTTTTTACTTGCACGAATTTTGCGCGCTGTTTTTTCACATAGATGCGCAAGGCATGCGTTCAGAGGTGACCTGCGCGCAGGAAAGCGCACCTATCAGAGGTTTTTGTGCGCAATTTGCAGAGAGAGTTTTTCTCCCTATATTATGCATTTTTTCTACTTGTAAGTGTGTTGGGAAGCCCCTAATGTATCTAACAACACCTGTGTTGATACCCCACAGCTTCTGAGAACTAATTTGTGTTGCTTTTTGTAGGCATTTAATTAGTTTTCATTTAAGTTGGTTTTTTGCAAAATGTGTTCACATAGTTTAAGTAGGGGGGCAATTAACCATTTCTTTCCGAAAAATTTATGTTTTTTGCAAATTCTAGTATGCACACTTAGTTTAACTAGTCCAAGTAAGTGGCTCATGACCACACATGCATAAGCTAGTGTAGAAGTTGTTTAGTTTAAATTTCAATTTTTGCATTTAGGAAATTGCGGGACTAGGATTGAATCGCAAGTTAGAGCAAGTAATATCTGTTGTCTTTGCGCCATTGGGTGACCCTAGACAAGCATATGAACACTCTACATTTTTGATTCTCCATCTCCCTTTAGTCACTCACATAGACTAATTAGGAGGTTTTGGAAGCGGCCCATTATCCGCAAATGATTTTTATTTGAGCAAGGAACAACGTCACATAGTTTAACTAGGGGACTTTTGTAAAGGATCACCGATATCCACATGTTCAAATTATGAGATTGTTCACTATACGCTCACACACATTCACCCATTAAGAAAATAAAGCCACCTAAAAATAACTTAAACCAACTCACTAAACTCTCCCCACAGGGGCCACAAGAGAAATTATAGTTTAAGTTAGGATCAAGGGGGTAGGCATCCAATAAGCCGTCTTGATCATGCTTCACATTTGAAACATAGAATTTTCGTTTTTAGGGAGTTTTAAAATCCACCTATCAGCCCATGGAAAAGAAAACCCGAGTGTGGCAGAGATCCGATTCAGAGGGGGTTAGGCTTAGGCGCAGTGCATGGGGTATCAATTGGGGCTACCTGACCCCGCTGATACTCGATACTGTTAGCTGACTACCAAGAAGCCCAAGACTCAAACGCTCACGTGGTACGATGGTTCTTAGTGGCCAAAACTAGGGCATCCTTTACCCTATAGGTGACGATGCAGGCAAGCACCAGACCCTCTACCCTTACCTTGGTTGATTCTCTTTGGCTGATTGGGGGCGTCGCCAGCTCTTATGGGACGTTGTGCCAGCACTTGCAAGAGATAATCTCAAGGCCCAGTTACTTTTGAGTGTGTGAGGACGTTATTAGGTCTTCTAGGATTTTTTGAGTATCACGCGCAAACAAAAAAAACCATTTTTTTCTTGATTGCTCACATAGATTAAGTTAAAGGAAAATTTATTTCATTTTCGCTTTGTTTTATGTATGTGGCCATAAATTTTTCGTGATTAAAGACTCAATCCCCTCAAATTTTTTTTCCAAAACCCAACCTGGACGACCCTCAAACGGTTCCAACAAAACCTCGTCGGTCCGGGCGTCTTTTGGACCTCCCCCCATTATCGGGAGGGGTTCCAGGTCTTTCACCGTTTAGGCATCAAAGACAGAACGTTGCCATAGTTGTTGGTTCCTCCTTTCTTGGAGCAACCTTAGTTGGAAACTCTAGTCAGTCTCCCAACACCACACCACACATCACTCCCCCCTCGTCCCCTAGGGGGCAGAAGAGTGCATCCCATACGGGAAGCCAGCTGAATTCACAACCGGGTACGTCACAAACTAACCCTCGTTCTAACCAGAATTTTGTGTCTTCATACGTTGCCATGGTGTCAACCTCTCAGTCACCCTTCTTAGCAGCATTAAATCTACCAGATTTAACCAAGCTCACCAATGACCCCATCGCACATGACCCCAATTGGCCTCCCATGCCCACAAATCTCTCTTCAGACATACCAAAGTTTGAGGGCAAGCAAGCGGAAGACCCGGGGAATCATATAATGACCTTTCACCTATGGTGCTCATCAAATAGCACCATTGATGATACTGTTCGATTGAGGCTGTTTCAATGCACTCTCATGGGAGTGGCCGCGAAATGGTATGTTAAGAAACCCCTTGCTTCACATGGAACCTTTAGCGCCCTCGCTACTGCATTCCTCACATACTTTTAGCTACCCATTCACCACGATTCGGGAATGGAGTTACTCACTCATTTCAGAAAATCTCCCTCTACCCACATTTCTGAACATCTCCATGAGTGGAGACGACGTCGCAGCTTATGCAAAGCACAACTTGACGATTGGGTCCTTTTAGATTTATTCTTGAAAACTCTGACGAGGGAGATTTCAAAGGATGTGGCGCAACGTAACCCCACATATGAAGAGGACGCAATCAGTAAAGACCAACAGCTTGAACTGATCTATACGCGATCTGGATACATATACAATATCCTGCCTAATGCCCCGTGCTTGCAATCTTATCAAGAATTTCCAGGCACATTGAACTCTGCAGATGAACTTATTGGGTCAATGACCCAAGGGTACCTAGGTAGAAATAGTTAGAATCATGGTTACACACATGGGTCTACCCAGAACATGTCTCAACCTGGATTTCAAAGTCATCATATGCAGCAGTAAAATTTGACTAATAGGGCGCCAGTGTATCACCAATGAGGACCTTACCCTCTGGCCGGGGGGACCTAGTATGCAGGAAGAAAAACTGACGGAAGAACTCCTCCCCAACGGCCAGGTGCAAAAATAGGACAACAATATGCTCAGTCCCAAGCACATAACCCACCAATGCAAAAAAATGCACAGGTGAACTTTGTGCAGCCATCCCAAAATCATCCACACCAGTATGATCAGGAGAATTACCCTCCTAACGTGGTCAAAAGAAAGGTAAATAAGAAACTCAAAGGGAACCCCGGACAGGGGGGCAGCAACCAACAACGCCCACCGCAACCTCGGCCTGGACATAACTCCAACCGGAACCAGAACCAGGAGCCAAGCAATGCCCAAAAGCAAGGCAAGAGGCCACCTCTATGAAAAAACCATTCTTGTTCGATATGTGGTGAGTACGGGCACTATACTCACTACTGTCCCAAACTCCCTGAGCTTAAAAAGCTTTAGAGTAACTGAGGACAAGGAGGATCTTCCTAGACAACTGCAATTATGAAAGAACCCTTCCCCCATCAAGGAACGGTCAGCACTCAGCAGCAAAACCCCAACGATTCCGAGAAAAACAACCATTAAATTTACATGGCTGGGGAAGAAATGCTTTTCCAAACCCGGAATCGTAGCTACGACACCCCACCAGACACCGGTACGTCAGGGGCTAGTACGTCAGTGCCGACTGCACCTTTGACCATTACAAAGATTCCTTTGGAACCATTGCCAAAAATGGTTAAAGGGCCTAATAAACGAGCAGGTAACTAATCTAAAGCAGCCCACAATTACAACATCGTAGACAATTTAGCCCAGTCACCTGTTGCTATGTCCGCTTTGGAGGTACTGTAGTCATGCCCGAAGCAGCGGAAAGCCCTACTTTCTGCCTTACGCACCGTCGACCCTGCTGACATGCGCATGATGGCTTTTGATTTAGACAAAGCCACCCCTAGGATGCCCTCCATGGTCACCTTCCAGATACCAGTATCGGTACAGAATATCATTATTCACCAATGTGTCATTGACGAGGGTGCATCCACGTGCATCATGTCAAAGAATGTATGGCAGAAGTTAGGAGCCCCAGAACTCAAACCTTCCGTCATCACTCTTAGAGCATACGATGGTCATCCCTCAACCCTCGTCGGTCTCTTCCAAAATGTACCACTCTACTTAGCCGGGAAAACGGTCCACATAGACATTGAAGTCCTGGATTCTCACTTGGATTACAATATACTCCTTGGGCGGAGTTACATGTACGCCATGTCTGCCATAGCATCCTCTGTTTTCCGCATCATGATGTTCCCCACAAGGATTGAATCATTACAGTAGACCAGCTGACGCACACTGAAAAACGTCCTTTGACCAATATAGATATGGTTCTACCCTATGTAGACACAACCACTGATGGTATTGTACGATATCAAGAATATGGCCCTTTCCAATTCAAGCCATCGTCCATCCTAGGCTCATTCCTAGGAGATCCTCCTATTATCCTTGAAGTATCGATTGATGCCACAGGGGCCCCGATGTGCATGATGTACACATCAAGCACCGAGGTTAGTCAGGACACGGACTTAAGCAATAACGACACTAAGGCATCAACTACTGCAGCCTCCATATTCTATGCCGCCTCCCAAACTCCTTTCCTATACCCACCTCCTGGCTTCACCTCCCAGCAGGTTTTGGCAACACTGGTACTACCCAACATATCGTTGGCATTCCTATTGTGGTATCTCGTTCCCCCTCCAGGAATTCCAGCTACCAACATTAATGCATTTGGGTTACAGCCCCTCGGTCCCGAGGAGCCCCAACCTACCCAAGTAGCAGCCCAAACCGCCCCCGCAAGGGAAATCCCCACTGCAAAACTAGCAACCACAATAAAGAAAATTGCCAAGAAAGGAAAGAAAGTGGTGACCCCCACCATATAGAGGGAGTCATCAGCCTGCGCTATATGTGATGTCACAGGACACCCTAGTCACATATGCCTGGAGTTGGATGAGTTAAAACCACTTCTCGGCTGCAAGGCAGGCACCTCAAAATGGCATTCCCATAAAAAGGAACTTGCCACCAAAAGTACAGGCAAACTGCTGCGTACCAATCACGCATGCGCCCTCTATGACACCTACGGACATTATACCCACCACTGTCTAGAAATACCATGTGCGGTATCGGGACGCCTTACACGCGATCGAGCGATCCTATCAAGAGGATCCCTCCATCTAGTCTATTAATGACGAGCCACACACCATCTTGTACTTACAAGAGGAGCACCGATACGTAGAGCGCCCCCCAGTAATGCCAATTATACGTTGCACACTATGCGATGTGTTAGCGCTCGAATCTACCTTAGGCTGAAATAAGGTAAAACTCAAGGCCACATCAAACCACGCTCAGCCTCGTAGCTAGCCCTACGAGGACAGGAGAGGGATCTCTCTGGGTCTATCTCGGCAAAAGGTCTTCAAAGGGGCTGAGATGACTTTAAAATGGGAACTGATTTTAGGCTAGTAAATAGATATGAAAGGGGTATTTTGATAAATGACTGGGTTTTCTGGGCAGTATGGGGACAAAGGACAGCATGAAGCAGAGAGATTAAATGAAAGACGCAGATTATCTCATGAAGCAATATAGGCAAGAGCTTAAGCATTCAAATTGAAATTATATGGAGTGGAAAGACTGCTGAGAGGCCGAAAAGGGCATACATAATGAATCCTTTTCAGACAGAAGAAGGTACACATAAAATGAACGCTTTCCCAAGGCAGAGCAATAAAATGGATTCTACCTTTCTTAATTAAAAGCATTCAACTAGAAATGTTATGAATTTTAGCTAGTAAAATATAATAAGATACATAAGGAAACAGAAGAAAGACATATGCAAATCACACACCACATGAATCTCTGCGGAATCGCAGTCATGACTACTTTCATTAATTCTCTCAAAACCGTTACAACAATAGCAGCCTCCACTTCTGCTACAAAAATCCAATCCCTACACTATGAAAACTCATAAAATATATACATTTTCTCATCCTTGTACTAAGGGAATTGAGCTCAACCATTTTCTTAAAAATAGAATCAGTTACATTAAACTTGGGCCGAATTTCTGAAAATAGGTGTTGAAGATGAAATCTTATCTCCCAAACCATAGAACCTGTTACAAAAATGAAAGAGGTTTTTGTAGATAAGGTCATGTTGGAGAAAAACCTCACTCAAATTTGGAAAATTCGTTTCCAATTGCTCGAAATCTGTTCCACAAAATCATCTCTAAAACAGGAAATCATTAAAAATTTAAATCTGTGAAAATGAGCTGTAAAAATCTAGTCACATATCCCAATTCGTGACACCTTTGAATAAATTGAAAGAGGTTTTTGTTACATGGCTCGTGGTTAACAAAAACCTCTTTGAGTTTTGCAAAATTACTTTCCATATGCTGTAAAATGGCTCTGCACTAAAATGACTAAAACAGTAAAAAATATGAAAATTTTGCTTTGTTTTAATGTAGGCTCCAAATATCATTGTATATCTCCCACATAGTTACACCTGTGCATAAAATGAAGGAGGTTTTTGTTATTTGGAATGTTATGAACAAAAACCTCTTTCACTTTTGAAAAATTCCTCACCATTATTTCACAAACTGATTTTTTACTAAACTTGTCATTGTGTGCAGCAACTGACCTCAAAACATACATAACCAAGAATCACTCATTCATTTTGATCATATCTTCTAATCCAGAAACCGGTTATGGGAGTGTGATATACCGTTGGAAATATTTTTCCGAGATTCTTCTGATGGACACACTTGTGACATGTTTTGTGCTGAAAATCATGTGCAAAACATCTAACAAAACCAGACATAGTAAGAGCTCATGTTCATCTCTGGTAACAGGCTGCGAAGACTGGAACTAACATTGGCTCCAATGGGGATGGTAGCTCCTTGGAGGTGCCAAGAACAGCAGAACATTGGGAGAGCAGACCAGTGCCTTATCCTTTGGGCATGGAGTCAAACAACTGCAAACCAAACTACTCATACCAATCCAAAAACATATACATACTGCAACTTGTACATAAGCAAATACCGGAAACTGAAATGTTGCCTTTGGCAGCTTATTTATTTACAAATCTCCCCTACTTTGCTGCAAAACCAATAGATCAAGTAACACTGTAATTCCAGATCAACCAATCAAGTAATTGTGACAAGGATGCTGCTTGAAAGTGCTTCCACCAGGACACAGATGTAATTGTTGGCAGCCATACATGCACATAATGAGTCTGGTTATGTAAAAGACCGTTTGATCTATCATTCAGACTAAAAAAAATTTCCATATATGTTGCAATAGGATCGCAAAAGCCAAACTCTAGTTTCTGCCCCAACTCTGCAATACATACTTCCAGCTGCACACTGTCAATGCAAACATCCACAGGCAGTTCTATTGTTTCTTGTTTTGAAGGAGGGAGAGTTTCCAAGAACTTTTTGGGATCTCGAAATTCATATGATTGGATCTGATCATTTAAATACTGAATCTCCTTCTCAAACTTTTCAACAACTAACTCAAAGAAACCAGTTTTAGCTTCAGCAGGAAACTTTGGAGATCTCAAAAATTGAAGCACGGCACTGAAAAATGCTTCATTGATTTCAAAATCCACTAACCAATCTCTAACTTCTTTTAAAACTTCACAAAGCACAGGGTCTGCCACATACCCTACCATTGCATGAATGGATCAGTGAGCACTGGAATCACTGGATTTAGTTGGAGTCGCCAGGTGAATATTTCAGCCTTCATATGTGTCTAACCGTTGTCCACCATCAACAATCAGATCTGAAACTTAATACATATACTGGGGAAATTCACAAGTTAAATGCTACGATTACAAGTTAAACCAGAGATCGAATGAAGCAACGTTTATCTACTTCGCTTATGCATAACAAAAGCGTTTCAAAGGCTACCTGGCGTGACTTCAGACTTCGTCTATAACAAGTAAACGTTTTAAGTTTCTCCCCAGTATGGTCGCCACTATGTTAGCGCTCGAATCTACCTTAGGCTGAAATAAGGTAAAACTCAAGGCCACATCAAACCACGCTCAGCCTCGTAGATAGCCCTACGAGGACAGGAGAGGGCTCTCTCCGGGTCTATCTCGGCAAAAGGTCTTCAAAGGGGCTGAGATGACTTTAAAATGGGAACTGATTTTAGGCTAGTAAATAGATATGAAAGGGGTATTTTGATAAATGACTGGGTTTTCTGGGCAGTATGGGGACAAAGGACAGCATGAAGCAGAGAGATTAAATGAAAGACGCAGATTATCTCATGAGGCAAGATAGGCAAGAGCTTAAGCATTCAAATTGAAATTATATGGAGTGGAAAGACTACTGAGAGGCCGAAAAGGGCATACATAATGAATCCTTTTCAGACAGAAGAAGGTACACATAAAATGAACGCTTTCCCAAGGCAGAGCAATAAAATGGATTCTACCTTTCTTACTTAAAAGCATTCAACTAGAAATTATTATGAATGAATAGTAAAACATAACAAGATACATATGAAACAGGAAGAAAGACATATGCAAAACTCACACCACATGAATCTCATGAATCAGAGCTGCATCATTTCATTAATTCTCTGTCAAACTGTTACAACAATAGCAGTCTCACTCTGCTACAAAAATCCAATCCCTACACTATGAAACTCATAAAATATATACATTTTCTCATCCTTGTACTAAGGGAATTGAGCTCAACCATTTTCTTAAAAAGAGAATCAGTTACATTAAACTTGGGCCGAATTTCTGAAAATAGGTGTTGAAGATGAAATCTTATCTCCCAAACCATAGCACCTGTTACAAAACGGAAAGAGGTTTTTGTAGATAAGGTCATCTTTGAGAAAAACCTCACTCAAATTTGGAAAATTCGTTTCCAATTGCTCGAAATATGTTCCACAAAATAATCTCTAAAACAGGAAATCATTAAAAATTTAAATTTGTGAAAATGAGCTGTCAAAATATAGTCACATATCCCAATTCATGACACCTTTGAATAAACGGAAAGAGGTTTTTGTTACATGGCTCGTGGTTAACAAAAACCTCTTTGGGTTTTGCAAAATTACTTTCCATATACTGTAAAATGGCTCTGCACTAAAATGACTAAAACAGTAAAAAATATGAAAATTTTGCTTTGTTTTAATGTAGGCTCCAAATATCATTGTATATATCCCACATAGTTACACCTGTGGATAAACTGAAGGAGGTTTTTGTTATTTGGAATGTTATGAACAAAAACCTCTTTCACTTTTGAAAAATCCCTCACCATTATTTCACAAAATGATTTTGTACTAAACTTGTCATTGTGTGCAGCAACTGACCTCAAAACATGCATAACCAAGAATCACTCATTCATTTTGATCATATCTTCTAATCCAGAAACCGGTTATGGGAGTGTGATATACCGTTGGAAATATTTTTCCGAGATTCTTCTGATGGACACACTTGTGACATGTTTTGTGCTGAAAATCATGTGCAAAAAATCTAACAAAACCAGACATAGTAAGAGCTCATGTTCATCTCTGGTAATAGGCTGCGAAGACTGGAACTAACACGATGAACGTGGTCACTACCTCGAAGAGTGTGCTGCATTGGAACTCAGTCACAAATGGTATCCAATCGAAAGGGTCTACTACATGGGACTATGGGCAGCACAATTCACATGCCCGTTATGCATCGACAATCACTTATTGGAGGATTTTCACTACATACCTCGCTTCTGACTAGCCCTGGCTAGCCTCCGCTCAACCATAGTTCGTCTCTCCCAAGAAGACGATATGGATGCCGAATCTATCGGTAGCTCCATGACCCAAGAAGAGGAGATGAGTGGGTCTATCATGTTCATGACAGTCAAAGAAAAACCTAGTGGGAAACCCATAGTTACCCCTACAGGCACTTCACGAAGCCCACCCGCATGCACGTTATGCAAGAAGACAGACCATATAATAGTCCATTGCCCTGACTTAGCAGCATACCGACGATGGTACCCCGCCCGGCCTCAGACCACGCACGATGGGAGACCCATATCGCAAACATTTTTCCTGATATGTCAAGGTAATCATTATGACCGACATTGTACTTATGTCTCACGGATCTGTCCCACTATCGACATGATTAATGCCGTAGAAAATAGGATGAGCAACCTCCAAGAATGGCATAAAAGATATGTCGCCAGCTCAACGTCCCCACCACCACGATGGTGTTATAAGCCGGATAAGGTCGCACACCAACCATGTAAATCCCAGGCCAAGCCCAGGATAACATGTGGTCTATGTGATCTAAACGATCACCTAATCAACCAATGCAAATAACTCAAACCCCTTGCAAATAGTCTCCGCATAATCTCGTCTCTCCCCTAAAATCCTCTCTCTAATCAAGAGAAGATCACATGCACTTACTGCCGGATTTGCGCAGACTTTCATCATACATTTAAGTGCATGCATATCCCCAAGCTGAGAGCAGCTAGAGCAGCATTAAGTCAGCCACCCACCAAAAAGGGAGGCAAGTTTCAACCCACGACACAAAAATGGAAATAGAAGACAACTTGGTCCGCAAAAGACCCTTTCCAAGCATCCACATCTGGAACATCGAGTAGTGTAGATTCTCACACTATTTACTCTGTCAGCACTATGATACCCTGCACCATTTGCACCAGTCATAATCACGCATCAGAGGGGTGTCTATTGCTACAGATGCTCAGACACCTCTGTGATAAAATCAACTTCCATTTACCCAGAATTTCCTATCCTAGCGGGAAGGCCAACTGTCGGCTCACTCAGGACTCCATTACAGAGATCCTTTCCCCACCACATGCCAGCGACACAACTCATCACATACAATTTGTGTCATCGCATGACCAAAACAGGATTTCAACAACCCCCCTATCACAGGAATTCGGTTTTATTCCTGTCACAAAAAACCAAGGCACCTTACGCCCTTGTATCAATTTCCGCGAGATCCCAAACTTGCAGAGAGCCATCGAACTCCTTGATGACACCCAGCCTCTAGAACAACGCATAGTACAACTAGAGCTAGTTGATGAAAACATGTATCAATCGCTGCAACATAATGAGGCCCATAAGAAAAGGGTAAAAGCTTCATTCGACGTCCACATCACCCCTCGCTCATTCACTGAAGGAGAGCTAGTCCTTCGCTATGATGTCGCAAAAGAAGCCTTAGGGCTATGAAAGTTCGAAACCCTATGGAAAGGGCCCTATATCATCAAAAATTTCCTTTGGCAGGGGGCATACATCTTGACGGAACCGGACGGGACCTACCTCACTAACCCCGTCAATAGCCTTTACCTCAAGAAATTATACCCATAAGGGTCCCTGTAGCCCTTATCCCCTAGAGCTAGTGTACACAAAAACCCCAACACCAAATATTTTTGACCCAAAAAACCTAAGCGCGCTTAAAATATCACCATGGATCACCAACTTGAACCTTATTTCGGATTTTTTGATGGAGCATCATGATGGTCTCAAAAATTAGCTTCAGCCGCCTATGTCATCTACTACCCTGACCGATCACCACTATGTTCAAACGCCGTGTGCATCGGTTCAGCAACCAAAAATAAGGCAGAATATGATTTCGTTATCAGACTTATGTGGGAGACCCGCCACTAGGGCATCCACCATATGCATGTCTACCTAGAATCCCAGTTTGTAGTCTCGCAGTTAAACCAAACATTTGAAACCAGAGATGCAAACCTATTTAGAAAATATTTGCGTGTCAAAAGATTAAGCAGACAATTTGATTATATTACATTCTCACATGTATCAAGGAATCAAAACCAAACAGCTGATCGCATAGCTAAAAATATCCTAGACTGGAATGCATCGCGAGTGAACCACCATACATAAAAACCAAAAACATGTATATCCATCAGCATAACATAAATGCATAAACAGAAATAGACATCACACCATGTAGAGCAGTAAAAAATATCTCTCCTATATATATCAAAAAATATGTGTATAAGAGTACAAAAATAGTATCACTGGCCCATTGGCTAGCCCAAAAATACAGAGGTCGTCAAAAATAAGGGAAGCATCCTCATATTGGGTGCTTTCCCTGTGTACAAATATATCCTAGGGGGGTGCCCCATCAGGAGGAGCACTTGGGCCCACCACTGCTCCTAGTACCACCACTGCGATAACTACCCATCGTAGAGTAGGCCAGTAGTCCCTCTCGCAGGCCATCACTGTCTCTAGCCATATCTCCTCGATGTCATCCATAAGACCTCGAGCAGGCATCCCGTGGGTCAAACGGTCCACTCGACCCCGAAAGTCCTCTAGAGCCTCTACCTGAGCTGTAAGTGTTGCGATGCATGCCTCAGCTGCAGTCGCATGAGCTCTCTCAGCTGCACCCATGCTGCTACCCTCAGCGGAAGGACCAACACCATCCCTGCCAGGTCTACCGGCACCCTTGCCCGGTTCACCTATGGCACCACCCCCCTGACCACCAGGTGGTCGTGGTAGAGGGTTGTGACCCACCAGTCGGGCCACTGGGTGTCCCACCTCGCCAACATCTTCACGAGTAACCAAAAGAATGCTAGTGTCAATTAAAAACACTCAAGTACAAAAAAAACTCGAGTAAATGCAAAAATATAACACATACCTGCGGGACCCCAAACATAACCAAAAGGGAGACCAATATCTGGATCACCCTGAAAGTCCATCCCCACGTAAGGGTATGGCAACAACATCTACGGATTGGCCTCGAACCAGGCCTCCGTTGTGTCATTCCAATAACAACCCAACCTGCCACCACCGGCGTGTGGCATCACCAAAGCCCACTTCTCATACGTGGATCCCTTGGCCCCCCAATAGGCACAACCACTATGGGCCTCAGCAGCATGACCCTCTCGTACATGATTCTGCACAAAATGCTGGCGTACGCAAATTATTTGGATCCACGTTAGACTCGGTTCAGTTGCGACACCATACCATCAAAGCAGAAACAGGAAAAATAAAAGAAATTCCTGTTCCTCAAATGGCATAAAACCGCCAATTGTGGGCCCGATGCCTGATGAGGCACAAACAACCTCCCCAGTCGCACAATAATGGCCAGAGCACACTGCTCGGCCACATATGTCACTAAGGTGATATTGATTCACCCCTCAGTAAGAGGCGCACCACCGCAATGCCTCCTCCGGAACCTGTCCATGTTCACTCGCCCAACAGGAAGTGGATACCTCAGTGCCTCTCCCTGAGACAGTAATTCGGTCACAAAGTAAATATCCCTCTCCGGACGGACAATCAAGCTCGTCCCCCTTAAGACAAACATGTTGCGCCTCTTGCACCAATTCCGTATGATATAACGTAACAGACGGTCCTGTGACTGAAGGAACTCGTTTTTAGCAAACTTCAGGAGGCCCCATGTGGCCAATTGATGGCGCGCCCCAGCATCAGTAGCCAAAGCGGTCCGTATGTCGGGCCAATCTCGTTCTCTCCACATCAACCTGCCAAGCAACAGGCACCCATTAGTACAAAGGAGAAAAATCATAAGGGACAGCAAAAAACCCAAGATTTTTTTCAAAAACACTGCCCTGAGAGACAGGCGCGCCCTTGTGCACAAAGAGGTAGGAACAGTGCGCCATCGCGCGGCTGTATCTGAGAAATGAGCGCAAGGGGGGTGCCTATTTGCTCAGATCGCCTGTGCAATCTAGGGAAAAAATCCCCTTTGAGGCCGTACAAACCTAATTTGTACGGCCCCCGACGTCACCAAATTGAAAAAATTAAAATGCAGGACGTCATGAGAGTTACCTCGGCATAGTATCGCTAATCCCCAGTACACAGGCTGACCACAATGGCAAGAAAGGCTCTGCTATCACCTCTGATCTCCCAAAACTCAACAAGTACAAATGAATAGGATTAGGGCCATAATCCCTTATTTATCGCCCTTTTCCAGAACTTCAAAGGCCCATAACAGGAGATCAGAAGGTCCATTCTACAAACCGTAAGTTACACCATAATCAGTATACCATGAAGAAAGAAAGAGATGCCCTACATTCGATTTTCAATGAAATAGTTTTTCAAGCACAGGCAAGTATGCACCCTCCCATATTCCTTTCCAAAATTCATGTTTTTCAATAATATTGAATGAAAAGAAGATGCTTTCACTTGAGGTAGTTGTCTTTTGTAGGAAGAACCCACAAACCATTCACAACACCCAACACCAAAAGTTCCAGAGCAGGTATCATTCTACCCTTAGCATGATAGAGTCTCTAAAAACTTTTCATATCCTGACATCATTTCTCCATCAGAAAAAAACCATAGGGTCCTCATACCTGACCACGTTTATCATCACCTCACCCTGCATATGATAAACTTCCGCGATGGTCGTTAGAGCCTCCCCTCCATGGCGATCGTCATCCCAAGTAGACCATACATAACCCCACAAATGATGCCATGGCCATACCATTTTTAGTCCAGGAAGCACCTCATGCCCATCCACATACCATGCATAAGGTCAAGTTCACCATTTAAACTAACCCCCTTCCCGGATGATCAGGTTGTACAAGCAGAATGAAATTGCACCTCCGCACACCGCATTTGGCCCACCATACCTCCATCAACATTAACCCATCTGCAACATCTTCCGCTTCATCAACCCCGCACTTGAGACCAACCAATGGGACCCCTACCCCCAGCAAAACACCGTCCTCACACCATCAAGTGAGCGACCCTCTTTCATGTTTTGGGGTACCCGTCTCTGTGTTTTGTACAAACCAAACCCCATTATTTTATTCTTTTGGTAAGTGTACAAAGATAAAAAACAATGCCCTTCGCCTCTTCGCCCTCATATTGCACTTTTTCCTCCCATGGCAGCAGTCCCCCATATCCCTTGGTCGAAGTATTTCATACCCCCCATGCACGCACCATTACGACAATCATAGACGGTTCATACCCGCCCTGGAAGTCCTACCAAATCTAGGGATTTTTCCCTTTAGAAATACCTATGACTGCCGCCAAGCTGCTCAAATATACTTCGACCTCGGGCCACTGAATCCCCATCATTCGTTTTCAGCTACCGCTCACCAACATGGCTATGTTAAACCCATTATGGTTCGGTTAAGGCTTCCTTTTTTTCGACATCAACACCTCTTTTCCAAAAAGGAAGCGGCACCTTAGATGACCCCTCCCCATGCAAAGGGGTATCCTCGGGTGGCACTATGGGAGACATCATTGTCCATAGATGTCATCGACCCTCTTGAAATTCAAATACAACAAAAGCTTTCATGTCACGATGGCATCGTACGTTACAACCATTGCACTTTGATCAAGATCCGTCGAAGACCCATGCCTTTATAAGCGTCTCTGACAACAATGCTTACACGGGAAGGTCCCAACCAATACATATACGTACATTGCACAGTGATATGCCATACCAAGATTACGCATATGGGTACCACATTCCACCTATCGTCAAAAAAAAAATGCCCCTGAGGGCGTCAACAGTCGTCATCAACAACCACCAACATCACTACCACAGTAGTGACGTAGACAGCACATGTATCTGTCTATTTTGTTTAACTAGCCATAGCATCATGAGCATGGGACATGCCCGCCTCGTTGAAAATTTTCAAATATTTTGTGTATTTTGTCTGCTTGCAGGGGGTCCCTTAGGCCATGGTTATCTCAGAACTGGTGCAAGGTGTTGTCTACTCTACACGCAGGCCTCTCTCTCTCTCTCTCTCTCTTTCTCACTCACTCACTCTCTCTCTCTGCGTACGATACAGAAAAGAAACTATAATGTATTTCGGCTATACAGTTCTTCCTAGACCTCACACATTAGGGGGCATCTGTTAACACTGGAAAATCATACAGCAGAAAACGAAATCAGTTAATGTCGAGCCTAAGGATTTACAGGACAGGGATACATTATGGAATCAAAAAGTATTTAAAATCTCTAAGGTTTTGAGAACATCAAATTTGAACTAGTCATAAATGCTCAAATGCACACTTTTTCCTTCGAAAAGAGCGCCTTCTGCGCGCACTAGATCCCGATAAGCGCGCATTCCTGGAAGTGGAAAAAAGTCTCTTTCCGGGACCACAAGCAAGCAAAGGACAATTTCTCCTTATGTGAAAGCCGCCTAAGGACAGCACCAACGCCCCCTTAGGCATTGTGTGAGCACAAAAAATCATATTTCAGGACACAATGGAATCATGCCCCTCCCTTGGGTCACCATCCATCATGTACCAAGGGAGGGAAGGAGGTTTGAAAGCTCACCTATATAAACCCACAAAGAGATGAACAATGTGTGATCACAAGGTTATGCTGGCCAAAGTTGCCCAAGCAACACCAGCAGTTTGTGTGACCCAAGGAGCTGAAGCAGGAGAGGACTCGATTGTTGGCCACCCAACAATCTTAGTCCATTGCAGCAGAGAGAGAGAGTTGAACTGTGTCAGAAGGTAGAACTTGAAGGAAAAACATCCTTGCATCGGGCGCTAGAGCCATTGCCTAGGCCCTTTGGCAAGTGGGTAAGATTTTTTTTATTCCAAGCATTCAATAAGAAGAGGCCATCGAGCCGTTGTTTACCTTGTTACTATTTGGAACTCTCTATGTAGCTTCTTTTGTGTTTTTAGTTTTAGTTTTTTAGTAGAGCATACTTTAGTATATTGCTTCATTTAAGTCTTATACTTCTGAGCTCCCCCCAGATACTGCCTGTTACCTATAGTTTAGAGGGTAGACCACACTCTCTAAACTCGTGGGATTTCGTACACCTGTGTGTCGAATCCACCACAACACCCCCTTAGGAAGAAATGGTCCCCATTGTGTTGAGTTCCTCCATGAGATGATGAAACTTATGTTGAACTTGGTCCCTTGTGAGCCACTTGCCTTGGTGCAAGAGTTGGCCAACTTTGAAAACCTGATACAACTAGATATTTCGTTGGTGAGTGTTCTTGATCTATGTGTCCATGATCTGATCATTTGTGGCATGTTCCATGCAGTCAGGGTTTAGCTCTGTTGGTGTGAGTTGTTCTGCAATATCTGATATGTCCAGTAATGGTGGAAACTATGGACGAATGTGATCCACATTTAACACTGGGTGCAGGCCAAGGAGAGGGGGAATGATGAGCTAGAAAGCATCATCTCCCACAACCTTGATAATGATGTAAGGCCCATATCAGAGTGGTCTGAGATTTTGATGAGCTTCAATTAGGCGCTTTTTCTGCAAATGCAACCAAACTTTGTTGTCCACCTAAAACATATGTGGTACCCGATGTTGATCATGTCGCTGCTTGTACTAAGCATTAGATCTATCCAATATGTCATGGAATTGTTGGAAAATGTGTTGAATGCACTCAATGAAGTTGTTCGTCTTATCAGATTCAGACTGGACATGAGCCAAATCTACCTGAGTAGCTGCAAATGGTATGGCCACATCAATGGGACATAGTGGCTGGAATCCCAAGCCCACCTGAAAGGGGTTGTGGCCAATTGAGATGTGGAGAGACTAATTATAGTTGTGTTTTACATAGGGGAGGATTTCATCCCAAGTGCGTGGATGCTTCGAGTTGTACATGCATAGAATGTGTACGCTCATCCTCTTGATGACCTCTATTGGGCCATCAGTTTGGACTACATAGATTTTTAATGTAGTCCAAAATTACTCTTAAAACCCTATTTTTACAAAAATTTCTAAAAATTGAAAAACTTAATCTAATTACCTGAATATGTAAAATAATACTAAAATGAGGCATATATGGGTGAAATAAGATGAAATATGGTGGTAAATATATGGATTTAGGATAGGCAAAAATGACCAAAATTGAGGGCCAACAATAGGCTATCTCTAAGAAGAGATGTGGCGGCTACATGCCTCTGAACTATGATGAGGCTCAATGGTCTATTTATTATTGAAAAACATGGGAAAACCTTAAACATCAAAACCCTAACCCTAGGAGATGAAGCATAAAAAATATGGGCCCCATTTGAGTAAATAGGTACATCAACTTCCCGGGGATGTAACCTTGGCATACGATCTCTATTTGATATGCACAAAACCTTGTTAGAAATATCTATCCAAGGAATACAAATTTTGAGTGACCAAAATCGGTTAAAGACCCATGTTGGTCATGATTTTACCAAAAAACACCATTTAGGGCCTCAAAACGACTTCAGAATTTCAAGACCCGAAAAACTGCAAAAATAGTAAATTGTGCTACAATTAAGGAAACTGAAAAACTAAAAGAAACAATGATGGGGGTCCAGGTGCAATAGGTAGGTGGGAACCAATATCCACTTGGATTAGTCTCCAACCAGGCTTCTCAATATATTCCCCAAAATCCTATTAACTACCTCTATTTTCCCATCATTATGAGGGTGATGGGTTGAACTGAAACTCAAACTAGTTCAAAGATTCTTCCATAAAGTCCTTCAGAAATGTCCCGAGAATCTAGTATCCCTATTTGAAAAAATTCCCTTGGGCACTCCATGGAATCTCACCACTTCTCTAAAGAACAAGTTAGCAATATGGTAGCATCACTAGTTTTAAAACAAGGGATGAAATGTGCCATTTAAAAAAAAATTCCACTACAACAAAGATTGCATCTTTACCCTTTTGAGTTTTTGGTGAACCCAATAGAAATTACATGCCCACCGAATCCCATGGTCTGTTTGGAATTGGTAATGGTGTATACAACCTTGTATTATGGCTCCTTCCTTTTGCAAGCTAACAAATTCTACAACTGCTCACAATCTTCTGCACTTAAACCCTCATCTTTGGTCAATAGTAAAAATGCTTCAACTACTCATATGTATTATTATGGAAAAAGTGTCCTGCAGGACCTCCACTATGATTTTATTTGATCAAATTCTCTCTCATCAAACATTTTGGAACACATAGTTGATTTTTTTTTAACAATAATCCTTCTTGAATCATGCAATCAAGCCACAAACTCCTTTCTTGGATTGTTGAGTTTTTACAATCTTTGTAGGCCTCCTTAAAATTTGCATCTTCCTCATACAACTCCTTCATGAAGTCAAACCCCATGATTTGAACTTGATTTTCCCACATAATCAAATTCCTCATGCTCAGCACATCAACAATTTTATTAGCTTGGTCACTAATGTGCTTTAAAACAAAAATAAAATTTTGGATATATTCAATCCACTTGACATATTTTTTACTTACTATGGGATGTTGTTTAATGTACTATAGGGCATGGCTATGTGTATACAAAACATAATATTTAAACATTAAATAATTCCTCCATTTCTTTAAATTTTGAACCGAAGCATAAAAATCCTTTTCATAAGAAGTATACTTCCTTTTGGACTCATTCAACTCTCTTTGAAATATTCTATGGGTTTGTCCTCTTAGATGAGCAGAATTCCAATCACTTCTCCATTGGCATCACATGTTACTTGGCAAGGTTTGCCGAAATAAAGCAAGATCAACACAGGTTGTTCTATGATTTTCTTTGTTAATAATTGAAAACCATTTCCTACTTCAATAGTCTATTGGATGGGTTTTTTGTCTTTATTTATGGTCTCCACAATTAGAGCAGTGACCTTGTTTAAATTTTTGATGATCTTCCTGTAAAAACTAGCTAGACCATGAAAAATTCTAACCTCAAAAATTATTTTAGGAGAGTGCCAATCAACAATATCTCTTACCTTCTCAAGATCCATATTCAACCATCCTTGGATATGAAAAATCCCAAATATACAAGCTCTATCTTCAGGAATTAACATTTCTTCAAATTGATAAGCAATTTCTCTTGTTGTAGTTTCTATAATACATACCTCAAATGCCTCAAGGGATCTTCTTTGGACTGGCTATAAACCAAAATTTCATTTAAATATACAATCAAAAACTTCCATATTAACTCCTTTAACACCTCATTCATCAATCTCATAAAGGTGTTGGTGCATTGGACAACCAAAATTGCATGACCAACCATTCATACAACCCATCATTGGTTTTAAAGTTTGTCTTCCACTCATCTCCATTTCTAATCCCGATGTGATGCTACCCACTCTTCAGATCAATCTTGGAGAAACAACTAGCACCACTCAAATAGTCCAACAAACAATCTATGCAAGGTATAGGAAATATGTATGTAATTGTGATATTTTTTAATGCACTAGAGTCTATGCACATACACCAACCTCCATATTTCTTAGGGTTCAGTACTGTTAGAACTGCACATGGACTAAGAGTCTCTCTAATTATCCCTTTATCTAGCAGCTCCTGCACTTTCTTTCTGATTTTTTCATTCTCCTGAGGGGTCATTATATATGCAACCTTATTTGGTAGCATTTCTCCTAGTATTAAGTCAATATGGCGACTTATACTCCTCACAGTTGGAAACTCATTAGGTAAGTCATCCACTATGATATTAGTATACTCATTCAACATATCTTTAATTTAAAAATGAAAATTAGTCACAATAGTGGAAGTAAGAATTACCCCAGGTTTACATACCAAAGAAAAGATTACCTTAATAACTTCCATCTGCTGCAAAAAATCTTTTCCACTTAACAATAATTCCTTGGAATCATTACTCTCGGATGTCCCCTCTTATTGCAAATGCAACAAGGTATGTTGATGCCATCCTTCTGGAATTTGTAGATGTTCTTATTCCCATAATGCCTTTATTAAATTGCCATAGTCTATCCAATAGAATATGGCACCCATCTATAGGCATGATATCACACAAGATTTTATCCTTGCAACTACCTATTTGCAACTCCACTTCACATTGTTCATTCACCAACAATTGATGACCCTTTTGAAGCCATGACACCTTATAAGGTGCTGAATGATTTATCCTCTTTAATTCTAGCTTCTCTGCCACATATGTAGACACCAAGCTATTTGTTCTTCCAATATTGATCACCACCTTGTGGTATTTCCCTTGGAATTTAAAAACAACATTAAACAACACTTTCCCCTACGCTGGCTCAACAACTTCCTTCTCTGGTTTCAACAAAGATTTCTTAAGCAATAGAGACTCTCCTGTCTTTGGTAAATTTTATGCCTCATGTACCTTTGGTTTCCCTTCTTTTTCTGGGGAAACAACATCACTTCTCCACCCTGCATCTATTTTTTATGGACATTCATATGCGATGTGTCCAACCTTGCCACACCTGTAGCAACAAATATCTCTTCTTATGTCTCTTCCCCGTCCTTTGGAAAATGATCTTCAACCTTTGAAGTATCCCTCTTGCTTTCATTGTGGACTTGAGCTACTAACTCCTTTTTGTGTTGTAGATATTCGTCTAGTTGATTGTTGTCCTCTTCCTCTAACAATACCTTTTCCTTTTCCATACTACTTCCTTGCAATCTTCTCCTCATCCTTCAAAGATAACTGGTATGCATCCTCTATTTTTCTAGTCATAACACACTAATTTCATCTTGAATATCCAACCTGAGAACATTAATGTATTTGGATGTATTATCTGCAGAATCCTTTGCATATCCAGCCTTGATGTTCACCTTATAGAACCATTTTTTGTACTCTCTCATAGTCATAAATATCTGCCTCATAGTTTGCATCTTCCTGAATAAAGTAAGTTGATAATCCTTTGGAAAGAACTTGTCTTTGAGCTTCGTAACCACTCTGTCCCAACACTTAATCTTCTGTTTATTCTTCCATCTCCTTTCATCCTGTACAACATCCACCATAAATTTTCATGTCCCTTTAATTTGGTAACAAAAAATTTAACCTTATTCTCCTCATATATCTCTTCATACTCAAAGAACTTTTCCATATCTCTATTCCATTCTATAAGCTCCTATGGATTCATTCTACTAGTGTAAGAAGATATATTTGGTTTAACCTTCGTGACAAATCCTAGAATTTCCTTCAATATTCTCGATTCTACATGATATTCAAATGCTTCTTCCTCTGGAGATTATTCTTCTTCGTCACTTATATCTCTAGCCTCAGGTTCCCTTTACTTACTTGTTTCCATGGTTGCCATTCACTCTTCCAACCACTGCATAAATCACATTACTTCAAAATTCGATTTAGGCTTTTGTCCTCTCTAGCATCCTCTATCACCTCGTCCAACTCTATGTTGTGGTTAATCATTTATTCCTGTAGCACTTGAAGGATCTACTATGATACCAACTAGTGCAGGCCTTAAACTTTTAACTTTTTTATATATTGTAGGATAGGTCCATAAATTCCCATTTTTGGTTCCAAAGCCAAACTAGAACCACCGCAGCTGAAATTATTTATATATATAAACTAAAGGGAAGGAAATAAAGCTAAATACCTATAGAACCTTCGCAACCGAACCTTTTATTAGTAATTGACATAGGAGGGGCTTACCTTTATTTAACAACATTTGGCTCAAGACTTTGTTAGTAACCACCGAGACCAAGCACTTTATATATTATTTGTTGGCATGACCCCACTCTAAAACCCTTGATACTTACACTACCTCTCACTCTATGAATTACGACTAAACCTTAATACCTGGGTCCCAACTCCTTTATTTTGTAACTTATATGCATCATCCCGGGCTTACGTCACCACGAATGTTCCAAAATGTGCTCAAAGGGAAACTTCTCGGAGACAGACTTCAGGAATTATTCCCGTCAAGTGTTATTTCCAGCCTCTGTAAGATACCATCCCCAGACATTTTTAAAATAGCACAAGTCTTTTTCCTCTAGGAGAAGTGAACAACAATAGTGGGACTATTTTTGTTTCATCCTTTTACGGAAGTGTTTTGTATCATCCCGAGTCATTCCACATTGACTGACCTCCACATCAATCTGGGTCCTCATCACCCTGACCGTTACCTTGTGCTCTCCTCTTCTATCTTCCGGGGAAGATCCCGCAGAACTCGTCTCTTGACAGAGTCTTTTGAAAAAACTCAAGTTTCGTCTCCCGACCTCTGTTGAATGACAAACTCCTATTGGCGCTTTCGAAAAAAAACTAAGTGTTGGATAGTTTCTTGTGTATTCTGATATCAGACCTTGTCGAGCTTTTAATGAAGGAATTTATAGAACTATTATATCAATGCGGCACCTCTGCCTTTGTTATGATGATTCAAATCAAAGCCAGACGTAACACAGACCCTTGCGATACTGTTAATATGTGTGTGTGAGAGATCAAATAATTAAAATAAAACAATTGCAGAAGGACTAGTTACTATGTTTTTTTTTTTTGGAAAAATCACCTTTTCCATACCCATGCACTCTCTCCTTTTATAAAAAATCAATACTTATGTAAATACATAGTTCCATTTGGGATCTTCTTGGTCAATTGGATTTTTACAAATGCCTTGCATCACATATGAACATATGTCACATGAAATGAGTTATGATTTTTTGGTTATGTGGTATTGATAAGTCATGACATCAGCTAATGACCTTGTAACAAAGTCCATTCACATATTAAGAATATCCATGGGCCAATATGATGTCTTATCAATATCACATACTCAAAAAAATCATAACTAGTTTCATATGACACTTGTTCATATGACATTTTTTAATTAATCAATTTAATTATAAGAGAAAAAAGGACATAACTACGTGAAGATGAATCTTAACCTTCCATTTGTGTAATCTACTATGAATATTCTAGAATATTCTATGGAGGTTAAATATCTACCATCCACTTAATAATTATTAATAATTAAACCAATCTAGATCTATCTAACTCTAATCTATTATGGGCTAAGAGAGATCAAATTTCTTAAGTTGCAAATTTGTCCTCAAATTATAAATCCAAAGCTATTAATTCTAACATTATTAATATTATAATATATTAATATTAATATTAATATTAGGTTTATTATTATTATTAATATTTTAATATTAATATTAATATTAGATTTAATGTTTTTTTTATCTGACATGACAACAAAATTTATAATAAAACTATATCAAATTAATATTTTCAAATATTACAACTTTGAAGTACAAATATTATGTCTTTAATATATGCATAGGATATGGATTTTCCTTCATTTTACAAATATTTAATTAAAAAAAAATATTAAAAGATTTTGGAGCACGATTTCCTATTCTTTTTCTTGAATTGTATTTTTATTTATATGGTTATTTTCATTTTTGTTTTGGCATTGATTTTTATTATTATTATTATAATTTTATTAGAGACTTGAGATACTTACAAATCCCCTCATACTGGGTTGTAGAATGACGCTTTTTGAGATATGGATTGTTCCAAAATAGATATCTTATAATAACAATATAAATGAGATTATTTTTTATGGTTTTTTTTATTTTAACCACATGAAACGTGTTATAAAATAAGTGTTTTGATAATTATCATAGATTCATACTTAGAAATTTACTTCCATGTAATTTATGAAATTATGTGATTAGATTAATTATATATTAAATATAAAAAAATCATATTTATAATAAAAAAACTCTAAAAACACATCTCTTTCCAATATACTTATTTGCCTAATCATTAATAATTAACTTTATAAATCAATAAAAAAATCTTTTCAATATATTTACTATTATTAGTTTTTTTTCTCTTATTATTTTTCTTAAAACTTATACTTTAATAATATATCCCCTTTCCCTCCTCTACACGATGAATATATCTTAAATGGGAAAATTATGTTTGACAACATATGTCAAATCACAAATGTTCACAGTGTGTTATGACGTTGCAAACTTAATGTAGTTTCCCCAAAACCATGGGATTTCACAATCCCATCATTCATTGTACTCAATGGTCAACGTTCAATGCCCTGTTTCAACTGCCCAACTTCAGAATGGCGGTTGGGTGTTATGGCAGGCAGATTCAGTGTCTCGTTCCTACACCATTCTAAATGCTTTTATTATTGCCGTAGTCTTTCCGGGCAATTTTTTTGGCTTAGAAGTTGGCAAAGATTTTTAAAAAATCTAGCAAAGATTTTATCAGAATCATGTTTACAGTTATTAAACTTTAGTATTTTGAGTGCCCTAAGGGTTTTTGGTAGTGCTGAAACCATTTTCACTATAAAAAATGGATTCCAAATACTCCAACTACCTGATTTCTTGAATTTTAGTTGCCGGGATTTGAGCAAAAAACTGCCGTCCAGACTATTTCGTTCCCTGAGTAGACAACTCCTTTATTATTTCGGTAGCATTTACCAAAATGGTGCTCGATTCACTGAATCCAGCCTAATTAGACTACCTTCATGATGTAAAAAAAACACAAAAATTGGGACACCTCTACATTTGATTTCAACCATTGGAAATTGTTAAAAATATAGGTGCAGAAAGATTAAAAATAATGCAAGGTAGGTCCTTTAACCCACATGTATGATTTCCAGGAGACCCCACAAATTGATTTTGCTGTATCTTTTCCTTTCCACAATCATCCACAGTGATCCTTAAAAAATGGAACATCCACCCAATCCACTTGAATGTGACCATAATGCACGTTGTTGCATTGTATTCATGAAACAATTGAATAATTGAATTATTGTTTACGAGACACAACTCTGTGGTATGTGATTGTAGCTTAGAGGTTTTTTTGGTTTGGTATCCTCTGTATATTGATAGTTGCGTTAACTTCGTTTGATTGCATGCTGTTATAAGTGTTTTCTATAAAATCTGAAAGTGATATATGGTATTTGATAGTAATTTTTTTTTTTCTTTTCAAATTTTAGTTTTATATACGAATAATAAATATATTATTAGCAAAGTTATATAAACTAAATAGTTAATGAAAATTTATAACTTTAAAATACAAATTATAAATACCAAAAACCACTGTAACAACAAAATTAACTATAATTAATGTTTTAAAATTAAAACACATAATATTTATAATAAAAAACCCATAAAATCTGCCCTTCAATTTTCAATATACTTAACCTAACCTAAAATAACAAATTTATTAAACACATTTAATATAATAACAAATTTATTAAAAATATTTAATAGTGAATGATTAATATTTTAATTTTAAAATTATGTTGTTGAAAATTGTCTATAACCACTTTTATTTTTTTGTGATGCCACAAATTAATTTTAATTTTATTAAATTTCAATGAATAGTCACCATAATCATTATTAATTTTCATAAAATTTAAAACTTTTAATTGTATATCCCTTAATTTAAAACTTTTAATTGTATATCCCTTTTTGTCCTCCTCTGTAGCACGAATATATGTTAGATGGGATAATTACGTTGACAACAATGTCAAATCAGAAATTGTTAACACTGTGTGATAACGTTGCAAACGTAGGTAATCTAGTTTCACCAAAACCATGGGCCTTCACAATGTGATCAATGGTTCACTTTCAGAATCATTCTGTTGTACGATGGTCAATGGATTGTATATTTGATGATATAATTTCCGTCTTCGTTCAATGGCAGGTTAGGTTATTCCCAGGTTTGTTCCCATATTAGCTGTTTTTCCTTTCTCTCCCTTGAATTTGCAACATGGAGCCATTCTTTGTGTTGAACATCAATATGAGTGTCATTCATGGTAAACACACTCAAGGTGGTTAGATCACTCAAAAGATTGGGCAAAGGATAGGCCACTAGACATTTTACAAGCCAGTAAAGGGAGGACCAGGTATTTTAAAGACAATCCTACCTAGATTTTTTTAATAGAAAAAGAGTCATTTTTCAACATAGTAGTTACAAAGTACATTTTTTAAGTTTAAGAATGATAAGAAGAGCAAGGTAGTGGAGGCAAAGGGAAGGTATGTTTTAGGATTCAAATATTATGTTTATATATAATATTATATGTAATTAGTTTAGTTTGAATATATATATATATATATATATATATATATATATATATATAAAAGTGAATATTTAATTAAAAAACATATGATTTATTATTAAAATTGTTAAATT
This sequence comes from Pinus albicaulis, assembly GCA_034641835.2. Lineage (NCBI taxonomy): Eukaryota > Viridiplantae > Streptophyta > Pinopsida > Pinales > Pinaceae > Pinus > Pinus albicaulis. The sequence continues at coordinate 289,889,093 of CM076574.1, read as the reverse complement.
TTTTTGATAAATATCATTAATTTAATTATTTATATATAAAAAATAGATAATTTTTAATTAAATGGGTAAATATTTTTTTTTTAAAATTGGAAAAATAATTAATTGACTAAATTTTACCCTTAAAAAATCCCGTATAAGCCACAACTTCCATTTATTTAGCGTCATCTATATCCTATTGTTAGTCTCTATATGTTGCAATTAGAGATACGGAAGATATCAAAGGGGTTATGAACCTCTAATATAGGCAGTAAGTTTGTGGCATAGTAAAAAATACCCTTAATTTGACTACCTATTGGAAAACACCTCTAAAAATCACATTATTTAACCTCCTACCAATACAAACCCAATACACCTTCTCAATTTAAAAAACCTCCACTTTCATAATATTGTAGCTATCCATTTTTTTTTTAACATTTTTTATACCCCTTTATATTTTCTCATTAACTCTGAGCTCTATTTTTTATACCTACCAATATATTGTCATTTTTTCCTCAATATATATCCCCCAGTATAAACCCATGTAGTATGGTTTTGCTCCCTCAATAATATTAACACCTATGTGATATTACTTATCATAAAATGTATTGATTAATCTAATATTTACATGACTTCTTTGGTTATGAAATCATTAGATAACTCTTAATTTTTATTTACTACTAATTAAATTGTTCAAGTAAGATAGTCAATTTATCTGCTTAACTTGTTATATGAGTCTGTAATATTGTAATTATGCTGTAAGGCATCCTTATTTGAAAACAACTCCCCTAGCTGCCACTGTGTACTATTGTTGACCATTAGATTTATTGTTAGACGATTGAAATTTTTTCCACCATTAAATTTCATTGTTTTGTTTTATCTGTCAGTCAAATCTTGTTTTTTGCAACCATTTAACTTATTCATCTTTAAAATAATTATAACTAATAAAAATAATGTAGATATCTTTCCAGTTTCATTTGCAGTTTCAACTTATTTAGCTCTGCATAGCTTCACAATGGCTGAAGCCACAACCTTGGAACCTGGTACCTGGTTTCTTGGTAGCAAAGTCAATCTTGCAACCTATGACTTCATTTTCGTTGGACACACAGAGGAAATTTTTTCCCCACTTTCTAGTTTCTTGTTCTTGATCTTGATTTTTATAAGATGATCTAGCTAAATTTCACTGGTTGATTGGTTCTATGACTTTATTAACCTCTAACTGTATTCGATCTTATGACCAATTTTGTCAAAATATGTAGACTGTGAAAAGAATTTGCAAATGCATTGTTAATGTTGGGAGAGATTGTCGAAAACGATTACAATGATCCATTGATGCAAGGACAATAGATGGATGAAGTGGAAATTTTTGTGTTAGAAAATTATATATTATGGAGCAATGCAACACATAAAATATGCGGAAAATACAAGCACAAAAAACACATAAAACCAAAGAGACACAGATATACGTGGTTCACCCAGTTTGGGCTACGTCCACCCCGAACAGCCAGTCCTTCCTTTCTATTATCCAGCAAAATGAATAGACAAAACCTACAGTAGATCCATTGTAATATCCTCTGTTCTCTCTCACAGTCTCCCTATCTATTTCCCGCTCAGAGAATACACATGTAATATACAACCGCAATAAAACACCCTCATACAAAGGGGTTGCCTTCTAAGGCAAAAAACCCTAAACTAAACATAACTTCTACCGCCAGATCATTCGTCTAATGAACGACCCAGATTGACTAGAAATTACTATACTTTTACAAGGCGATTTTACATCTGTTTTTAGATTCGGGGGTGCTGCCCCTGAAACCCCCGCCGGGGGACCACTGGCCCCCGGACCCCCCAGCCGGGGGGTCAGCCCCCCCGGACCCCGCAAGGGGGACAAGTCCCCCCCGCACCCCCCCACTGAAAGGGTGTATAGTTTTCCTGGGGTATACATCCAGCTAAAACAAGGATCTCTGAATCAGGATGAAAATTAGGCTCCACACCCAACATTTTGTCCATTTGGTTATCAATAAGACCATAAAAGCAATGCAGGTGAGCAGGCGAGTCTCATAAATTTCAGTCCATTTCACATGAGCTCAGCTAATCGAAATTCATTAAATTAAAGCAAAACTATATATCATTGTTTCTTCGTGTTACTGCAGACTTTAATTAAGACACTTGGTGCACGAAAGATTTTAGCTTAGAAAAACTTAGCTAATTGATGCTCTGCATTGTATTTAAGAAAATATACCACTGGACCTGCCGGACGCAATGGGATGAATGTCGAGGTTTAATGATTTTTCTCTAGGAGGGACAACGATCTTCGTGAAAGCCGAGTCAAAAAATTGCAAGTTCAATATCGGGATGTTAAATTTGTGTTTGTATATAATTACAATGTTGTTCTCAAAATTCGAGAGTCTATACAGCTGTCTCGTAAGTAAATGAAAACTTGTAGGATTTTTTATAGTCTTTGATTTTCCTTTGATCTTTCCAGAAAAATTAGAGATACTCTTTAACATTTGACCGAGATTTTGATTTTCCTATTCAGCGTTGGGGGCGAAGGTTTTAGAGGCATGTTGTAGAGCTGGTGGGCCATATAATTACGATCCTAAAATCCCTTGTGGCTTAGGGTCAGCGGATTCCTGTACAAATCATGCCCAATATTTCAACAGGGATGGAGACCATTTGATGGATGTTGCTTATCACCAATTTATTTTTTGAAGGCACCTTAATAACTCCCACTCTTCACACTCTATGTAGCTGTGACTAAATTATAATATCCAATAAAATGGAAAATATATGCGATCTTTTCACTTCTTTATATATGTCCGCCTTGAGGTTAATGTGTCTTATGTCATAGGATGGAGACAATCAAACTAACTTAAATGTAATAGATGACTTGGGTAATCTGCTCAAGGGAAAATTGCTCCGTCTAGAAATCCTGGCAAAACTTGGCTAAGGGATCTCGATGGATTTTCAAACTGTTGCTAATTAGAACGTTAAACAAATCTGATTCCACTCCTTTTCTTAGATTATCTTCCCATTACGTAAATCCGAGGTTCTCATGTTCAATACTCAAATTACATGTACCTTTCCCACTCTTTATAAAATTGTTTTTAAAAACTGAATTAACATGTAAGCTAAATGTAGTTTCTCTTTTATCAGTTTCAATGTAGTTTTGTTTAACCTATCTATTTTATTATATGGATATTATCAGTGGTTTTGTTGTTTTAATTGTACTATTATTATTTTAACAAGAAAAGCATTAAGCTGAAAAATAATGTCAAGAATTCTCTTATGTTTTCACATATATAGGTTTTTTATAATTATTTATTTATTTGTCTTTCATTATCAAATGCAATATTTTTATTTATTATATATATAGAATGATATGGATTTAATATTTTATTTATGTTAATTTTTTTTTTGAATGTGCTTCTCCTTTTTAGTGGGTATAACAGATTTGATATTTCATTGACCAGATTTGTATTTCCTAAGTAAACATTAGGTAAAAAATTTAAATTATTTTTTAAATATATTTTATTTTATTTATCACAAATTTGATTGGTTCTCTGCGAATTTCTCTTATTGTGTAATCATAGAAATGTGCCTTCAACATCAGTTGGCAGACCCTAGGATGGTACGAACTGTGTGTGCTGGACTCCAATGACTGATGCGCAGAGATGGAATTCTTGAAAGTATAGATGTGAGGAACTTATGAGTATCGAATTCAGGCAAGTGAATCAAAAGGAAGAGAAGAAGAAATAGGAAGCCAAACTATTAACTATAGGTTCAGATTTCCTATTCAAAACTCTTACGAATATGTGAATAAGTGTTGTACTTAACAACAATTAGAAATTATTGAATTCAGGTTGGTGGATCAAAAGGCGGAGAAGAAATAGAAATTTGTACTAGAGGTTGCATGTTCGAAACTCTTGGAATATGTATTGTATTTAACAAGAAGTAGGATTCACTGGTGTTTGATATATTCGGTTGGAATTTGATGTTTTAATGAAATAATTAATTAAACATATCACTAGATGAAGCATAAGATCCACATGTACAAGACACATTTTCCTTCTAGGTTAAAAGCACCTAGATTTTTTTTTTAATTAAATGTAAATACATAGCATACACTAATTATTTTTAAATTAAAAAAATATAAATGTAATATATCTTCCTCATTGCTATGCAGAAAAGAGTGCACATTTAAAAAAAAAACCCATCTACAATAATGAACCTATGGTTCGGTTTGTGATTTAACCACACAAAACTTTACATATGAACCTATGGTTCAGTTTGTGATTTAACCACACAAAAGTTTACATAAGAGTTCATATGAACCATATGAACCAATCTCTATATGAGAAATACTTTGTTCTCACAATTTCAGATCAGATTGGTATCAGAGCTCTAGGTTTTGCTTAAGAGTTTGTGAAATTTGTGCAAGAAGATTGTGTTATTCTGCAAAATTTGATGCTTACTAGGCTGAAATTGAAAAGAGGGGAAGGTCAATTGGTTAGAGAACAAGTTAATCCTCAACCAAGGAGGGCTAGAGTGCCATTATATCCACCTTCCATTTCATCTTCATTAGCCTTAGAATCAGCCACAAACATGTCTTCCAGAGAAGGAGAAGTACATGAGGAAATGGATCCCAAGGAAGAAGAAAGAGTCTTTAGAAAAGCTTTCTTGGACATGAATGAGATGGTTAGGATCCTATACCAGGAGAGAAATGATAGGATTGTTGGAGAAGGGTCTAGAAACCAAAAAGAAGAAGGAGATTCTTCAGGAGGAAAGAAAGACAAAGATGAGTCTAAGAAAGGGAATGGAGGAAATGGTGATCCACCATCTCCATCGTCATCCTCATCCTCCACATCATCCTCTTCTACTTCTGTTAATCAGTCACACAAAACAAAAACATCTCTTAAAAATCCTTTATTAAAGCTTGATGTGAAGTTTGAGTTGTCGATGTTTAATGGTGATGTGAATGCAGAAAAATTGGATAACTGGATTAGACAGCTGGAAGCCTATCTAAGAATTCAGAATTTGCATGATGATGACACAAAAATCCAATTAGCCTCTTTGAGAATGGATGGAGCAGCTTTGGTTTGGTGGGAAGCTAAGACCAGGGAGGAAATTAAAAAGCATGGTAAGATAACTCTAACTTGGAATGAGTTTATTACTGCTATTAAGAAACAATTTTATCCTCTTGCTCATATTCAGAAAGAAATCATGAATTGGCAAAATTTTAGGCAACTTAAGGGTCACAATGTGCAAGATTATACCCAAGAGTTTAGAAGGAGAGCACTTCTACTTGGAGTAGACTTACAAAGTCAAGACACCTTGTTGAAATACATATGAGGTTTGCACAATTATCTACAACATACTATTCTAATGTTTAATCCTACCAGCTTAGATGAAGTCTGTGTCCAGGCTACACATTTAGAAGCTAGAGGAAAGAATACTTTTGATGAGGATAGTAATTTCAAAAACAAAGGAAAGAAGAGAGTTGCAAATTCAAGAAAAGAAAAGGGAAATTTCTTTTGCAAGAACTGTTCAAAGACAAGTCATGATGAAGATCATTGTTGGAAGCTTCATCCTGAACTGAAACCAGAAAAATACAAGAACAAAAACAGGACCAAAGAAAAGGAGAAAATTGTAGCAACAGTTGAGAAAGACTTAGGTTCAGACTCAGGAGATGAGACAAAAAGCATAGCCATGGTTTTAAAGAACATTAAGGGGAAAGAAGTGGTGCAAGACACAATTCTTAGTTCTAGCTCTTTGAATTGTCACAAAGATACTCATGAAGAAAAGAGGAGGATAGAGCTTTTCCATGTGAGGGTAATTTCAAAACATACGAAAATTGACACACTGTTTGATAGTGGGTCACAAGCGAATCTTATATCTGAAGACTTGGTCAAGCAGCTTAAACTTGAGACCATTCCACATCCAAAGCCTTATCCACTTGGATGGATATGCAAGGATGCCAATTTCCAAGTCTCAAGGAAGTGCATATTGCGCTTTGCAATAACTGCACACTTTATTGACACAGTGGAACTTGAAGTGGTGCCGCTTGATATCTCAAGTATTGTTTTGGAAAGTCCTTACTTATTTGACAGGAAGGCCATCTTTCATCGCCATGAAAACAAGTATCACTTGTTCAAATATGGTAAAGAGTACATTGTGAGAGCTCACAAGAAGAAGCTGGAATCTTCTTTACTCCATGCAAGTCAATTTAAAAGACTGGTTAATGCAAGTCAAAGTCTAATTTTGTTAATGTTGAAATGACCAGATTTTGATCATTCGCCTTTTTATGATGTTGCTAATGATTTGTCTCAGTTGGATAATAGTTTATCTTTGAAAGAAGATGATGTTATGTTGCACAAATTACCTTTTGGGTCAGCGAGAAGGACACACAATTTAGCATGGGAAAAAGTTGGTTTCAGAATGGTAGAATTCACCATGGGAACAGTTTGCAAGGTGAAAGTTATTTTAAGTCTTCTGGGAAGTTTGATCAGTGTAGAAAAGTTTGTTTTCTGCAGATTACAATTTCTGTTCTGCAAATTTTAATAATTTGCATCATGACTCCGTCAATCTTAGCAATGGTCGATTAGTTGATTCCAGAGACATATTAACATTTTCTCAAAAGCTTCAGTTGATGAAATCGGGTAGATTTTAGCTATTCAAGGGTGGAAGAGTGGAGAATCAGTCTCCACATTATCAGTTTCACTAATCAGAGAGCTTTTGGGGTCCAAAATCTTCCCATTTGGGAGGTGTGATCAGGAGATCAAGTCCCTTGTAGAAAAATGCTCAAAAATGAAGTTGCTCAGAATTGTTCCAAACCAAAACGACAATAAAGAGCTCGCCAAAACGATCCTGTAGACGTGAACAACACTCAAATCCGTTACCGTATGGAGGAGATATTGCATTTTGAAATCGCCTAATAACCTTCAATTTTGTAAAGGAATTTTTAAAATTTTATATGTTGAGAAAATTTTTATTTTTATTAATGTTTAATTAATTAATTAAATTATATATTTATTAATATATTATATGGTTTTTAATTAATCATATATTATATTATTTAATATATGTATTAATTAATTTAATTAAAAAAATAAAATTAAACCTTATTAAAACTAAACTATTATACCACATATATAATGAATAAAATTCAAAAATTGTTTAAAAAACCCATAGTTTGAAGGTTATGGCAAACGTATATGATATGTTCACATTTCAAAGGTTTAAATGACAACGTATGGTTCAAGTTTTGGTCAAAGGTGTAATATATGGTATGGCATAACGTATGGTAAGGTAAAGCCACATGGGTAAAGCACGTGCTATGGAGTGAAATGGTACGTGGTGGAGCGGAGTTTTTAATGACGTGGGAACCACGTTTATATCCACGGGCTTAAAGCCTTCTTAACCGGTGGGGAATCACAAACAGCAAACGGTCAACCACATCAAAAACGAGCGGATGTCGTTCAAACAGTTAGGTTAGCCCAAAATTTCGCATGTGAACGCGAGATTATGAAATGGTCAAATTTAATGTTGCCGTCAAATTTGGAGCGCGCTCGACAGATTTGGGGGAAGTCTCTATTTTAACTGGAGCTAACTCCAGTTCTCCACATTTAGTGGAGTTTTTCTAGTTGACATTGGACAAACTTCAGTTAGCCATAACTTTGGCTAGGGAAGTCCATTTGGGATGATTTTTTTTTTGATTTGGAGGTATTGAAGCATTATGGAGCTGTTGGGAGTGTTTGCAGAGTCATCAGGGTGCTCTATCAGTGATTTTACCAGCGATTTTGGTTGTGGAGCCACTAGGCCCTAATGAAAGATCAACTGTGTTGGACTATACTCATCCATTGGAGGTGAATGAATAGTCGATTTATACTGATTTCAGTCCTCTGTTTCTAAATTTGCAGCTTATTTTTCCTTTTGAGGCTTTCTACATAGTGTAATTTACATTTTGAGCATTAATGAACAAGGGAAAAGCCTAATTAGAGGCTTTTGGACCCAGCAGAGGTAGCCCAAGAGAGGGGTGAACTTCTTAAACAAATTCTTACTGTTATGCTGTGCATTTTTGGTGTTATTTTTCAGATTCTGCTATATTAAACAATAACTTTTCATAAGTACAGTTTTCCCAAGTAGACTTATACAGTGAACAAAACTCATTAGTTCAACTTCAAACCACATTACTTCATTTGCAGAATACTTTAACTTGCTTATTCACACATAAAATTTTGATTAATGAATACTTTTAACATAGACAAATACTTTCATTGATCGGATCTATTTCAGTGTTTACATTTTATTTCTTTAGGCAGAGCCAGTTTGTGGGCCAAAAGCTTCGGGTTTCATCCTTTCTAGTAAAGGTGAAATAACCAGTAAAAGCCCCCTATTGTAAATCTCTGTATGAGAAATACTTTGTTCTCACAATTTCAGATCACCCTAATTCCCAACACATAACCCATTCAACCCCTTAAACACCTAAACCTCTAACCCCTTAACCCTTGACCCCTTAAAACCTGTAGTATGTTCAGTTCCCATTCGCCTAAACCTAAAATACTAAACCCTTAACCCTACCCCTAACACCGTTAACCCTTAACTTCTAACCCCTAAAATCCTTAACTGCTAAATCCCCTAACCCCCTAAACCTCTAAACCAACCCTAACCCATTTAACCCCCTAAAACCTAAACCTATAACCCCTTAAACCCTAATTCCCAACCCATAACCCATTCAACCCCTTAAACACCTAAACCTCTAACCCCTTAACCCTTGACCCCTTAAACCCTAATTCCTAACCCCTAACCCATTTAACCTCCTAAACCCTAAACCTCTAAACCCTTAACCCCTTACCCATTTACCCCCACTAAACCTCTAAACCCCTAACCCATTTAACCCCTAAACCCTAAACCTCTGAACCCTTAACCCCTACCCCTAACTCGTTAACCCCTAACCCATTTAAGCCCCAAAACCCCAAAACCCCTAACCAATTCAACCCCCTAAACCCCTAAAAACCTAACCCATTTAAGTGTGGATTCCATTTAACCCCCAAAACCCTAACCCCCAACCCCTAAAATCCTTCACTGCTAAATCCCCTAACCCCCTAAACCTTTAAACATGTAACCCATATAACCCCCTAAACCCTAAACCTCTAAACCCTTAACCCCTAACCCCTTAAACCCTAATTCCAAACCCATAACCCTTGACCCCTTAAACCCTAATTCCTAACCCCTAAACCCTTAACCCCCTAAACCCTAAACCTCTAAACCCTTAACCCCTAACCCATTTACCCCCACTAAACCTCTAAACCCCTAACCGATTTAACCCTTAAACCCTAAACCTCTAAACCTTTGTTATTCCCAGCCTCTGTAAGATACCATCTCCAGACATTTTTAAAATAGCACAAGTCTTTTTCCTCTAGGAGAAGTCAACAACAATAGTGGGACTATTTTTTTTTCATCCTTTTACGGAAGTGTTTTGTATCATCCCGAGTCATTCCACATAGACCGACCTCCACATCAGTCTGGGTCCTCATCACCCCGACCGTTCCCTTGTGCTCTTCTCTTCTATCTTCTCGGGAAGATCCTGCAGGACTCGTCAGCCCGACGCTGTCTCTTGACAGAGTCTTTTGAAAAAACTCAAGTTTCGTCTCCCGACCTCTGTTGAATGACAAACTCCTATTGGCACTTTCGAAAAAAAACTAAGTGTTGGATAGTTTCTTGTGTATTCTGATATCAGACCTTGTCGAGCTTTTAATGAAGGAATTTATAGAACTATTATATCAATGCGGCACCTCTGCCTTTGTTATGATGATTCAAATCAAAGCCAGACGTAACACAGATCCTTGCGATACTGTTAATATATATGTGTGAGTGAGATCAAATAATTAAAAGAAAACAATTGCAGAAGGACTAGTTACTATGTGTTTTCTGGAAAAATCACCCTTTGCATACCCAAGCACTTTCTCCTTTTATAAAATCAATACTTATGTAAATACATAGTTCCAGTCCGGATCCTCTTGGTCAATTGGATTTTTACAAATGCTTTGCATCACATATGAACATATGTCACATGAAATGAGTTATGATCTTTTGGTTATGTGATATTGATAAGCCATGGAATCAGCTAATGACCTTGTAACAAAGTCTATTCACATATTAAGAATATCCATGGGCCAATATGATGGCTTATCAATATCACATGCCCAAAAAAATCATAACTAATTTCATATGACACTTGTTCATATGACATTTTTTAATTAATCAATTTAATTATAAGAGAAAAAAGGGCATAACTACGTGAAGATGAATCTCAACCTTCCATTTGTGTAATCTACTATGAATATTCTAGAATATTCTATGGAGGTTAAATATCTACCATCCACTTAATAATTATTAATAATTAAACCAATCTAGATCCATCTAACTCTAATCTATTATGGGCTAAGAGAGATCAAATCCCTTAAGTTGCAAATTTGTCCTCAAATTATAAATCCAAAGTTATTAATTCTAATATTATTAATATTATAATATATTAATATTAATATTAATATTAATATTAATATTAGGTTTATTATTATTATTATTATTTTAATATTAATATTAATATTAATATTAGATTTAATGTTTTTTTTACATGACATGACAACAAAATTTATAATAAAACTACATCAAGTTAATATTTTCAAATATTACAACTTTGAAGTGAAAATATTATGTCTTTAATATATGTATAGGATATGGATTTTCCTTCATTTTACAAATATTTAATTACAAAAAATATTAAAAGATTTTGGAGCATGATTTCCTATTCTTTTTCTTGAATTGTATTTTTATCTATATGGTTATTTTAATTTTTGTTTTGGGTCAACATTGATTTTTATTATTATTATTATAATTTTATTAGAGACTTGAGATACTTACAAATCCCCTCATACTCGGTTGTAGAATGACCCTTTTTGGGATATGGATTGTTCCAAAATAGATATCTTATAATACTAATACAAATGAGATTATTTTTTATGGTTTTTTTTTATTTTAACAACATGAAACGTGTTATAAAATAAGTGTTTTGATAATTATCATAAATTCATACTTATAGGAATTTACATCCATATAATTTATGAAATTATGTGATTAGATTAATTATATATTAAACATAAAAAAAATTCATATTTATAATAAAAAAAACTCTAAAGACACATCTCTTTCCAATATACTTATTTGCCTAATCATTAATAATTAACTTTATAAATCAATAAAAAAAAAATCTTTTAAATATATTTATTATTATTAGTTTTTTTTCTCTTATTATTTTTCTTAAAACTTATACTTTTAATAATATATCCCCTTTCCTTCCTCTACACGATGAATATATCTTAAATGGGAAAATTATGTTTGACAACATATGTCAAATCACAAATGTTCAGTGTGTTATGACGTTGCAAACTTAATGTAGTTTCCCCAAAACCATGGGATTTCACAATCCCATCATTCATTGTACTCAATGGTCAACGTTCAATGCCCTGTTTCAACTGCCCAACTTCAGAATGGCGGTTGGGTGTTATGGCAGGCAGATTCAGTGTCTCGTTCCTACACCATTCTACATGCTTTTATTATTGCCGTAGTCTTTTTAGGCAACGTTTTGGCTCAGAAGTTGGTAAAGATTTTTAAAAAATCTAGCAAAGATTTTATCAGAATCATGTTTACAGTTATTAAACTTTAGTATTTTGAGTGCCTAAGGGTTTTTGGTAGTGTTGAAACCATTTTCACTATCAAAAATGGATTCCAAACACTCCAACTACCTGATTTCTTGAATTTTAGTTGCCCAGATTCCAGCCAAAAAACTGCCGTCCAGACTATTTCGTTATCTTAGTAGACAACTCTTTTATTATTTCGGTAGCATTTACCAAAATGGTGCTCGATTCACTGAATCCAGCCTAATTGGACTACCTTCATGATGTAAAAATAACACAAAAATTGGGACACCTCTGCATTTAATTTCAACCATTGGAAATAGTTAAAAATATAGGTGCAGAAAGATTAAAAATAATGCAAGGTAGGTCCTTTAACCCACATGTATGATTTCCAGGAGACCCTACAAATTGATTTTGCTGTATCTTTTCCTTTCCACAATCATCCATAGTGATCCTTAAAAAATGGAATATCCACCCAATCCACTTGAATGTGACCATAATGCACGTTGTTGCATGTTATTACAGCCCCTTCATGAAACAATTGAATAATTGAATTATTGTTTACGAGACACAATAATTGGTTTGGTATGTGATTGTAGCTTAGAGTTTTTTTTGGTTTGGTATCCTCTGTATATTGATAGTTGCGTTAACTTCGTTTGATTGCATGCTGTTATAAGTTTTTAAGTGATATATGGTATTTGATAGTAATTTTTTTTTTTTTTCAAATTTTAGTTTTATATTTGAATAATAAATATATTATTAGCAAAGTTATATAAACTAAATAGTTAATGAAAATTTATAACTTTAAAATACAAATTATAAATACCAAAAACCACTGTAACAACAAAATTAACTATAATTAATGTTTTAAGATTAAAACACATAATATTTATAATAAAAAACCCATAAAATCTGCCACTTCAATTTTCAATATACTTAACCTAACCTAAAATAACAAATTTATTAAACATATTTAATATAATAACAAATTTATTAAACATATTTAATATTGAATGATTAATATTTTACTTTTAAAATTGTGTTGTTGAAAATTTTCTATAACCACTTTTGTGTTTTTGTGATGCCACAAATTAATTTTAATTTTATTAAATTTCAATGAATAGTCACCATAATCATTATTATGTTTCATAAAATTTAAAACTTTTAATTGTATATCCCTTTTTGTCCTCCTCTGTACTCCTCTGTAGCACGAATATATGTTAGATGGGATAATTACGTTGACATCAATGTCAAATCAGAAAATGTTAACACTGTGATAACGTTGCAAACGTAGGTAATGTAGTTTCACCAAAACCATGGGCCTCCACAATGTAATCATTGGTTCACTTTCAGAATCATTCTGTTGTTCAATGGTCAATGGATTGTTAGGTTATTCCCAGGTTTGTTTCCATATTAGCTGTCTGCCTTTCTCTCCCTTGAATTTGCAACATGAAGCCATTCTTTGTGTTGAACATCAATATGAGTGTCATTCATGGTAAACACACTCAAGGTGGTTAGATCACTCAAAAGATTGGGCAAAGGATAGGCCACTAGACATTTTACAAGCCAGTAAAGGGAGGACCAGGTATTTTAAAGACAATCCTGCCAAGATTTTTTTAATAGAAAAAGAGTCATCTTTCAACATAGTACTTACAAAGTACATTTTTAAGTTTAAGAATGATAAGAAGAGCAAGGTAGTGGAGGCAAAGGGAAAGTATGTTTTAGGATTCAAATATTATGTGTATATATAATAGTATATGAGATTAATTTAGTTTGAAAATTTATATATATATATATATATATATATATATATATATATATAAAAGTTTAAGTGAATATTTAATTTAAAAATATATGTTTAGAATTTATGCTTCTGTGATCCATATAAAATTGTAAAATTTCTTTTGGTAATAATCACATATAATGGAACATTGTCGACGCATTTCAAATGGTTCAAAACGCGTAGACAATGTTCCATTATATGTGATTATTACCGAAAGAGATTTTACAAAATTAAAAATATATGATTTACTATTAAAATTGCTAAATTTTTTGATAAGTATCATTTTTTTTTTTTTTTTAACTATAAAAAAATAGATAAATTTTTAATTAAATGGGCAAACATTTTTTCCAAAAAAAATGGAAAAATAATTAATTGACTAAATTTTACCCTTAAAAAAATCCCTTATAAGCCACAACTTCCATTTATTCAGCGTCATCTATATCCTATTGTTAGTCTCTATATGTATATATAAAAAAATAGATAAATTTTTAATTAAATGGGCAAACAGTTTTTCCAAAAAAAATGGAAAAATAATTAATTGACTAAATTTTACCCTTAAAAAAATCCCTTATAAGCCACAACTTCCATTTATTCAGCGTCATCTATATCCTATTGTTAGTCTCTATATGTTGCAATTAGAGATACCAAAGATATCAAAGGGGTTATGAACCTCTAATATAGGTAGTAAGTTTGTGGCATAGTAAAAAATATCCTTAATTTGACTACCTATTGGAAAACACCTCTAAAAATCACATTATTTAACCTCCTACCAATACTAATCCAATACTCCTTCTCAATTTAAAAAACCTCCACTTTCATAATATTGTAGCTATCCAATTTTTTAAACATTTTTTATACCTTTTTATATTTTCTCATTAACTTTGACCTTTATTTTTTATACCTACCAATATATTGTCATTTTTTCCTCAATATATATCCCTCAATATAAACCCATGTAGTATGGTTTTGCTCCCTCAATAATATTAACACCTATGTGATATTACTTATCATAAAATGTATTGATTAATCTAATATTTACATGACTTCTTTGGTTATGAAATCATTAGATAACTCTTAATTTTTATTTACTACTAATTAAATTGTTCGAGTAAGATAGTCAATTTATCTGCTTAACTTGTTATATGAGTCTGTAATATTGTAATTACGCCGTAATACATTCTTATTTGAAAACAACTCCCCTAGCTGCCACTGTGTACTATTGTTGACCATCAGATTTATTGTTAGAGGATTGAAATTTTTTCCACCATTAGATTTCATTGTTTTGTTTTATTTGTCAATCAAATCTTGTTTTTTACAACGGTTTAACTTATTCATCTTTAAAATAATTATAACTAATAAACATAATGTAGATATCTTTCCAGTTTCATTTGCAGTTTCAACTTATTTAGCTCTGCGTAGCTTCACAATGGCTGAAGCCAAAACCTTAGAACCTGGTACTTGGTTTCTTCGTAGAAAAGTCAATCTCGCAACCTATGAATTCATTTTCGTTGGACACGCAGAGGAAATTTTTTTCCCCACTTTCTAGTTTCTTGTTCTTGATCTTGATTTTTATAAGATGATCATTGGTTCTATGACTTTATTAACCTCTAACTGTATTCAATCTTATGACCAATTTTGTCAAAATATGTAGACCGTGAAAAGAATTTTGCAAATGCATTGTTATGGTGGGAGAGATTGTCGAAAACGATTACAATGATCCATTGATGCAAGGACAACAGATGGATGAAGTGGAAATTTTTGTCCACTTGGTCGTCAATAAGACCATAAAAGCAATGCAGGTGAGCAGGCGAGTCTCAGAAATTTCAGTCCATTTCACATGAGCTCAGCTAATCTAAATTCATTAAATTAAAGAAAAACTATATATCATTGTTTCTTCATGTTACTACAGACTTTGATTAAGACACTTGGTGCACGAAAGATTTTAGTTTAGAAAAACTTAGCTAATTGTTGTTCTGCATTGTATTTAAGAAAATATACCACCGGACACAATGGGATGAATGTCGAGGTTTAATGATTTTTCTCTAGGAGGGACAATGATCTTCGTGAACGCCGAGTCACAAAATTGCAAGTTCAATATGGGGATGTTAAATTTGTGTTTGTAGATAATTACAATGTTGTTCTCAAAATTCAAGAGTCTCCACAGCTGTCTCGTAAGTAAATGAAAACTTGCAAGATTTTTGATAGTCTTTGATTTTCCTTTGATCTTTCCAGAAAAATTAGAGATACTCTTTAACATTTGACCGAAATTTTGATTTTCCTATTCAGCGTTGGGGGTGAAGGTTTTAGAGGCATGTTGTAGAGCTGGTGGGGCATATAATTACGATCCTAAAATCCCTTATGGCTTAGGGTCAGCGGATTCCTGTACAAATCATGCCCAATATTTCAACAAGGATGGAGACCATTTGACGGATGTTGCTTATTGCCAATTTATTTTTTGAAGGCACCCTCATAACTCCCACTCTTCACACTCTATGTAGCTGTGACTAAATTATAATATCCAATAAAATGGAAACTATATGCGGTCATTTCACTTCTTTATATATGTCTGCCTTGAGGTTAATGTGTCTTATGTCATAGGATGGAGACAATCAAACTAACTTAAATGTAATCGACGACTTGGGTAATCTGCTCAAGGGAAAATTGCTCCATCCAAAAATCCTGGCGAAACTTAGCTAAGGGATCTCGATGGATTTTCAAATTGTTTCTAATTAGAACGTTAAACAAATCTGACTCCACTCCTTTCCGTAGATTATCTTCCCATTGCTCAAATCCGAAGTTCTCATGTTTAATACTCAAATTACATGTACCTTTCCCACTCTTTATAAATTGTTTTTAAAAACTGAATAAACATGTAAGCTAAATGTAGTTTCTACTTTACCAGTTTCAATGTAGTTTTGTTTAACCTATCTATTTTATTATATGGAGATTGTCAGTGGTTTTATTGTACTATTATTATTTTAACAAGAAAAGCATTAAGCTGAAAAATAATGTCAATAATTCTCTTATGTTTTCACATATATAGGTTTTTTATATTTATTTATTTACTTTTCTTTCATTATCAAACGTAGTATTTTTATTTATTATATATATAGAATGATATGAATTTAATATTTTATTTATGTTATTTTTTTTTGAATGTGCTTCTCCTTTTTAGTGGGTATTACAGATTTGATTTTTCATTGACCAGATTTGTATTTCTTTAGTAAACATTAGGTAAACAATTTAAATTATTTTTTAAATATATTTTATTTTATTTATCACAAATTTGATTGGTTCTCTGCGAATTTCTCTTATTGTGTAATCATAGAAATGTGCCTTCAACATCAGTTGGCAGACACTAGGATGGTACGAACTGTGTGTGCTGGACTCCAATGACTGATGCCCAGAGATGGAATTCTTGCAAGTATAGATGTGAGGAACTTATGAGTATCGAATTCAGGCAGGTGAATCAAAAGGAAGAGTAGAAGAAATAGGAAGCCAAACTATTAACTATAGGTTCAGATTTCCTGTTCAAAACTCTTAGGAATATGTGAATAAGTGTTGTACTTAACAACAATTAGAAATTATCGAATTCAGATTGGTGGATCAAAAGGATGAGAAGAAATAGAAATCTGAACTAGAGATTGCATGTTCGAAACTCTTGGAATATGTATTGTATTTAACAAGTAGGATCCACTGGCGTTTGATATATTCAGTTGGAATTTGATTTTTTAATAAAATAAATAATTAAACATATCACCAGATGAAGCATAAGATCCACATGTACAAGACACATTTTCCTTCTAGGTTAAAAGCACCTAGATTTTTTTGCATAAGATCCACATGTACAAGACACATTTTCCTTCTAGGTTAAAAGCACCTAGATTTTTTTTAATTAAATGTAAATACATAGCATACACTAATTATTTTTAAATTTAAAAAATATAAACGTAATATATCTTCCTCATTGCTATGCAGAAAAGAGTGCACATTTAAAAAAAAAAAAAAAAAAAAAACCCATCTACAATAATAAACTTATGGTCTGGTTTGTGATTTAACCACACAAAACTTTACATATGAACCTATGGTTCGGTTTGTGATTTACCACACAAAATTTTACATAATAAACTGTTGTTTCAATAAAATAATTTTTATTAAAAACATTAGTTTTCATATACAATTTCCAGTTTATTTATTCTTTGTAAAATAAGGAGAAGAAACCTTCAAATAATTCCATCCTAAAATAAATATTAAATTTCACATGCATAAATGATAATATTGTAAGACAATGATAATGTTGTGTCAATGCAATTCTCTTTATAATTTCAGAGATGATGTTCTTAAAAGAAACATTGGATATATTGAACATCATCAACTCCTTTATACTAGAGTTTCCTATTAAAGTTGCATATTTTACATCAAAAGTTATGAATAATTGGGAGTTGATGTCTTGGTGATTTTTTGGGAGGTGATGTCTTGCTGATTTTCATCTAATACTAAAATTTGTAAGGTTGTGATGCAAATTTAGATTTCGAAAGATAACCATCATATTTTTCATAAATTAATTTTATTTTATTTAGTTTATATAATGTCAAATACTACCTGTATTTTTTCAAAATATATGAGATATTTTCTATTGGAGCTTGAAAGACTATTTTTAAAGATTAAGAGACAATTTATGTTGAAGAAATTATAGAATTGGTTAATTTGGAAAAATGTAGTGAATTCTCTTTATCTTCCAATTTTGAAAAACATTTTCTTTACCAATTTTTATCTTTAATAATTTTTTATTATTATACCTTGCAGCATATACTAGTTATAATATTATAAAAGTTATAATATTATAAATAAAATATAATTTTGCCTGCGAAATAATTTTATGTCGTGTTCTGCCAAAATAATATCACGCACCATAAAGGTGTAAAACATAATTCTTACTCCTCTATTCATAGCCGCAAATTTCCTCTTCCGAGTCTCCAAACCTGGAAGCCAAACTTTGGACGATGTTTTGTGTATTCATCTCTCTCTAAGGTTAAACGTGATGATTATTATGAAGATCGGGGTGCTGCTGGATGTTTTTTGGTTGCACATTGGTGTTTTTATTATCATGAGTGAATTAATAAATGGCTCTGAAGTATGGTGATTTCATGAAATATGCTGGTAATGATTATTCGTTCAAAGCATTCGTTGGAACATTATATATTTATAATTAAGTAACCAAATTGATTTTGTGACCTGTCCTCATTAGGTTGATAAGGTGAAATAGATATGCACATAAGGGAGGGGAGACGATATTCCTAGTTGGGTATTTGTTAACTTTGGAAATTGGGCTTATTTTATATTTAAACATTCTTTGCGGTAAATGGATGTATATTTTTAAAGTAAGCATTTATAATTAAATGGAATACATAAATAATTAACGGTAATTTTGTTTATATTTATTAAAGGAAGTACATTAAATGGGTGATGATTTCATTTCGAAAAGAATGGTTTTTTTAGAATGATTTTGATGAAATTTGATGATTTTTATGGAAATCTAGGTTATACTTGTTAAGTTTCAGAATTTTAGATGTTTCAGGGGTTTTTGAAAGTGCTGAATCTATTTCCATCATTAGAAAAATGATTTAAACATTCCTAATTTCAAAAAATTTAAAAACAAATCGCCATATTTCGACTAAAAAATCATCGTTTGGTCAAAAATTGTCCTTTGATTAGACAAATCCTTTAATGAAGTAGCCAAATTGATTTTGTGACTTACCCTCATTATTTTGATAAGGTGAAATATATATGCACATAAGATAGGGAAGACGATATTGCTAGTTGTGGGTATTTGTTGACTTTGGAGCTTTTATATATATATATCTGTGTGTGTGTGGTTTATTTTATATTGAATATTTTTGGTTTAAGTGGATGTATCTCTTAAAGCTTCGTTCATAATTAAATGGAATAAATAAATGACGATGAATCTCCAAAATCATATATTAGGGTGGTGTTGTAAGACTACTTAGGCACATTAATGTACTTTCCTAGATAATTGGCAAACATAATGGATGGTGCCCATGTATCCCAATAGATGGAAGTTCACCCATAAAATTACTAGTAGTCTAATGCAATTATATCTTCAAGATATCAACTGTAAGTACAACTGAATATGGATAATTTGGGAGATCCATGATTTTGGAGTTCAAGAGTGTAACTCGAGAATCCAACTTGGAAACTAAATCTTTACAAGGATCAAGAATCAACTTGATGGAGTTCAATCTAGGGGATTTTGAAATTGCTAGAGATGTTGATGAATACTTTACCTAACAAAGATTAAGAGAAGTATTCATTAAGGGAGGGTATTCGAGATATTAATACCTAGTTGTATTGTGTTTAATATTCGATGTTCCTTATTATAGAATGTATTGGTTATTGTAATGTCTAAATGAGTTGGTTGGTTAGGATATTATTATCTATATCTCCTAGTTTTAGGTGTGTAGGTGAGATATTCACTCAACTAATTAAAATATATGGCTAGGATAGTCAATCCATCTCAATGCCTATCTTGTTATATAAATATGTAATATTATAATTATAGTGAAATACATAGAATAAATTTTTTTGTGTGCACTAATTCTATCTCAATCGACTCGAATACATAGATATTTTTGAGAGAGATAGTCATCACTCAACATCATAGCTACAGACTACACAATCCAAGTCGAAGAATAATGAGATAGACAAGGTGGTAGGAGGTTGGTGGGGGTATATTAGACCATGAATTCCATGTATTCGGTTCCATATATATCCCCTGGTTAGTCTATATAGGTTGCAATTTATTTTGTAGGTGTGCCTAGAGGACTAAGATGTGGGTGGAGAATTGAGTTAGGGGTGATGGATTTGAAGCCATGGCTCTAAATCGATGTAGGTATAACAAAAGGAAAATTCCCTTGAGGGTCTCTCAAGATATTTTGGATAATTGAGAATTAGGCCTAAGACATGCCACAAAAGTTGAGCAAGATATGTAATGGGCTCATAATCGGTTCCTATTTGGTTGATTGGTTAAATGAAGAGAAATTAGGGAGGAGATTGATAATTTGGTCTAAAATATTTGGGACACCATTGAATCCAAACATTTTCTAAAAGAAACAAAGAGATGGGTACATGATATGCTAACTCCCGAACAAGGGAAACATGATTTTTCATGTTGTTGGAAATTTGTTAGAACACCAAAGTTATAGTTTCTCATATGGTGGCTCTAGAGACAAAATAATTAGTAGAGATGAATATACAACTATCAATCCTATAAGGAAAATTTGAGAATTTTGTAGAGGGTATATTTGGGTTGATAATCATTATCAAAGGCCAAGCAGGTCTTGGCAAGAAGGTGGAAGAATGTGATGATTATTTGGGTTCCATTGGGTCATAAGATGACCCCCTATTAATACCATAGGACCATCTTCTACCCTCCTCTATTTTGGAAATAACTTGCAGGTTCGATGAAGTCAATCCAAACCCCTCCCTTCCTCTGATATCTTAAAAGAGGAAGTTATTCTATGCCCCTTCCTGGAGAAATACTCTTCCTCCAATATATTTTAATTTTTCTTTTATCTTTTGTTCATGTTTTGGTTTGGAACTCTTGCATTCAAAGTATTGGAAAGTCTAGTTGCACATGAGTCAACCCAAACAAATGATTTATGTTTCTTTTTGTTGTTAATGTGTGTGTGATTCTAGTTAGAAATATGGGGAATTGGTTGCTACAAGACCCTTGACACATCTTGTTTTTGTAATTTTTTATTACAATAATGTGAAGAATAAATTGAATTTAAATTTAAAAAAAGAAAAAAGAAAAAAAAGAAAGAGCCTGGTTCTAGTTATCAGTATGGAAAATTGGTTTCTACAAGACCCTTGACACATCTTGATTTTGCAAATTTTTATTACAATAATGTGTAGAATACATTACATTTAAATGAAAAAAATTGAAAAATAAAGAAAGAAAGTGTGTTATAATCTAGCCTTTCCCATTGTTACATGACTATATATATTTTAAGATTTATCCCCTCTTGTAATCCCGATGAGGAAAACAGGTAAATTTGTTTTTTAATGTTTTCACCAATCGCATGAGACTTTACCCTCTCAAAACTTCTAGTTTGAAAATTATTTTGTACCTATTTTGACAATAAGATTAACTTTATTCAAGAATGTGCTAAGAAAGACAACATAAAATATAATATTTTTGATAAAAAAAATAAAATAAACAATGATTGAGAACTACAACAACAAAAAATTGCATAGAAAACCAAACATTGTATTAGGAAAAACCATGGGGAAAATATCAACATCTCTTTTATTACTAGCAATAATAATTAAAATTGGATTTGATTAGGAGCTCAACTCTTAATTGCTCAATGCTTAATACTGAATGAAATTGATCTTATTTATACAATAATTCTCTATTATATTAGAGGAGGATACTTTGTTACAATCGAGGTGAAGTTTTCATTACATTCTAGAAGTCTTTTTTATATTCCAGAAGAATATTTGAGGGACAAGTAGAATTGAAAATATTTGCACTCTCACTCAACCATATTTTAACTCATGCTCAAATATTTGTATTCTTTCTTAACTATATTTGGATTCACACTTAATAATATCCCACTCACACTTAAATATTTTCATTCATTCTTAACTATATTTGGACTCACACTTAACAATATCCTACTTGAAACCAAATATTAGAGCCATTGATGTTTTCCCAAAAATATCTCATCATGTTTATATCTTACCAACCAATGTTCTACAGAGCTCTTGATTATCTCTTGGAAATATTTTTGTTAACATGTTGGATGGATTTTCTTCTGGGTGTCTTTTATCCAACTGTAGTAGCCCATCATCTAGTACTTGGAAAATCCAATGATATCTAACATCAATATGATTGTTTTAATGACATGTTGGGTTTTTTGATAAGTGAATAATGCTCTGGCTATCATAATGAAACACATAATTGTCTTGTTTTACTCCCAAATCTTCTAGAAAGTGTTTCATCCATAACATATCTTTACAAGATTCTATTGCACCTATATATTCTTCTTTTATTGTGGAGAGAGCTACTACCTTTTGCAATCTTGACACCTAAGACATTGTTGCACTTGCAAAAGTATATAAATAACCAATGGTGGAATTTCTACTATCCACATCTCCAACCATATTTGCATTTATATAACCTTCAAGTTTGGAATTATTGTTACCCAAACATTAAAAATAATTAATAATACCCTTGAGATATCTGAAAATCCACTTTACCACTTGCCAATGTTGTTTTTATGGATTTGCAAGAAACCTGCTTACAACTCCCATTGAATGTGAAATATCTGGTCGGGTACATACTATGGCATACATTAGGATACCAACTACTGAAGCACATTATTCCTTCTCATTTCATCTTTCTCCTTATCATCACAAGGACATAAGTCGGTATTGAGTTTAGTGCTAGGTACAATGGGTGTACCAACTCACCTGGCATCCTTCCTATTAAACTTGTCTAAAAACTTTTCAATATAATTTTCTTGTGATAGCCACAATTTTTTTTTTCTTGTTGTCATGTATTATTCTCATGCCCAGTATTTGTTGTAATGGAACCAAATCCTTCATTGCAAGTCTGCTGCCCAAATACTTTTTCAACCTATTCATCATGTTCTTATCATGTCCAACAACTAACATGTCATCCACATAGAACAATAATATTATGTACCTTTATTCATATCTCTTGATGTAAACACAATGATCAACCTCTAATATTTGAAAACCATGTTCCAATATAAATGAATCAAATTTCCTATACTATTATTGTGGTGCCTATTTTAGCCCATAGAGACTCTTTTTCAATTTACAAACTAAGTTGTCTTTATGTTTTTATTTGAATCCATCTGGCCGATCCATATAAATATCCTCCATTTCTCCATTAAAGAAAGATGTATTCATGTTTAGATATTTACATTCAAAATCCAAAACAACAATAATACCAAGAATATCTCTTATGGATGACATCTTAACAACAAGAGAAAAAATTTCAGTAAAATCAATACCTTATTTTTGTGCAAACCCTTTTACCACTAATCTTGATTTGTACCTTTGTTTCTTCCTTTCACCCTCATGTTTAATATTGTATACCCATTTTCTCTATAATATGTTTCTTCCTTCTGGAGGCTTTAATAATTCCCAAGTTATTTTTTTGATAGAAATTCCATTTCTTCCTCCATTTCTTTCTTCCACTCTTTGCTAGTTTCACTTTACAAGCTTCCTGAAAACATTCAGGTTCACCTTCATTAGTTAGCAACATATAATATGAGGGTGGATACCTTCGTGAAGGCTTATGAGTCATCATAGATGTGAAAACAATTGTGGTGGTGTGTTTTCTGGTTGTAATTCTTCTAAATGCTACCACACATTTTCTTCTTGTTGTTGTGCATCATTTTCCACTTGTTGTCTCTCACATTCTTGAATTTCCTGCCCATCTTATTGCAATGGTGGGATACCCTATTAATTTTTTTTTTACCTCTATGTCACTTGTATACCTTTTAAAAATTTCAAACTCATTATATATAACATCCCTGCTTCTAAGAACTTTTACTTTTAATTAGATCCCAAAGATGGTACCCAAAATCATCATTTGCATATCCCAAAAAGATGCACCTCATGGATTTATCATCTAAAATAGTTCTCTTCTCTTTGGGAATGTGCATAAATGATTCAAATCCAAAAATTTTCAAGTGAGAATAATTTACCTTATTATTCCAAACTTATTCAAGATGGCCACCATCCAAGGATTTAGTTTGTGATCGATTTATGAGGTAACAAGTTGTCCCTACTACTTTTTCCCAGAAATTATTTTCCAATATTAAGTTGTACAACGTACTCCTCACCTTATCCATGATACTACGATTCATTCTTTCTGTAGTACATTATGTTGAGGAGTACCATGGATAATATTTTCATGCTTTATGTCAAACCTATTGCAATAATCCTTGAATCAATTTGAACAATTTTCACCAACATTATCTATCCTTAAACACTTAAATAGTTTGTTAGTCTCTCTTTAGACAATAACATGAATGTTTTGAAGTATCTCAAACACCTAACCTTTGATTTTCAAGGGATATTCTAAAACCTTCCTATATGCATCATCTATGACTGTGAAAAAATATGAGGCTCCTCCTAAAGACTTAATATTGAATGGCCCACACACATCAGAATGTGTCAATTCTAATATACTTGTTTTTCCTTTCATGGCAACCTCTCATAAATGAAACTCTTCATTTTCTTCCATTTATGAAATGCTCACAAATATTAAGTTCTTGGGATTTCATACCTGGAAGAATATATTTTCCAACAAGGATTTTAAGGCCTATTTCACTCATGTTACCCAACCGCTTATGCCATAAATTCATTGAGTTTCCTGCTTTTGCAAAAATAGCCACATTCCAGATTTATGTGTTTTCCATTAATGTATAAAAGGTTCCCACCTTCGGTCGTTTAGCCATGACCAATGCTCCTTTAATAAATTTCCATGTTACTTTGCAAAATAATGTATCGTATCTTTCATCATCTAACTTCCGAGAGGAAATCAAATTCATTCCAAGATCTGGCACATGCCTAACCCATTTCAAAAATAAATTGGAACCATATTTTGTCTTTACTATAACATCTCCTACTCCTTCAATATCACAAAGGCTTTTATTTCCCAATCGAACCTTACCCATAATACCTGATTGATAAGAAATACATTTTTCTCTACTTGGAGTAAAATGATATGAAGCTCTAGAATCGATAATCTAATCAGTATCATGATTATAAGCATAAATATATACATATTCGTAAGAAAAAATGATAAATACCTCACCTTCTGATGCAAAAAGTGTGGTTTCTTCATTGCTGTCGTTAGTCGCCTTTTTCTCCTTTTGCCCCTTTTGCTCTTTTTTTCCACATCCAACAATTCTTTTTGATGTGACCATGCTTTCTGAAATGATGACAAAGTATTCTTCCCTTCCTATAATTTTATCTACCTTTGTATTTTTATCGCCCTTGTCCATCACATTCATTTTTTTTTTTTTTACAATCAAATAAGGCTACAGCTTCTCCTCCTTGATTTTCTAAAATTGATTTACACTACAACTCCTTGTTTAGTAAATTTTTGCTAACATTATCAAACCTTAGGGTCTTTGCAACTGCTGAAGTGTTAATAGCTACTATCAAATTCTCCCAACTATCTAGCACCGGTCACAAGCATAGGATGGCTCTAATCTCATCATCTATAGTGATTTTTATATATCCAAGCTGATTCATAACTACTTTAAACTCATTTAAGTGCTTCACAACTAAATCACCCTCTTTCATAATGAGATTGTATAATTTCTTCATAAGGAATAGTTTCCTTTCTATTGTGTTCTTCTTATATAGGTCATGCAACTTTTTTCATAGAGCTTATGTTATCTTCTCCTTAGCCACATTGAAGTACACATTCTTTGCCAGGGACTGATGAATTGCGCAATGGATTTACAACTTCTTCTAATATTCATATACCATCATTGAAGGTTTCTTTAGTACTCCCTCAATCAGAAAGCATTGATCCTTCAATATTGATATATCCTCCAGCTGATATTTCCACAAGGAAAAATTAGTACCATTAAGCTTCTCCATATCACTCATTATAGTCTTCATATTGCTTAATAGACTTAGCAAAAAAAACCATATTTGATACCACTTGTTAAGAAAAGACAACAAAAAATATAATATTTTTATAAACAAAATAAAATAAACAATAATTGAGCACTACAACACCAAAAAACTATGTGGAAAACCCAGTAGTGTATTGGGAAAAACCACATGGAAATAAATAGAAACTCTTTTATTACTACTACTAATAATAATTACAAGTGCCTTCACTTATGAGCTCAACTCTCAATTTCTTAATGCTCAATACTGAATGTACTCAAATATTATTTATAGAAGAATTCTATATTATGTTTGTGGAGAATCATTCGCTACAATCAAGGAGAAGTTCCCATTACATTCTAGAAGTCTTCATTATATTTTAGAAGAATATTTGAGAGAAAAGTAAAATTAAAAATATTTACATTCTTACTGAGCCATATTTGAACTCACACTTAAATGTTTCCACTCATACTTAAATATTTGCATTCACTATAACTATTTGAATACGAGTTAAAATTTGAATATGAGTTAAAATTTTAGAAACTTTAGAAAATATTGATTTTTATAAAATTTATTAATTTTCTTCTACAATAAAATATAAAATTCATTTTTTTTAAATGTTTGAAGAATAAAAGAGACTCACAAATTCTAAAATTTATTATATATATATATATATATATATAAAGCCAATACAAAATGACTATTAATACATATAAAAGTTTTGCATGGATAACATATGAGCCTCAAAGAGGTTGACTATCAAGACTAGAGTGCCAAACACCAATAGGGAAAACCAAAGCCTATATAGCCTATACATAAGAGAAGAAACGACACATTGCCACATGAAGAGATCGTATCTCTAACAATTGACTTAGAATAACCTATTCCAGTGTTGCCATCATCCTTTAAGAGGTTTGGAAGGGACAAAAACATGGACATTAACCATATCCAAATAAACATAAATACAAGAAAAACATTCCTTTTGTAATGAAAACCTCTATTTATCACCTCATGTTGACATTAGGGGAATTTTAGGTCTAAAATGGGTCTCCTAAGTAAAATATAAAATAACAGTGGAAAAAATAAAATAAGATTATATTACATCATCAAATTTTAGAGGGAAAAAATAAAAAATTACTTTTCCAACTCGTATTTTCAACTTATATCCCTATGTGTTTACTCAAATTTTGAGAGGGAACACTTGTTGGATGTAGAATTTGATTCCTCATCCCTAGAGTACCCATGTTGCATAATTTTGATGGACCTTGCTATACGAAAAATTATAAATACATGAAAACTATGATTGCAATCACATTTTTCATGTATTTTTCATTGTTCATGTAGTATGGTCTGTTAGTGTCAGTCTAGTCATACTGCCATCAGTGATCAAAATTTCTCTTTTGCATTTGCATATTAGGAGTCCCATACCAATCAATTTCACCATTCTTCTAGGCCATGGATTCATTGATGGTAGTGATTTTTCATCAGTTTTCCCTCATGTGAAACTTGTTGATTCTCCTCTCTATGGTCTTTAGTCATGAAACTAATTTCACTTTGCGAGTCATGTCAGTTGGTCATAGGATGGGTCTCATTAGATTATAGGGTCTCACCATGGTCAAATTAATAAGTTAAGTGTCAATAAATATCAGCAAGGTCATGAGGAAATCAAAAAATTCAAAGTCACAGTACCTGGAAGATCTAAGAAATATTTTATTCAGTT
Organism: Pinus albicaulis; assembly: GCA_034641835.2. Lineage (NCBI taxonomy): Eukaryota > Viridiplantae > Streptophyta > Pinopsida > Pinales > Pinaceae > Pinus > Pinus albicaulis. The sequence continues at coordinate 289,861,225 of CM076574.1, read as the reverse complement.
TGACGTAATTTTCACCTCAAAACCATGTTTTAAGGTGAAAACATGATACTTTGCCTTTATTATCATTCATTATGTAATTTTGTGTCAGCATATGTAATAAGTCACATTCTAGAAGCTGCCGTCTCTAGTAAGTCATCACCCTGCCTTTCAGAGAAGTTTTCCACAACATGTTCAGCATCAAATCATGTTCTAAGTATGATCAGCAGAAAGAGCCCGGAAAGAGATTTCCAACGGTATATTCCACTCTCAAAGCTAACTTCTGGATTGAAATTTATGCCTAAGTGAAGTAAAAAGTCCTCTATACCCTAACCCTTCCCCCTTTTCCCATATTTCCCTTAAAATTTATGTTATTAAAGTTTAATATTTCTTTTTATAAACCCCCTTTTTCCCCTTATGATTAACCAATCGCAATACAAAATTCCGATGCGATTTAACCACTTCCCCTCCATACTCCGTTGAAAATTTATAATAAACCTTTTAAAAGTTTTTATTATAAAGCCCCCTTTCGATTACATAATCATAAATCCCATGTGCTTTAATGAACCACTTCCCCACATACCTTAGAACTTATAATAAAGTTAAAATATTTATTATAAATAAATCCCGCCGTTCAAAAATTCCATCGTAATCGCGGCATTTGATATGAGCGTCCCGATTGACCTATCACAAAAACCCCAATTCGATTCACCCGATTGACTCCGCCTGATGTGCATCATGACCTTTTATCGGACCCCCTAATCTGACGGCTCATATGCTATTTTACCATTAAAATCGACGCTTTCATAAAGTCCCCTCCCCGATTGTATATCCCTGATGGCAAACCTCCGATCAATGCCCTCGCTGTCGATTTTTTCACCCAATCGAACTCCCTGCAAGCTGTCGTGTCCATCGCATCGGCGATTTTCTTTAGCGCCATATGTTTTGTCTCCGCTCTCTCTCGATGCCGATTGACCCCGGTCCAACCATTTATCTTCCGCCCTTCCATAATATAAAGGCCAATTTCCTTTGTAAAAATTTAATTTCATTTTAATTCATTTTATAAAGGACTTTCCCTTCATTGTTTATTCCCCATCGGCATCGGCGTTTTCGCATTTTTTTTGCCTCTGCTTTCCCTGATCTCCTGATTCTGATGGCGACTCCCACAGGCCCCACTTTAAAAATCCCTCCGCTCTTTCAAATGAAAAAAATACTTTTTCCTTATAAATGTGTAAAGTTTGTTTTAAATATGTTTAGAGGGGTTTCTTCACCTTTCTGTCATATTACCCCATCGGACCTCTCCATTCTATCGCCCAATCGCATCAGAGTTTTTGATGCGTCCTAATACGCCTTCTCCTTTCCCCGATCCCCGATTGTGATCACTTTTATTTATTAAAGCGCATCACAAAGTATATTTTCAATGTTTTATCATATATTATATCCTCTGCCCCATCGATTCCGATTCCGATTGCGATGCGGGCCCACCTCCTCTCCCTTCCCTCCTATTCACTCAAAATGATTTCCACCCTTCACTAAAGCATAAATTCATTCTATTTTATCTCAAAGGAATTTTATTAAAAAAGTTAGTTTTCTCAGAGTAATAAAGGAAAGAAAAGCGACAATCAAAGGCCGAGAAAAGCTTATATAAAATAGAGATTTTTACAGCAGCAGCAAAGTAGGACATCTATTTTCGGATTGCCTATTTTTCTTTTATCCAGTATAACAACGAAAATTTCAGATGTCCTCAAAATGTATTACTGTTCCTTCTTTTTAGGGGCAATCTGTTGGTTTATTGCTCATATTTGGATTTCAGTTCTTCAGCTCCCTTTTTTGTGGATCTATGTTCCCACAAATCTGGCCTATTTAATGTAATTGTAAATCATTTTTAAGGCAGTCTGTAACTCAGCAGTAGGGGAATAGTGTGGAAAAATGCTCTGCGCTCCATTGTACAGTTTGACAGGGAATTAATAAGAGATGCAACTCTGATTTGTGGGATCCAAGTGGTATGAGATTTAGCGTTTGTTTCTCTCCTTTGTTTCATATGTAAATTGTTATGTTTCACCTCTCATTCATAAACATCTCTTTTTGAATGCTTTCAAGATAGAAAGGTAGAATCCATTTTATATGCTCTGCCTTGGGAAATCTTTCATACTCTGTTTTTTTCTTCTATTTGAAAAGGATCCATTTGTTGTGCCCTTTTTAGCTCCTCACCTGTCTTTCCATTCCATCCTTATTTAAACCTTAATTGCTAAAATTTCCTGCCTATCTTTCCCCATGAAATTCCTTGTATCCTAATTTAATTCCCCAGTTTCATACTGTCTCATTTTGTCCCACACATCCCTGAAAATTCATTTCATTTATTAAAATTCTTTTCCATCATTATACCTAGCCTAATATCAAACCATTATTACATTTCATTGAATATATTTTTACGGAGGGAGCCCTCTCCTGTCCTTGTAGGGCTAGCTACAAGGCTGAGCGTGGTTTAGTTGTTACCCTGTTTTTCCCTTTTCAACCAGGGGTCCAGATCAAGTGTTAACATGGTCCATCGAAAGCATTGTAGAAATTACACCGATTGATTCAATCCGATTATGCAATGTACTAAAACATGATACTGAATCCTTCTACAATATTTGTGGAATATAAATCACAATCGCTCAATCACATGCAAATAAGAGAAAGAAGTAAATCAATCACACAACACAAGTTTTTCCTGGGGAAAGAAACTACTCAAAAAACCCTCCATATTTATTGTATATCAACCAAGGAATCATGAAACAATACAATGCATGTGTGCTCACCACAACTTCATACACTCTACCAATTGCATCACACTGTTCTAGGAAAAATTGGACCAATACATAGAAAATTTATTTCCCACCTTCAGCCTGCCTTGCTCATGCAATCCCTAGGAAAAATAATTCCTATTAAATAGGAATTTCAACCTTCCTTGACTACGCAATCCATCATGGGCTTATTGTGCCTTTATAGCTGCACCTGGGCAGTTCACTAAAAACACAACTTATTGTTTACTTGCCTTTAATCTTTGTCTCAACTAGGTCATCATTAGAATTGACATGCATGCAACTATTAATAGTGAATCATCAATTACATGGTAGATCACTACCTGTGAATTAAAACTATTTTAAGTCACTTAATCTTCAACTAGCTCATCATTTAGTTAGAACTAGTTAAACTAATTTTAACTCAATTAATTTGAGTTAACTGATTGCACTCAGACCACACTAGTGCTACAACTGCAACTGGACCTTGTAAATAATAGAATAAATCTACACGCCTCTCCTTTGACCCTTAACTTGAAATTCTTGAGCTAAATAAGTCTATCACACTTAGTTAACTATTACAAGTTGTTATGAGATAAGATTACAATTTATTTTCCAAATTATTTAAAAATTGGTCACCCACATTAGCACTAATGTGTCACTAAATTCCTCACTCATGTGTGACCTATAATCCCACACTAGTATGTGGTGCATTTTCTTGTTGAATTTCAACAATCCCTCTCAATAAGAAAGGGATTATCTGCAACCCCGATCCTGCCTCTGTGGTATTCTAATTTTCTCTTCGCAAGCATCTTCATCAAGATATCTACATCTTGATCCTCCATGGGAATGTAATATAACAACATAATGCACCTATGAACACAATCTTTGAGATGGTGGTACTAAATGTCAATATGTTTGGACCTGTCATGGAATACTGGATTAACTTAGAGTTTTATGCAAGTCTGGTTATCACAATGTATCACCATTGGATCCATCTGATGAATAATCAAACCAACAAGTATCTTCCACATCTAGATGGCCTCACATGCAGCTTGACTAGCTTCCATGTACTCTGCCTCGACTAAACTGAGTGCAATTGATATGTGCTTCATGTTGTACCATGAAACTGATGTTGATATTATGCTGAAGATGCCCCCTAATGTGCTCTTCCTGTCTGATGGAATACCTACACAATTTGCATCGGTGAAGCCTTGAAACCTCACTCCCTCTATCCACCTATACCATAATCCATACTTTGTAGTGCCACTGTGATATCTCAACACATGCTTCCCTCCCTTCCAAAAGAACTTGGTAGGCTTAAATATAGCTTGAATGATCCGGTTAACTACATAGCATATGTCTGGTCGTGTTTTCACCAAATACATAAGTGAACCCACAAGCTGCCTGTAAACATTAGCATCCAATACCTCACCTGAAGTAGCATCCTCCTTCCTCCAATTACCTCAAGAGGAGTATCCATGGGTTTGATGCCCTCCATGTGGAACTTCCTCAGAATCTCCTTGTCATACTTGCCCTGAGATACAAATAGCTCCCCATCTCTTTACCATATTTCCAAGCCAAGGAAATAGTGCAAGAGCCCCATGTCCATTATCTCAAACTCTCTTGCAAGATCCTCTTTGAATGAAATTATTATCTTCTCATCACTTGACAGTATATATCATCAACATAAAGTGAAATAATCAAAATCTTACCATCAACCACAATATGATATAGGTTTTCATCCCCTTCAATTTTTTTTAATCCCAGCTCGGTGAAATAGCTATCGATCCTCATGTACCAAGCATGAGGTGCTTTCTTCAGCCCATACAATACTCTCTTGAGTCTGCACACATGCGACTCCCTGTCAAAGGTCTCAAAACCTTCTCGCTACTCAATGTACACTTCTTCCTCAATAAATCCATTGAGAACTATTGTATTTACATCCATCTGATGTATCTTCCACCCCATCTACATTGAGAGTGCAAGGATAGAACTAATCGATGAGTAACTTGCAACCAGTGCAAAAATCTCCTCATAGTCAATCCCCTCTACCTGTGAGAATCCCTGGGCCACAAACCTAGCCTTGTATTTCTCCACACTCCCATCTGCTGCTTGCTTCACCTTGTAGATCCACCTGGATCCAACTACTGACTTCCCCACTGGTCTTGGGATCACTTCCCATGCATTTTTTCTAATAATAGAGTCATACTCCTCAAACATGGCATCAACTCATGTTGGCTGCTGAACTGCTTCCTCAAAAGAGGATGGTTCTGTCACAATACACTCGCTCATAATAGCCATGTATCCAGTATACCTATTTGGGTACTTTCTCTGCTTGCGTTGTGATGTAGGTGCACCTACATGCTATGTCGCATCTAGCATTAATCTGTGAGTCTCTCTGCTGCACTTCCTACCATTTCTGGTGGATGGATTTGCATGAGTGGTTTCTACCACTCCATGATCCTTTAATTGTGGCTAATCCACATCCTAAGGTTCATCCTTTGGAACTAAGAGCTCCTCATCTACATGAAAGTCAAGGTCCCTCTCAGGGGACAATCACATGGCTTTCTCCTCGCCAAATTTAACATCTCTTTTGACGACTGTCATCTTATTAGCTGGAAAATACACTTGATAGTTGCAGGGAGTATCAGCGTACCTAAAAAATATCCAAACCTCTGTTGTTGGTTCTAGCTTCTTCCTGACATCTTTGGTCACATGGAAATAAACAGATTATCCAAAAATTTTAAAATATGAAAAATTCGGTTTCTTACCTAAAAAATTCTCCTCTAGTGTACTCATGCCAAGTATCTGATGGGGAATACGGTTTTGCACAAATACTGATGTGTTGCATGCCTATGCCCACAGATGCAAAGGTAGGCCCTGATCATGTAACATAACTTGTTCTGCTCTAAAAATTATTCTATTCTTTCTTTCTGCAACCCCATTCTGTTGTGGTTTATGAGGTGCAATAAATTCTCTTTGAATTCATTTTTTGGCGCATAAGTTCTTGAATTAATTAGAGTCATACTCACCACCATTGTCACTCCCTAGAGCCTTCACCTTCTTCCATGTATCTTTCTCTACCTTTTCTTTGAAATAAAAAAACTTGGATAACGTCTGACCTTTATTTTGCAGAAATAAGATCCAACACTTTCTAGAAAAATCATCAACAAAAATGACATAATACCTGTGATTTTCTGTGGAAGGTGTAGAGAATGGTCCACACATGTCTCAGTGAAGTCTCTCAAGGATTGTCACTGCTCGGTTCTCCTTCTCATGAAAGGTGGCTTTAGTATACTTCCCCATGGTACATCCCTTTCATGTGTCTATCTATGCAAGAGTACCCTTTGGAAGACCTGTAGAAATATGCTACTTGATCCTCAAAGAACTGTGGTGTAGATGGCCCAATCTCCTGTGCCATAACTCACATGTATCCCATCTCACCACCTTCCTTGCCTTACTACTCAATGCTACACAAACATCTACATGAATTTTGTAGAGTTTATTCACATGAACCCCAATCTTATTTACCTTCCCTATGGCTTTGTGATGAAGGAACACCTTTCCTTCATTGAAAACCACATCATATCCAAGATCCTCCAACATAACAATTGAAAATAAATTATTTTTCAAGCCTAGTACATGCATGAAATATTTTAATATGAAAGGTTTACTTGAATGTTTCTGGAGATTAACTGTACCAATCTCGGTAGCGCTATACCTCTCGTCATCACTCATATCAATGTGCATTTGAAGATCCTTCCCCTCCAAGCTACTAAAGAGTTATTTGTTTCCCTTCATGTGGAAAGATGCTCCACTATCAAAGTACCACATAGATCCCATCATAGTTGACGCCATGCATGCGATGAGAGAGAAGTCCAAATCAGACTATGAGGCCAAATATTCACCCATTGCAACTTACAGAGCCTTCTTGTTGTTCTTCTTCTTTTGTGGACAATTTGTGGCATAGTGCCATGATCATGACAGTGAAATAATTTCACCTTTGAAATGTCACACTTTGGAATGGGACTTAATCCCCTTCCCCTTCTTTGCCTTACTAGCCAAGGCAAAATTTTTCTCATCATCAGTCTTGGATGAGGATCCATTCCTGGTATTCCACCGAAACTCTTCTTCTATCAAATCTGACCATATTTTCTCCCAATCTGGTAACTTCTCCCTTCCATTCACAAAGTCCTGGTAACTATAGCAGCTCTTAGGAAGGCCGAGAAGTGATATGCTCACCAATTCATCATCAGCTACACTAATCCCAACACTTCCAAGCTCATCTCGCCATTGAGTGAACTTGGTTAAGTATTTCTGGATTGTATCGCCCTTCTCCATTTTGATTTTGCTAAGCTTGTCCTTGAGTTGCAATTTTCTGTGGTCGTTGCTACTTTGAAATAGATCTGTCAATGCCTTCCACATAGAATATGGAGTTTCCTTTCCATGGAGACTCGAGATAATATGATCTCAAACTCCTTATAACAAGATCCTCCTTGCCTTTGCTACCTTCTTCTGCCACGCATCAAGAAGTTGGGCATCTGTTTCTGCGGGCCTCGGAATATCATTATCTATGAATTCCTTCAACCCATTGTCATCCAATACTACCTCCATTCTGTCATTCCATTCAATATAGTTCGAACTTCCCTCGAGTGCATATTCAATTCTCAAGCCATTGAAAGACATCTTGATCTACTTCTAGCTCCAAAGAAAGTATCTGCAAATTTGAATATTGTTCAACGCAAAATCAATTTCTTCTCCAATATTGTGATTCTTGGCGCTCTGATACCATGTAGAAATCACACCAATGGATTCAATCCTATTATGCAATGTACTAAAACAAGATGGTGAATCCTTCTACAATATTTGCAGAATATAACTCATGATCGCTCAATCACATGCAAGTAAGATAAATAAGTAAATCAATTGCACAACACAATATTTTCCTGGGGAAAACAACTGCTCAAAAACAATCCATATTTATTGTATAATAACCAAGGAATCATGAAACAATACAATGCATGTGTTCTCACCACAACCTGATACACTCTACCAATTGTATCACACTGATCTAGGAAAAATTGGACCAATACATAGCCAATTTCATGCCCACCTTCAGCCTGAATTTCTCACGCAATCCCTAGGAAAAAAAATTTCTATTAAATAGGAATTCCAACCTTCCTTTACTGCGCAATCCATCATGGGCTTCCTGTTGCTTTATAACTGCACATGGGAAGTTCGCTAAAAATACAACTGATATTTTAGTTTCCTTTAACTTTTATCTCAACTGAGTCGTCATCAGAATTGACATGCATGCAACTATTAATAGTGAATCATCAGTTACTTGGTAGATCACTACTTGTGAATTAAATATATTTTAATTCACTTGATCTTCCACTAGCTCACCATTCAGTTAGAACTAGTTAAACTAATTTAAACTCAATTAATTTTAGTTAACTGATTGCACTCACACCACACTAGTGCTACAACTACAACTAGACCCTGTAAATAATAGAATCAATCTACATGCCTATCCTTTGACCCTCAACTCGAAATTCTTAAGCTAAATAAGTCTATCACACTTAGTTCACTATTAAAAGTTGTTATGAGATAAGATTACAATTTATTTTCCAATTTATTTAAAAATTGGCCGCCCACATTAGAACTAATGTGTCACTAAATTCCTCACTCATGTGTGACCTAGAATCCCACAGTAGTATGTGGTGCATTTTCTTGTTGTTTTTCAACAAGTATGCAACATGGGTACTCATTGGATGAGGAATTAAATGATGCATCCAACAAGTACTTCGACTCAAAATTTGAGTAAAACCTTTGGGAGATAAGTTGAAAATACAGGTTGAAATTTATTATTTTATTATTTTTAATATTTTTACCTTTTTAACCAAAAAAAGGTGAACCACCCCCCATGGTTGATATCATCATATTGAATCCTATTGGTTCTAATAAAGTTTATTTTGGTTTTACATTTTTCTTAGGAGGCCCATTTTAGACTTAAAAATATCTCTAATGACATCTCCGAAAAGATCATAGGTATGAACCAAACAGTCAAATTAAACCTCACGCATAGCTTCCAAAAAACATATGAAGATGATAACAAAAATATAAGTGGAGACTCCAGTAAATTCCACCAACTCCTTGCATTTATGGTGAGAGGATGGTGGTTGGTGCCTTAACTCCATATTGTTGTTTCAATGACACATTGTAGCGTTGGACAGAAAAATGACATAAATGGCATGCATTTTAAATTGAGTGTGTTATGTACAGTGTTTTCCAACCCCCATTTGGAACATACTAGAGGAGTTTTCGTACCAAGAGAGAAAGAAATATTCCACAAAGACCTTGACAATACCAAGTTTAGATAGACAAACAAAAGAAGATATTTAAACCCCCTCACATTCCATGTACAAAACTTCATGTTACAATTTTTTGAGAAAGGGATACATTGGGATTAAATAGCTTCTCCTGAAAGTTAAACATCTCCTCTTTGAACATCCTTTTTCAATTTTCTTCCTTTACACTTATTTTCTTTCACCAAATGTTTAATTACTTCTAAATCCCTATCTTTCTTTGAGTTCCTACACCGAGAAAATAATATGTTTGTCCTTCAAATTGTTCCTTTGATGCATTTTCCATTTAATTAATGTTACTACATAATATTAAGCCTTAAAAATTCCCATGTTTTCATATTTCAATATCACCATTCATACCCTAAAACGCTATGTTTTTAACTCGTTCAGCATCCTAATTCCATAGCTTTCCGCAAAATATATATTTTACACTTTATGTTTGGTTATAATTATTTTTCTTAGATTTTATATGATTAAATATGCCTTTTTCATGATTTACTAATGACGGTTTCGCTAAGTACATTTGCCAAAAAGTTCCATCGCCAAAATTCTTCACAAGGTGGCTTAACTAGTTACTGCAGAGTTGAGTATGGAATGAGATTGTTTTACGTAAAAATATGATGTTTGTGACTAAATGGTGAAGAATATTGACATTCCAAGACTTGAATTGTGCTCTGAATACCCTTTTTTATATAACCCAGAAACCATTTGGAAAAATTCATTACCATGAGGAGCTACGGTCATGGGAATATTCCAATGCAGTTTTAAGTACATAATAGGGTCTAAATGGATCTGAACAGTTTAGGCCAGTAGGAATGTGGAGTGCCACGATTTGGATAAGTTATTTGTGTGAAAAAAAGGAATTAGTGCCTCCAGATACGTCATGATTAGAAGAAGCCCAACCATGACCCATTCGAAGGCACTCCAGAAGAATTAATATGGAATTTGTTAGTTTGCTGTTATGTTTTATTTGGAAAATAGATATGCTCTGTTTCATCAACAACCCTGTATAAAAATACAGAGCTCTACATGTACGGGGGAAGTAGTAGAACAGGAGGACTCTATTGTAATTGTTGTAACACTCTTGAATCGTTGATTACAAACGTATGCATTCCAGACTTTGTATGCCATCATTTTGATTTAATACAAGCTCCGTCACTTGTTCAGCTGTGAGTTATTCATGATTATGTTTTAGATTTTTCTTTACTGAGCTATTTTACCCTGATATAGTTGTGGCAAGGGCCCACAACCTCTGGAATCAGGTTCATTATTAGTTTAGATTCTAAGTGAGTTAAATAGATCGATTTCTTAGTAGAAATTGTGTGTGGTTGGTCAAGAGTTTGTTTTAATTTTTGATTTGAATATTTCATGTCACCTCTGTAAATCGAATTGGTTGTTTGATATGTATACTGTGTAATGGTTTCAATGAATTAGTTGCATAATCCATAAAAGAATCATCTTGTAAAATTCGATCTGACCTGAGTGTGTTATGAGGAGTTTAATCTTTACATTCTCCAACCTCTGAATGTGACAGTGTACATGAGAAATCTAGTGGTTTGAGTCATTTGAATTAGAATTATTTTAATGGATTAGAGTCAATTTATTCGAGTCATAATTGCTTTGATTAGGTTTGAAGTTATATTATTTCAATTAGAATCATTTTGATTAGATTAGAGGTTGTGATATTTGAATTAGAATTGTGTGGGTTGAAGTAGAGTCACACATAGTGTTATGATATTCATTAACTATGAGAGAGTCATGGTGAATTATTTAAGTCCTGCATTGAGGATTTAAATCGATAGGTTTTGCATAAATAACGTCTAGTTCTTTCGAATCCCCTTGTTAATAACATCACTCATTAAAATTAAAAAGATCTCTTAGAATGATACATTTATAACATAATAGTAAATCTCATAATGTACATGTTTTACCTTGCTCTGTTTTGATTAGATTGCTTATCGAATGTTTTCATAGGTAAGAATGCAATTTCCTTCTTTGATTAAATTAGCTTAAATTTCTATCATAAGGGTTTGATCTATTTAGATCAACATTCAGGATTCTTTCCAACATTGAATAGGAGGGTTGATTTATCAAATAGATCTTAGATTCCTTGAGCTTGACTCGTTTAGATCAGTTAAGGATTTCTAGAAGTTTAGTTATTTAGATAATTTGATTGAATGTATTTCTTTGATTGAATGTCTTTCTCTGGTTGGATTGAATTAGGGAACTCTGGAGCTTAATTCTAATTTTGCATGTTAGTTTTGATTCCTTTTTTGCATATTATTTAGATTTTTTTTTTCACATAACACTAGTTTGATTTCAGTTCTACATTTATCAGTTTGAATTAATTTCAAAGTCTATGAAGCGTGATTTAGATTTGGGTTTCGAATTTGAGAAATTTTGTACTTAGAAATTCATTATAAAGAAGTCATACACTCTGCATTTAAAAATTGAACCAATATGCAGTGAAACTCATGTTTACGAGTCTCGGATTGACAATTAAATATTAAGAGGTTTAATCGCTAATTAAAACTCTCAAAATTTTGGTGCCGTTGCTGGGGAGTTATATTTTGGTTCATGTTAGTGTGAATTCTAATCGCAAGTGTATGAAAAAATCTCACTGTAGCTGTGAATAACAAAGAACCCTAACATCGAATGTGGTTGTCAAATTATTTAGATCTACAGAAGGTGATCAAAATAAATGCTACAAAAATCCAGATCTATGCAGTTAAAGACATTAAACAACAAAAATAAGCAAGAGTTCGTTCCATACATCTAATGGACAAGGCAAGAATTTATAAAGATTTTTTTGTATTATGACACCTGGGAAGGGAACATAGAAAGATGTTACCAGTCCCCCTCAATGGGATGGGTTCTTGTATGTCATCACTACTTCAAATCTAAGATCTCTCTCTCTTGATGGTGTAGAAAACCCAGACAAAAATGGAACTCAAAGGGAGCTCACAAGAAAAAAGTAGAAAAATATGACAATGATGGAGGATCAAAGTCAGACCAAAAGTATAGGTCAGGAGGTGATCTCAAGGCAAAAAAAGGTAGTGAATGAATGGAAAAACCCTTCTATTTATAACAAAATATTGAGTTAGCCTAGATATTGGTGCATAATTAAAATATTATTAACCAAATCTAGATCCAACTTTTATGGAATATTTTATTATTTTTGTTGGAGGGAAAAATAATTTGAATTTGGTCAAATCCATTTATTCAGAAATAATAAATAAATAAATGATTTATTTATTATTTTAGGAATGTGGTTAAGTAATAATTAAATAAATAATGATTTATTCAATTATTTATAAATGATTTAGTCAAATTTAACAAGGAATATTATTTAAATAATGTTTCAAATAATTAGTCCTAGAAAATAATAAGTTAAATAATGAATTATGTAATTAATTTTCCTGTTTTGGGTTAAATATGACCAGAAATATTAATTAAACAATGGTTTAATTAATTATCCCTTGAAGAAAAGCAAGCAAATAAGGATTTATTCAATTATTCCTCATGGGGTTTCATGTTTAGACTAGAAACAACTTAATAAATTATGGGTTATTAAGTTATTTTTCATACTGAAAGAAATTTTACTATGGTAAAATTGGTCCTACATGGTGTACTTTAGCCCATCTAATAGTAACAGGTTAGATGACCAAAAATTGGTGTAACAGATTTTCCCCCAACGTGCGAGCATTAGGAGCTAATCGTATGACCGAAGTATGTTGTAAGAACTCAATCACTAGACACCGAGGGGGAGTCAGAGAGAGAGAAATATAAGGTGGACTGAAGCGCGAGAGGACAAGACCCTGAGGAGGCGAGACTTAAAGGTGTGAAAAGTCTCTTTTATGAATGAGTACATGTTCTACATGAGGCGGGGGAGGCATACTTATTCCCGCCGAGATAACAAAGTACAAAGAATAATGATGCGTCGAGAAAACATGGGACTGAACTATATAGTACATGCTAGCATAAACATGGGCCAGATAAAAAAAATGATAATGTATCCCACATACATACTGTGCCTAGGACAACAACTAGGACTTATACAATAATATCTGAGTGTATGAGACATAAGTACAACCAAAGAGGCCCTGTAAAACATGAAAGGGCTCTAAAAATTTGAATGATACATGCAAAATCAAAAGTGCGCTGCAAGCGGCTGAGACCAGAACCATAAAATATATGGAGCTGCATCCAATGCTGTAGTAGAGAGGTCATTCGAGCATGTGGGGGGCTACCTGAAGGACCACCCCCTCATGAAGTCTAAAACATATCACACACACCCGGGAATCACTGGTATAATCTGCTACATGAGAACCATCAAGTATATGGATCTCGATCATGCCATGAGGAGCTGGAGCTGAGAAAAAATCAATTCGAAGGGTAATAAAGGGTCCCTTTTCCTGATCCGAGGCATCCAACAAGAGTGGAAGTTGGAAGCAAGGTACACCGCCCTCTAGACCTGTCTTCTGGAATGAATAAGCTGATGTCGACAGAAGGAGGTCCGCCATAGGTGAGAAAATAAGGTATCCTCAACTAAGGCACGTGAGATAATAGTAGAGCGATTGATAGAATGACACCATGGATGATGTTGGAATGGGAGGTACTGAGTAGCAAGTTGACGACTTCCCTTGTTAGAGCATAAAGGGCATGGATGACCTGGTAGCTACTAACTCGACTCTGGAGGGGATAGGGGATAGTATGAATTGAGGCCAAAATGTGTGACCCGAGAGAGGGAAAAAGCAATGAAGGATGGAGGACATTGGTGGGAGACAAGGGGACTCACAAAAGACTTCATGGATGCGATGATGACTCAAATCGAATGCTCTAAACAAGGGCGATTCCATGATGCTGCCACATAGAACAGGCATGGTGGGGGCCATAACAAACATGAGTACAAGATGGTTACTCACGACGAAATTTGACACGAGCTTGGAAAAGTATGAAGCAAAGGTGGTGCCCCAAGTATGAGTGTTGCAAGTGAAGAAATTTGATTTTGAGAAGCGGTGAAGTGACCCTTCTTGGAAAAAATGTGTCTGGGTGAAGTATCAAATCACCAAAAACGAAAGGATACCCATTTGACAGCTCAGTGAGAGATTTCCAATGGTGTTGATGGTTTTTCAAATTTAGCTACGGTTTGGTCGTAGATGGCGAAAGAAAGATTTGGGGTTTCTCTTTTAATAAGGAATTTTCCCTCCAATTTGATTCATTTTCAAGTGTAGCTGTGGCAAATGTAGAGAGGAGAAAAGGCCCTAAATCTTGCGGCAATCGTAGTTGACAAACTGACCATTGGAATCGAGATTCATCAGTTGTAGGTAAGAGGCCTAATCATACTCTTTCAAGTTAGTGGATTAAAGTTTCAGTTTAGGCACCCAGATCTTAGGAACAGACCCCTCCTCCTCTTCACGGCTAGGTCGCACTTTTTGGGCCATTTTCTGCGAAATAGGTAGCAGGTTTTGGGCAGAAAACTATGACCTGTCCTAGGAATGGCTTGAAAAGTAGACCTGTCAGAGAGAGAGGTTTTAGTGCTATTTTTTGGTTGAGAGCTGGGATTTTATGGTTATGATGTAGTCTTTCCTTTCTGTACACTGAAAAACATGATGGTTTTGTGCAGATATGGTAGAGTTGAGGATCAACTGGAGAGAGAGAGACCTGGGAACATTACAGTCTGAGATCCGAGAGGATCATGCAGTCTGTGCTGCAATGGCCAGGTTTGGGGTCCTAAATTTTGTGGAGAACCCTTTGATGTGAGTAGGAGAGCTCTTGGTGGCCCAGATTATTAGATATTGGGATCCCGATCATGAGATATTTATAGTGCAGGGGCACCAGATCGAGTTGACTGTCTAGGATATATATTTCCTGACCGATCTCCCACCATTAGGGATGGTGGGGAACACATAGTCAGTGTTACCACGAGGGCAGAACATTATGTAGTTTTTAGAGTTCCATTGTCAACTAGGTCTCCATGTGAAATGGATACGGATACTGATCAGAGATCTAGAGAGGCTAGAGACTCATGTTGTGGCTGCAACGGTTCTGTGTATCCTGGGAAACCAGGTGCTCCACCACATTACTGGGGGTTAGATGATGCTTGTTGAGAGTGTATTTAGTGGGACCTACTATGGGTGGGCCCAGATGATGCCGTCGTCGTTGAAATGACAATTTTCGCTATGCAAGAGACATGTGAACCTTGAATGTGCATATGGCACAGTGCTTTGCTCGCTCTTCTTTGAGAAGATCCTGACAATTCAACCTCATATACAGATCTAGGATGGGGGCCCGCGAGAGCCTAGGATGCACCGCTGGGGGTGGCTACCGTGTAGAGGGGGAGGTGGGGCAGTCAAATGGGTTTTCCGAACCGATTTTTTTGTGCATTGGGATCAGATGCCACTATACATAGACGACTATCCCTATAGTGGGATGAACTATCATGGGGACCCAGACTTTCTACTTCTGCTAGGTCGGGCATGGGGGCCAAATGGTATGTGTCAAGTTGCTTATTTTTTATGTGCATTTTAAATTTTCAGAATATTGTATATGGTACTGATTCATTCACTTTTGTTATGTCAATATAGCACCGGTGAAATCGGCTGTGTATATGGGACGACCTGCAGTATAAGGGGGTGCAATACCTAGTGGATCGAGGGGACCACAAAATGAGGATGAAGTGGCCCTCTTGGAGGACATCCGTCGTAGATGTGAGAGGCTGCTTTTCCGTCGTAGAAAGAACTAGAGGTTATTTATGCAGAACTTATCCTCAATGCAAGAATTAAATAATTCACCATGACTCTCACGTAGTTAATGAATACCATAACACTATGTGTGACTCTACTTCAACCCACACAATTCTGATTCAAATATCACAACTTTTAATATAATAAAAATGATTCTAAAAGAAATAATATAACTTTGAATCTAATCAAAAAAATTATGACTCGAACAAATTGACTCTAATCCATTAAAACAATTCTAATTCAAATGACTCAAACCACTAGATTGCTCATGTACACTGTCACATTCAGAGGTTGCAGAATGTAAAGATTAAACTCCTCATAATGCACTCAGGTCAGATCGAATTTTACAAGATGAGTCTTTTATGGATTATGAAACTAATTCATTGAAACTGTTACATAGTATACATATTAAACAACCAATTTGATTTACAAAGACGACATGAAATATTCAAATCCAAAATTAAAACAAACTCTTAATCAACCACACACAATTGCTACTAAGAAATCGATCTATTAAAATAAATTAGAATCTAAACTAATAATGAACCTGGTTCCAGAGGTGGTGGACCCTTGCCACAACTAGAGCAAGGTAAACTAGCTCAGTAATGAAAAATCTAAAACACAATCATGAATAACTCAGAGTAGAACAAGTGTCGGAGCTTGTATTAAATAAAAATGATGGCATACAAAGCTTGGAATGCATACATTTGCAATTAAAGATTCTGGAGCGTTAAAAAAATTACAATAGATTCCTCTTGTTCTACTACTTCCCCCTTGCATGCAAAGCTTTGGATTTTTATACAGAGTTGTTGATGAAGCAGAGCATAACTATTTTCCAAATAAAACATAACAACAAAACTAACAAGTGCCATATCTAATTCTTCTAGAGAGCCTTCGAATGGGTCATCGTTGGGCTTATTCTGATCATGGCATAGCTGGAGGAACTAATTCCATTTTTTTGCACAAAAAACTTATCCAAATCATGCTCCTCCACGTGCCTGCTAGTCTAAACCGTTCAGACCCATTCAGACCCGATTATCTACTTAAAACTGCATTGGAATATTCCCATGACTGTAGCTCCTCATGGTAATGAATTTTTCCAAATGGTTTCTGGGTTATATGAAAGAGGCTATTATGAGTGAGATTAAAGTCTTATAATGTTGATATTCTTCACCATTTATTCACAAACTTCATATTTTCACCTACACCAATCTCATTTCATACTCAACTCTGCGGTAACTAGTTTAACTGCCTTGTGAAGAATTTAGGCAATGGAACTCTTCGGAAAATTAACTTAGCCAAAGTGTCATTAGTAAATCATGAAATATCGTCTTTAATAATATAAAATATAATAAAACTAATGATAACCAACCATAGAGTGTAAAATATATTTTGCGGCAAGTTATGAAATTAGGGTACGAAACGAGTTAAAAACATAGCGTTTTAGGGT
Organism: Pinus albicaulis; assembly: GCA_034641835.2. Classification (NCBI taxonomy): domain Eukaryota; kingdom Viridiplantae; phylum Streptophyta; class Pinopsida; order Pinales; family Pinaceae; genus Pinus; species Pinus albicaulis. The sequence goes on along the minus strand of CM076574.1, from coordinate 289,843,899 downwards.
ATGAATGGAGATATTGAAAGATGAAAACATGGTCATTTTTAAGGCCCAACATCCCCCCATGCCTAATTATTTTCATGTCCTCATGCAAATAATTACTTTTCTCATTGATGGATTTCATGGCATCATAGCTTTGGGCATGGTTGGTTCTTGTGGAGCAACATTGCATGAAGATTTGAGGGTGTTGGTTCTTGTGGAGCAACACCATTCTTATTTGACTGCCATAGATTTAATTTTGAGAGTGATACAAATTCAGAATAAGAAATAGATATGGTAGGAGGCCATGATTAATGAGATGATAGGTGATAATGGAAAAGGTGGGTGAGGTGAGGTGGTGATGGAGATAGTGGATGAGATGAGGTGGTTGCATATGCTACTCTTGTGAGGCCAATTCTTATGGATGGTTCCTTTATGAAGGGAATAAATGACTTCATCCTTTATTGAATACATTCAATTGATAATATTTTTGAATTTATGAGGGGAAGGCACTATAGTTTCTACTTTTATTATATGAACCAATATATTTTCTTTTTATGACTATGACCTTATTAGAGTAGCATGCATTATATTATGAATGAGGAATTTGCAAATGTAGGGTATATGGAAAATGGAATATGTTGTGGTTGATCATCAAAGCTTCCTTAAATCTCTAACGAATTAAAGAATATTAAGCCAACTTTACCTCAGGTTACTTTTACTTTTCATGTACTTGCTCTTGTAGGATGAAGTGGAAGATGAACTGGAACACAGCTGAAAGCTGGAGTTGGAATGACTATTGATCTGGAGATGGAATTACTAGAGCTTATGTGTATAGTGATATGGATCTGCTGAAGAAGGTTGAACTGAAGATAGTAAATAAGGTTGAAAAATTAAGGTCCCCTTCTCCGCCATGCTTGAGGAGTTGTATGTCCCCAAAAATAGAAGGAAGGTGATTGCTGCAAATGATTATCAAGTTGTTATATGGAAACCTTTATTGAAACCAGATGACTTCTACAAGAAAAGGAAATGTTGGTACAAAGAACCAAACTACTGCAAACTTGTGTTGAGATCTCAAAACCATATAGTCTTCAACCGCTACAAACCCATGTGTAATCTTGCGTATGTGAATAAATGGTGTCGATGTCGAATATAAGAAAGAATCATTAGATTACCGACCATTTATGATTTCATTAACCAATTTGAGATATCCCACCCTTGATTTCAATGGGAATCAAGACACCAGGTTCATTGTACTAGCCATGAATAGATTTTTCAGAGTCAAATGGACTGTAGAATTCATCCACCAAGAAACAATGATGTATTTCCATAGTATATGAGAAGGATACCTACCATTAAGGCATGTAGGCTCCCACATACCTTATCTAACCCTAACCTTGGTCCCAGATAATGTTTTGATGTCGATGGGACAAGGCTTGTTGGCAGGTTGGCCTTAAGGAATCCCACATCAACCAACTCGAGTACAAACATAATAAATTAAAAGATACATGATTTAAAGAACTTATAAAAAATTACAAATTTTATTGGGAACCTTGCCCACCAGTTACCTGGTTTTCAAGAAAAGTCCCTGCCAGGTTGCGCCAGAAAAGTTAGTTTTCACAAAAGGACTTATTTTTATCTTTACTGTTTCATTTATTTATTTACAATAGTAACTTTCCTACTATACTGGATAAAATATGTCCTCCTTCAAGTGAAAGAGAACTTCCAATGAATCCATGTGTGGATCAAGTACAAAGATAGAATCATGCCCAAATTTAACATATAAACTTTAGAAGGTATATGAGCATGAACAATTGGCAGCTTTGAAAGATGTGATACAAAGATTATTTGAAGATGAGAGTGGTACTTTGACTGGATTGTGATTTGGAACTAATGATCCATGTAATCCTGGTGGTATTGGCTCATTTTTTCTCTTGGACCACTCTAAAATTCCTCCTCGGTCGTTCCAAACAAACTTGGATAATTGGTCTCTGGAATGCATACAAGGCTTGCTGCTGGACATGGTGAAAATTCTTCAATCTCAAGTTCAACTAGATGCTCCCCATTGGACTTGGTACATGACTCATCGATCTCATTGGTATATAGGCAGGAGGAATGAAGGGAGTCTTCCAAATATTTTTCTGGTTGTGGAGAGATAGATAATTTTCTGAATGTGGTCATGATCAACTCTTGCTAAGAGGAAGATACCCCAGCTACTGCTAGGATTTGAGAAAGTGCCTCGAGGGATTTTTTTCAAGCTCTTAATCATTCTTGAATTTATCCTGCTGGTTGATGATCCCTGTCTCGCAACATGGATTAGTACCCAAGGGTTCTTAGAACACCCAAAAAATGATATAACATTAATGATTGGAATCTGATGATAAATGAAATTAAAATCTATTGGCTAAAATAAAGATCATCACACTCATAAAAAGTCGGATCAGAGTACTATTTAATCTATTGAAAGAAAAACAAATTGGAAATGAAATGTATCACAGAATGTTTCGGGCTATTCTAAGGCCTATGCTACTTGTGAGGCTTAGTTATGGTTCCTATAGATGTGCCTTACTAAGCGTGTGATATTTTCACACTTTGTGAATTACATGAAATGTGGAAAATAAATCACTTACATAATGTTTTATAATATTCTATGGTCTACTTCTACTTCTAAGCATAAAGGAAAGGAAATAAAATTTCAAAGATAACCAAAAGCGATCAAACTTTGGAGCAATATGCTTGGCTCTTCACTCATGTCTTATCGTACTCTCTCCACCCTTTGACTGCCTTGCAATACCCTTAAACTCTGTAATAAAAATCTTACCTGAACTATTGCACCATTTTTTGGTCATCTAACATGTTACTATTAGATGGACTAAAGTACACCATGTAAGACCAATTTTACCATAGTAAAATTGCTTTCCACATGTGGTGTTCGTCTAACTCAATCACCGATGACTCTGTCTATCTTTGGTTATTCCAGCGTACGCTTACTGGAGAGGCTTCCAAGTGGTATGTCGATCAGGACTCCTCCTCTCATACTTCTTTTGCGACCCTTGCCAAGGCTTTTCTATCTTACATCCATCTCCCCCTTCGCTATGACATTGGTTCCAAACTCTTAACCTATTTTCGTCAAAATTCTACTACCCGCCTATCTGATCATATTCAATAATGGCACAGAAGCAAGAGCCTATATAGAGCCCATGCTTTCTAAGACCATGTATATATGGATTGGTTTCTCATATCCCTTTTTCCTGCTATTGGAAAATATGTCACACCCCACTTCCCTCAGACCGAGGAAGCTGCCCTCCAGATTGCGTTGAAGTATGATATGATCTACACACAATCTAGTTATGTTTATACCATCTTACCTAATATCCCTAGACCCCATGGTGCCAACGCATCAGGGGCATCCCATGCCGCTGATAGTCTCCTTGGAGCCCTTTCACATATGTACACTCATCCTCCCATGGGTTATGGTTTCCCTCAGGGAGGGGCTAGCTCCTCCAGAGCTTTTCCCCATCCCGGTAGCATGTATCTAGGATACAACATGCCTCCTCATTTTTCCCAACCTCATTATTATTTTTACCCGCAACCTAGTTCTCCCTCTCCTCCAGCACAAGCACCTTAGCCTCCCTTTCCTTCTCAAACTACGCAACAGCATCCACCCCCCCCCCCTTAGGGGAAGGTGTGTGTGTAGCAGAGTTTGACTAATCCTCCCACTTACAACAAGAAGAGGAAAGGACATAAAAACCAAGCTGCTCCAGGTAATACCGAAAACAATTCCCAAGGGAATAGATCTAACACTACAACCCAGCAACGAGGCACTCAGCCCAAGCAGGAAAGGCCTATTCGCATGACTAAGTGTTGTTCTTTTTGCAGTGTCTATGGTCACTATACCCTTGATTGTCCCCTTTTACCTTAGATGTGTTAGATTTGGGAAGCTCAAGGAGCATCCTAAGTACAGCAAGCCTCCCCTTCGGTTCCTCCTAATGTTGCACCCATCCAGCTGGCTGTGTTTACCAATCCTTTCCCCCAGCAAGGATATGTGGCTGCCCAACCCCCTGAAAGTCAGGCGGCCACTCAACCTCCTCCATATAGTACCTCTAATTACTAGATCCTCATGATGAACTCTCACCAACCCAATACTAATAACCTCAACCTTCAGACTTGGTCCAGTTAGTACAACAAGTCCCCCGTAATGTCTACTACTGAGCCCCCATCTTCAGGTCCCACAAAGCCTCTTTCAACAACCAATGGTCCTTTACTTATCCCTCAACCTAAGGTGGAGGTCCATACCAAGATCCCTAAGGGACCATTACGCTGAAATTCCACTTTCGACAAAGCCGCCCACTCCTACAGTAAAGTAGATGACTTGGCACAATCCCCTACCATCATGTCAACGCTGGAAGTCCTCTAGTCGTGCCCTTCATAATGAAAATCTTTAATAACTACTATGGTAATTTTAGATCCTTTAGATGATCCTTTGACAAGGGGGCATCTACTTGTGTGATGTCTGCTTCTATTTGGAAGCAGCTCGGATCACCCAATTCAGCCTCTTCCACTATTTCCCTCTATGCATGGGATGTCCACTCTTCTCAGCCCCTTGGCATGTTCCGAAATTGTCCTGTTACTCTTGCAGGCAAGATTGTTTGTGTTGACGTTGAATTCATTAATTCCCCCTTAGACTATAACATTCTATTGGGTCGTAGCTACACTTATGTGATGTTTGTTGTCCCATCTGCAATTCACTGTAACATGCACTTTTCTCATAACGAAAATATTGTCACCATCGATCAGTTGACATATTATGAACCGAAGTCTCAGACCTCTCCAGAGTCCATTATTTCTTCTGTGGAAAATAAACAAATGGTCAAACCTCCGACCAATGTCTCACCCGGAGTCTATAAATATTCCTCTTTTCTTGTTTCATTCCCTGGTCTCCCGCTCTCATCTCTGACCCTAGCCCGTCGAATGTTTACATGATGCAATCATCTCAGTCCGACCTCAAACAGACTGGTTCAATTAGACAAAATCCCCACCCTCCACAACCTACTCCTAGTACTTCGACTCAACCTTCAAGAGCCCCTCCTCAAGGCCCCTCATCTGTAGCTAGTGTTCATGATCCTCTTTATCCCCCTAGAATGGTTCCCCCTAGGCTTAACCATCTCGGAGCTATCTCACCTGGCCATTACCCCTCCAGTCAGATACCATTTCTTACTCCCCCTCCTAGAGTATTTTCGGTACCTATTATGGCTACCTTATATCTTCATAACATGACCCTGGGGATCCCATTCTGGTACATTGATCCCCCAGCCAATATCCCGCCTGGTTAGCCCAAACCTTATACAGCTTTGTCCTCGGTCCAATCGGTCACCATGACCCCTCACTTTTCTTCTGTGCCTCAGCCACCTCAACAGGGACATGACAACAAAATTTATAATAAAACTATATCAAATTAATATTTTCAAATATTACAACTTTGAAGTACAAATATTATGTCTTTAATATATGCATAGGATATGGATTTTCCTTCATTTTACAAATATTTAATTAAAAAAAAATATTAAAAGATTTTGGAGCACGATTTCCTATTCTTTTTCTTGAATTGTATTTTTATTTATATGGTTATTTTCATTTTTGTTTTGGCATTGATTTTTATTATTATTATTATAATTTTATTAGAGACTTGAGATACTTACAAATCCCCTCATACTGGGTTGTAGAATGACGCTTTTTGAGATATGGATTGTTCCAAAATAGATATCTTATAATAACAATATAAATGAGATTATTTTTTATGGTTTTTTTTATTTTAACCACATGAAACGTGTTATAAAATAAGTGTTTTGATAATTATCATAGATTCATACTTAGAAATTTACTTCCATGTAATTTATGAAATTATGTGATTAGATTAATTATATATTAAATATAAAAAAATCATATTTATAATAAAAAAACTCTAAAAACACATCTCTTTCCAATATACTTATTTGCCTAATCATTAATAATTAACTTTATAAATCAATAAAAAAATCTTTTCAATATATTTACTATTATTAGTTTTTTTTCTCTTATTATTTTTCTTAAAACTTATACTTTAATAATATATCCCCTTTCCCTCCTCTACACGATGAATATATCTTAAATGGGAAAATTATGTTTGACAACATATGTCAAATCACAAATGTTCACAGTGTGTTATGACGTTGCAAACTTAATGTAGTTTCCCCAAAACCATGGGATTTCACAATCCCATCATTCATTGTACTCAATGGTCAACGTTCAATGCCCTGTTTCAACTGCCCAACTTCAGAATGGCGGTTGGGTGTTATGGCAGGCAGATTCAGTGTCTCGTTCCTACACCATTCTAAATGCTTTTATTATTGCCGTAGTCTTTCCGGGCAATTTTTTTGGCTTAGAAGTTGGCAAAGATTTTTAAAAAATCTAGCAAAGATTTTATCAGAATCATGTTTACAGTTATTAAACTTTAGTATTTTGAGTGCCCTAAGGGTTTTTGATAGTGCTGAAACCATTTTCACTATAAAAAATGGATTCCAAATACTCCAACTACCTGATTTCTTGAATTTTAGTTGCCGGGATTACTCTTATCATTTCGGCAGCATTTACCAAGATGGTGCTACCAGCACCGAATCCAAATTTAATTTATAATTAGACTACCTTCATGATGTAAAAAAAACACAAAAATTGGGACACCTCTACATTTGATTTCAACCATTGGAAATTGTTAAAAATATAGGTGCAGAAAGATTAAAAAGAGTAGTCTTTAGTATGACTTTTTATTTTTACTGGCTTTACTGTAATTTTTCTAAAATTCCAGAATTTATTGAAAAGAGAAATTTGATTGCTAACCTTGCACAATCGAAGTGCCCTAGAGATTTTTAAGGGTGTTGAATCCATATATAGAGTCAAAAACCAGCTTAAATAACAAAAACCAAGAATTTACGTCAAATTTTTCAGCCCGTATCTCAGAATCGAAACTCCAAAAATTAAAACCGCTTAAATAACAAAGACCAAGAATTTACGTCAAATAGATAGAAGCTCTCTAAGAATCGAAACTCAAAAATTCGCACTAAAGACAACTCCGATTAAAAATAATGCAAGGTAGGTCCTTTAACCCACATGTATGATTTCCAGGAGACCCCACAAATTGATTTTGCTGTATCTTTTCCTTTCCACAATCATCCACAGTGATCCTTAAAAAATGGAACATCCACCCAATCCACTTGAATGTGACCATAATGCACGTTGTTGCATTGTATTCATGAAACAATTGAATAATTGAATTATTGTTTACGAGACACAACTCTGTGGTATGTGATTGTAGCTTAGAGGTTTTTTTGGTTTGGTATCCTCTGTATATTGATAGTTGCGTTAACTTCGTTTGATTGCATGCTGTTATAAGTGTTTTCTATAAAATCTGAAAGTGATATATGGTATTTGATAGTAATTTTTTTTTTTCTTTTCAAATTTTAGTTTTATATACGAATAATAAATATATTATTAGCAAAGTTATATAAACTAAATAGTTAATGAAAATTTATAACTTTAAAATACAAATTATAAATACCAAAAACCACTGTAACAACAAAATTAACTATAATTAATGTTTTAAAATTAAAACACATAATATTTATAATAAAAAACCCATAAAATCTGCCCTTCAATTTTCAATATACTTAACCTAACCTAAAATAACAAATTTATTAAACACATTTAATATAATAACAAATTTATTAAAAATATTTAATAGTGAATGATTAATATTTTAATTTTAAAATTATGTTGTTGAAAATTGTCTATAACCACTTTTATTTTTTTGTGATGCCACAAATTAATTTTAATTTTATTAAATTTCAATGAATAGTCACCATAATCATTATTAATTTTCACCAAACGCTAAAAACGTAGGTAATGTAAGCTCTCACCAAAACCATGGGCCTTCACAATGTGATCATTGGTTCACTTTCAGAATCATTTTCTTTGTGTTGAACATCAATATGAGTGTCATTCATGGTAAACACACTCAAGGTGGTTAGATCACTCAAAAGATTGGGCAAAGGATAGGCCACTAGACATTTTACAAGCCAGTAAAGGGAGGACCAGGTATTTTAAAGACAATCCTGCCAAGATTTTTTTAATAGAAAAAGAGTCATCTTTCAACATAGTACTTACAAAGTACATTTTTAAGTTTAAGAATGATAAGAAGAGCAAGGTAGTGGAGGCAAAGGGAAAGTATGTTTTAGGATTCAAATATTATGTGTATATATAATAGTATATGTAATTATTTTAGTTTGAAAATTTATATATATATATATATATATATATATATATATATATATAAAAGTTTAAGTGAATATTTAATTTAAAAATATATGTTTAGAATTTATGCTTCTGTGATCCATATAAAATTGTAAAATTTCTTTTGGTAATAATCACATATAATGGAACATTGTCGACGCATTTCAAATGGTTCAAAACGCGTAGACAATGTTCCATTATATGTGATTATTACCGAAAGAGATTTTACAAAATTAAAAATATATGATTTACTATTAAAATTGCTAAATTTTTTGATAAGTATCATTAATTTAATTATTTATATATAAAAAAATAGATAAATTTTTAATTAAATGGGCAAACATTTTTTCCAAAAAAAATGGAAAAATAATTAATTGACTAAATTTTACCCTTAAAAAAATCCCTTATAAGCCACAACTTCCATTTATTCAGCGTCATCTATATCCTATTGTTAGTCTCTATATGTTGCAATTAGAGATACCAAAGATATCAAAGGGGTTATGAACCTCTAATATAGGTAGTAAGTTTGTGGCATAGTAAAAAATATCCTTAATTTGACTACCTATTGGAAAACACCTCTAAAAATCACATTATTTAACCTCCTACCAATACTAATCCAATACTCCTTCTCAATTTAAAAAACCTCCACTTTCATAATATTGTAGCTATCCAATTTTTTAAACATTTTTTATACCTTTTTATATTTTCTCATTAACTTTGACCTTTATTTTTTATACCTACCAATATATTGTCATTTTTTCCTCAATATATATCCCTCAATATAAACCCATGTAGTATGGTTTTGCTCCCTCAATAATATTAACACCTATGTGATATTACTTATCATAAAATGTATTGATTAATCTAATATTTACATGACTTCTTTGGTTATGAAATCATTAGATAACTCTTAATTTTTATTTACTACTAATTAAATTGTTCGAGTAAGATAGTCAATTTATCTGCTTAACTTGTTATATGAGTCTGTAATATTGTAATTACGCCGTAATACATTCTTATTTGAAAACAACTCCCCTAGCTGCCACTGTGTACTATTGTTGACCATCAGATTTATTGTTAGAGGATTGAAATTTTTTCCACCATTAGATTTCATTGTTTTGTTTTATTTGTCAATCAAATCTTGTTTTTTACAACGGTTTAACTTATTCATCTTTAAAATAATTATAACTAATAAACATAATGTAGATATCTTTCCAGTTTCATTTGCAGTTTCAACTTATTTAGCTCTGCGTAGCTTCACAATGGCTGAAGCCAAAACCTTAGAACCTGGTACTTGGTTTCTTCGTAGAAAAGTCAATCTCGCAACCTATGAATTCATTTTCGTTGGACACGCAGAGGAAATTTTTTTCCCCACTTTCTAGTTTCTTGTTCTTGATCTTGATTTTTATAAGATGATCATTGGTTCTATGACTTTATTAACCTCTAACTGTATTCAATCTTATGACCAATTTTGTCAAAATATGTAGACCGTGAAAAGAATTTTGCAAATGCATTGTTATGGTGGGAGAGATTGTCGAAAACGATTACAATGATCCATTGATGCAAGGACAACAGATGGATGAAGTGGAAATTTTTGTCCACTTGGTCGTCAATAAGACCATAAAAGCAATGCAGGTGAGCAGGCGAGTCTCAGAAATTTCAGTCCATTTCACATGAGCTCAGCTAATCTAAATTCATTAAATTAAAGAAAAACTATATATCATTGTTTCTTCATGTTACTACAGACTTTGATTAAGACACTTGGTGCACGAAAGATTTTAGTTTAGAAAAACTTAGCTAATTGTTGTTCTGCATTGTATTTAAGAAAATATACCACCGGACACAATGGGATGAATGTCGAGGTTTAATGATTTTTCTCTAGGAGGGACAATGATCTTCGTGAACGCCGAGTCACAAAATTGCAAGTTCAATATGGGGATGTTAAATTTGTGTTTGTAGATAATTACAATGTTGTTCTCAAAATTCAAGAGTCTCCACAGCTGTCTCGTAAGTAAATGAAAACTTGCAAGATTTTTGATAGTCTTTGATTTTCCTTTGATCTTTCCAGAAAAATTAGAGATACTCTTTAACATTTGACCGAAATTTTGATTTTCCTATTCAGCGTTGGGGGTGAAGGTTTTAGAGGCATGTTGTAGAGCTGGTGGGGCATATAATTACGATCCTAAAATCCCTTATGGCTTAGGGTCAGCGGATTCCTGTACAAATCATGCCCAATATTTCAACAAGGATGGAGACCATTTGACGGATGTTGCTTATTGCCAATTTATTTTTTGAAGGCACCCTCATAACTCCCACTCTTCACACTCTATGTAGCTGTGACTAAATTATAATATCCAATAAAATGGAAACTATATGCGGTCATTTCACTTCTTTATATATGTCTGCCTTGAGGTTAATGTGTCTTATGTCATAGGATGGAGACAATCAAACTAACTTAAATGTAATCGACGACTTGGGTAATCTGCTCAAGGGAAAATTGCTCCATCCAAAAATCCTGGCGAAACTTAGCTAAGGGATCTCGATGGATTTTCAAATTGTTTCTAATTAGAACGTTAAACAAATCTGACTCCACTCCTTTCCGTAGATTATCTTCCCATTGCTCAAATCCGAAGTTCTCATGTTTAATACTCAAATTACATGTACCTTTCCCACTCTTTATAAATTGTTTTTAAAAACTGAATAAACATGTAAGCTAAATGTAGTTTCTACTTTACCAGTTTCAATGTAGTTTTGTTTAACCTATCTATTTTATTATATGGAGATTGTCAGTGGTTTTATTGTACTATTATTATTTTAACAAGAAAAGCATTAAGCTGAAAAATAATGTCAATAATTCTCTTATGTTTTCACATATATAGGTTTTTTATATTTATTTATTTACTTTTCTTTCATTATCAAACGTAGTATTTTTATTTATTATATATATAGAATGATATGAATTTAATATTTTATTTATGTTATTTTTTTTTGAATGTGCTTCTCCTTTTTAGTGGGTATTACAGATTTGATTTTTCATTGACCAGATTTGTATTTCTTTAGTAAACATTAGGTAAACAATTTAAATTATTTTTTAAATATATTTTATTTTATTTATCACAAATTTGATTGGTTCTCTGCGAATTTCTCTTATTGTGTAATCATAGAAATGTGCCTTCAACATCAGTTGGCAGACACTAGGATGGTACGAACTGTGTGTGCTGGACTCCAATGACTGATGCCCAGAGATGGAATTCTTGCAAGTATAGATGTGAGGAACTTATGAGTATCGAATTCAGGCAGGTGAATCAAAAGGAAGAGTAGAAGAAATAGGAAGCCAAACTATTAACTATAGGTTCAGATTTCCTGTTCAAAACTCTTAGGAATATGTGAATAAGTGTTGTACTTAACAACAATTAGAAATTATCGAATTCAGATTGGTGGATCAAAAGGATGAGAAGAAATAGAAATCTGAACTAGAGATTGCATGTTCGAAACTCTTGGAATATGTATTGTATTTAACAAGTAGGATCCACTGGCGTTTGATATATTCAGTTGGAATTTGATTTTTTAATAAAATAAATAATTAAACATATCACCAGATGAAGCATAAGATCCACATGTACAAGACACATTTTCCTTCTAGGTTAAAAGCACCTAGATTTTTTTTAATTAAATGTAAATACATAGCATACACTAATTATTTTTAAATTTAAAAAATATAAACGTAATATATCTTCCTCATTGCTATGCAGAAAAGAGTGCACATTTAAAAAAAAAAAAAAAAAAAAAACCCATCTACAATAATAAACTTATGGTCTGGTTTGTGATTTAACCACACAAAACTTTACATATGAACCTATGGTTCGGTTTGTGATTTACCACACAAAATTTTACATAATAAACTGTTGTTTCAATAAAATAATTTTTATTAAAAACATTAGTTTTCATATACAATTTCCAGTTTATTTATTCTTTGTAAAATAAGGAGAAGAAACCTTCAAATAATTCCATCCTAAAATAAATATTAAATTTCACATGCATAAATGATAATATTGTAAGACAATGATAATGTTGTGTCAATGCAATTCTCTTTATAATTTCAGAGATGATGTTCTTAAAAGAAACATTGGATATATTGAACATCATCAACTCCTTTATACTAGAGTTTCCTATTAAAGTTGCATATTTTACATCAAAAGTTATGAATAATTGGGAGTTGATGTCTTGGTGATTTTTTGGGAGGTGATGTCTTGCTGATTTTCATCTAATACTAAAATTTGTAAGGTTGTGATGCAAATTTAGATTTCGAAAGATAACCATCATATTTTTCATAAATTAATTTTATTTTATTTAGTTTATATAATGTCAAATACTACCTGTATTTTTTCAAAATATATGAGATATTTTCTATTGGAGCTTGAAAGACTATTTTTAAAGATTAAGAGACAATTTATGTTGAAGAAATTATAGAATTGGTTAATTTGGAAAAATGTAGTGAATTCTCTTTATCTTCCAATTTTGAAAAACATTTTCTTTACCAATTTTTATCTTTAATAATTTTTTATTATTATACCTTGCAAAGATTACCTTGCAAGAGCCATTGTAAATACTAGGTTATATTATTATAAATAAAATATAATTTTGCCTCATAATAATTCTTATGTCGTGTTCTCAAAATAATATCACGACCATAGAGGTGTAAAGATAATTTCTTAAAATTTATTATATATATGTTACCAAGAGAGAAAGAAATATTCCACAAAGACCTTGACAATACCAAGTTTAGATAGACAAACAAAAGAAGATATTTAAACCCCGCACATTCCATAAAAGAAACTTCATGATACAATTTTTTGAGAAAGTGGGATGTACATTGGGATTAAATTAGCTTGTCCTGAGTTAAACATCTCCTCTCGAACATCCTTTTTCGATTTTCTTCCTTTACACTTATTTTCTTTCACCAAATGTTTAATTACGAAATCCCTATTTTTCTATTTGAGTTCCTACACCGAGAAAATAATATGTTTGTCCTTCAAATTGTTCCTTTGATGCATTTTCCATTTAATTAATGTTACTACATATTGTTGGGCCTTAAAAATGCCCATGTTTTCATCTTTCAATATCACCATTCATACCCTAAAACACTATGTTTTTAACTCGTTCTGTACCGTAATTCCATAACTTGTCGCCAAATATATATTTTACACTCTATGGCTGGTTATCAATAGTTTTATTATATTTTCTATGATTAAATATGATTTTTTCATGATTTACTAATGAAAATTTCACTAATTTCATTCGCCGAAGAGTTTTGTCACTGGAATTCTTCGCAAGGCAGTTCAACTAGTTACTATAGAGTTGAGTGTGGAATGAGTTTGATGTAGGTGAAAATATGAAGTTTGTGACTAAATGGTGAATACTATCAAAATTATGAGACTTTCATTGGGCTCATGATATCCTCTTTCATATAACCCAGAAACCGTTTGGCAAAATTCATTACCATGAGGAGCTACAGTCATGGGAATATTCCAGTGCAGTTTTAAGTACATAATAGGGTCTAAATGGATCTGAACAGTTTAGGCCAGTAGGAATGTGGAGTGCCACGATTTGGATAAGTTATTTGTGTGAAAAAAAGGAATTAGTGCCTCCAGATACGTCATGATTAGAAGAAGCCCAACCATGACCCATTCGAAGGCACTCCAGAAGAATTAATATGGAATTTGTTAGTTTGCTGTTATGTTTTATTTGGAAAATAGATATGCTCTGTTTCATCAACAACCCTGTATAAAAATACAGAGCTCTACATGTACGGGGGAAGTAGTAGAACAGGAGGACTCTATTGTAATTGTTGTAACACTCTTGAATCGTTGATTACAAACGTATGCATTCCAGACTTTGTATGCCATCATTTTGATTTAATACAAGCTCCGTCACTTGTTCAGCTGTGAGTTATTCATGATTATGTTTTAGATTTTTCTTTACTGAGCTATTTTACCCTGATATAGTTGTGGCAAGGGCCCACAACCTCTGGAATCAGGTTCATTATTAGTTTAGATTCTAAGTGAGTTAAATAGATCGATTTCTTAGTAGAAATTGTGTGTGGTTGGTCAAGAGTTTGTTTTAATTTTTGATTTGAATATTTCATGTCACCTCTGTAAATCGAATTGGTTGTTTGATATGTATACTGTGTAATGGTTTCAATGAATTAGTTGCATAATCCATAAAAGAATCATCTTGTAAAATTCGATCTGACCTGAGTGTGTTATGAGGAGTTTAATCTTTACATTCTCCAACCTCTGAATGTGACAGTGTACATGAGAAATCTAGTGGTTTGAGTCATTTGAATTAGAATTATTTTAATGGATTAGAGTCAATTTATTCGAGTCATAATTGCTTTGATTAGGTTTGAAGTTATATTATTTCAATTAGAATCATTTTGATTAGATTAGAGGTTGTGATATTTGAATTAGAATTGTGTGGGTTGAAGTAGAGTCACACATAGTGTTATGATATTCATTAACTATGAGAGAGTCATGGTGAATTATTTAAGTCCTGCATTGAGGATTTAAATCGATAGGTTTTGCATAAATAACGTCTAGTTCTTTCGAATCCCCTTGTTAATAACATCACTCATTAAAATTAAAAAGATCTCTTAGAATGATACATTTATAACATAATAGTAAATCTCATAATGTACATGTTTTACCTTGCTCTGTTTTGATTAGATTGCTTATCGAATGTTTTCATAGGTAAGAATGCAATTTCCTTCTTTGATTAAATTAGCTTAAATTTCTATCATAAGGGTTTGATCTATTTAGATCAACATTCAGGATTCTTTCCAACATTGAATAGGAGGGTTGATTTATCAAATAGATCTTAGATTCCTTGAGCTTGACTCGTTTAGATCAGTTAAGGATTTCTAGAAGTTTAGTTATTTAGATAATTTGATTGAATGTATTTCTTTGATTGAATGTCTTTCTCTGGTTGGATTGAATTAGGGAACTCTGGAGCTTAATTCTAATTTTGCATGTTAGTTTTGATTCCTTTTTTGCATATTATTTAGATTTTTTTTTTCACATAACACTAGTTTGATTTCAGTTCTACATTTATCAGTTTGAATTAATTTCAAAGTCTATGAAGCGTGATTTAGATTTGGGTTTCGAATTTGAGAAATTTTGTACTTAGAAATTCATTATAAAGAAGTCATACACTCTGCATTTAAAAATTGAACCAATATGCAGTGAAACTCATGTTTACGAGTCTCGGATTGACAATTAAATATTAAGAGGTTTAATCGCTAATTAAAACTCTCAAAATTTTGGTGCCGTTGCTGGGGAGTTATATTTTGGTTCATGTTAGTGTGAATTCTAATCGCAAGTGTATGAAAAAATCTCACTGTAGCTGTGAATAACAAAGAACCCTAACATCGAATGTGGTTGTCAAATTATTTAGATCTACAGAAGGTGATCAAAATAAATGCTACAAAAATCCAGATCTATGCAGTTAAAGACATTAAACAACAAAAATAAGCAAGAGTTCGTTCCATACATCTAATGGACAAGGCAAGAATTTATAAAGATTTTTTTGTATTATGACACCTGGGAAGGGAACATAGAAAGATGTTACCAGTCCCCCTCAATGGGATGGGTTCTTGTATGTCATCACTACTTCAAATCTAAGATCTCTCTCTCTTGATGGTGTAGAAAACCCAGACAAAAATGGAACTCAAAGGGAGCTCACAAGAAAAAAGTAGAAAAATATGACAATGATGGAGGATCAAAGTCAGACCAAAAGTATAGGTCAGGAGGTGATCTCAAGGCAAAAAAAGGTAGTGAATGAATGGAAAAACCCTTCTATTTATAACAAAATATTGAGTTAGCCTAGATATTGGTGCATAATTAAAATATTATTAACCAAATCTAGATCCAACTTTTATGGAATATTTTATTATTTTTGTTGGAGGGAAAAATAATTTGAATTTGGTCAAATCCATTTATTCAGAAATAATAAATAAATAAATGATTTATTTATTATTTTAGGAATGTGGTTAAGTAATAATTAAATAAATAATGATTTATTCAATTATTTATAAATGATTTAGTCAAATTTAACAAGGAATATTATTTAAATAATGTTTCAAATAATTAGTCCTAGAAAATAATAAGTTAAATAATGAATTATGTAATTAATTTTCCTGTTTTGGGTTAAATATGACCAGAAATATTAATTAAACAATGGTTTAATTAATTATCCCTTGAAGAAAAGCAAGCAAATAAGGATTTATTCAATTATTCCTCATGGGGTTTCATGTTTAGACTAGAAACAACTTAATAAATTATGGGTTATTAAGTTATTTTTCATACTGAAAGAAATTTTACTATGGTAAAATTGGTCCTACATGGTGTACTTTAGCCCATCTAATAGTAACAGGTTAGATGACCAAAAATTGGTGTAACAGATTTTCCCCCAACGTGCGAGCATTAGGAGCTAATCGTATGACCGAAGTATGTTGTAAGAACTCAATCACTAGACACCGAGGGGGAGTCAGAGAGAGAGAAATATAAGGTGGACTGAAGCGCGAGAGGACAAGACCCTGAGGAGGCGAGACTTAAAGGTGTGAAAAGTCTCTTTTATGAATGAGTACATGTTCTACATGAGGCGGGGGAGGCATACTTATTCCCGCCGAGATAACAAAGTACAAAGAATAATGATGCGTCGAGAAAACATGGGACTGAACTATATAGTACATGCTAGCATAAACATGGGCCAGATAAAAAAAATGATAATGTATCCCACATACATACTGTGCCTAGGACAACAACTAGGACTTATACAATAATATCTGAGTGTATGAGACATAAGTACAACCAAAGAGGCCCTGTAAAACATGAAAGGGCTCTAAAAATTTGAATGATACATGCAAAATCAAAAGTGCGCTGCAAGCGGCTGAGACCAGAACCATAAAATATATGGAGCTGCATCCAATGCTGTAGTAGAGAGGTCATTCGAGCATGTGGGGGGCTACCTGAAGGACCACCCCCTCATGAAGTCTAAAACATATCACACACACCCGGGAATCACTGGTATAATCTGCTACATGAGAACCATCAAGTATATGGATCTCGATCATGCCATGAGGAGCTGGAGCTGAGAAAAAATCAATTCGAAGGGTAATAAAGGGTCCCTTTTCCTGATCCGAGGCATCCAACAAGAGTGGAAGTTGGAAGCAAGGTACACCGCCCTCTAGACCTGTCTTCTGGAATGAATAAGCTGATGTCGACAGAAGGAGGTCCGCCATAGGTGAGAAAATAAGGTATCCTCAACTAAGGCACGTGAGATAATAGTAGAGCGATTGATAGAATGACACCATGGATGATGTTGGAATGGGAGGTACTGAGTAGCAAGTTGACGACTTCCCTTGTTAGAGCATAAAGGGCATGGATGACCTGGTAGCTACTAACTCGACTCTGGAGGGGATAGGGGATAGTATGAATTGAGGCCAAAATGTGTGACCCGAGAGAGGGAAAAAGCAATGAAGGATGGAGGACATTGGTGGGAGACAAGGGGACTCACAAAAGACTTCATGGATGCGATGATGACTCAAATCGAATGCTCTAAACAAGGGCGATTCCATGATGCTGCCACATAGAACAGGCATGGTGGGGGCCATAACAAACATGAGTACAAGATGGTTACTCACGACGAAATTTGACACGAGCTTGGAAAAGTATGAAGCAAAGGTGGTGCCCCAAGTATGAGTGTTGCAAGTGAAGAAATTTGATTTTGAGAAGCGGTGAAGTGACCCTTCTTGGAAAAAATGTGTCTGGGTGAAGTATCAAATCACCAAAAACGAAAGGATACCCATTTGACAGCTCAGTGAGAGATTTCCAATGGTGTTGATGGTTTTTCAAATTGAGCTACGGTTTGGTCGTAGATGGCGAAAGAAAGATTTGGGGTTTCTCTTTTAATAAGGAATTTTCCCTCCAATTTGATTCATTTTCAAGTGTAGCTGTGGCAAATGTAGAGAGGAGAAAAGGCCCTAAATCTTGCGGCAATCGTAGTTGACAAACTGACCATTGGAATCGAGATTCATCAGTTGTAGGTAAGAGGCCTAATCATACTCTTTCAAGTTAGTGGATTAAAGTTTCAGTTTAGGCACCCAGATCTTAGGAACAGACCCCTCCTCCTCTTCACGGCTAGGTCGCACTTTTTGGGCCATTTTCTGCGAAATAGGTAGCAGGTTTTGGGCAGAAAACTATGACCTGTCCTAGGAATGGCTTGAAAAGTAGACCTGTCAGAGAGAGAGGTTTTAGTGCTATTTTTTGGTTGAGAGCTGGGATTTTATGGTTATGATGTAGTCTTTCCTTTCTGTACACTGAAAAACATGATGGTTTTGTGCAGATATGGTAGAGTTGAGGATCAACTGGAGAGAGAGAGACCTGGGAACATTACAGTCTGAGATCCGAGAGGATCATGCAGTCTGTGCTGCAATGGCCAGGTTTGGGGTCCTAAATTTTGTGGAGAACCCTTTGATGTGAGTAGGAGAGCTCTTGGTGGCCCAGATTATTAGATATTGGGATCCCGATCATGAGATATTTATAGTGCAGGGGCACCAGATCGAGTTGACTGTCTAGGATATATATTTCCTGACCGATCTCCCACCATTAGGGATGGTGGGGAACACATAGTCAGTGTTACCACGAGGGCAGAACATTATGTAGTTTTTAGAGTTCCATTGTCAACTAGGTCTCCATGTGAAATGGATACGGATACTGATCAGAGATCTAGAGAGGCTAGAGACTCATGTTGTGGCTGCAACGGTTCTGTGTATCCTGGGAAACCAGGTGCTCCACCACATTACTGGGGGTTAGATGATGCTTGTTGAGAGTGTATTTAGTGGGACCTACTATGGGTGGGCCCAGATGATGCCGTCGTCGTTGAAATGACAATTTTCGCTATGCAAGAGACATGTGAACCTTGAATGTGCATATGGCACAGTGCTTTGCTCGCTCTTCTTTGAGAAGATCCTGACAATTCAACCTCATATACAGATCTAGGATGGGGGCCCGCGAGAGCCTAGGATGCACCGCTGGGGGTGGCTACCGTGTAGAGGGGGAGGTGGGGCAGTCAAATGGGTTTTCCGAACCGATTTTTTTGTGCATTGGGATCAGATGCCACTATACATAGACGACTATCCCTATAGTGGGATGAACTATCATGGGGACCCAGACTTTCTACTTCTGCTAGGTCGGGCATGGGGGCCAAATGGTATGTGTCAAGTTGCTTATTTTTTATGTGCATTTTAAATTTTCAGAATATTGTATATGGTACTGATTCATTCACTTTTGTTATGTCAATATAGCACCGGTGAAATCGGCTGTGTATATGGGACGACCTGCAGTATAAGGGGGTGCAATACCTAGTGGATCGAGGGGACCACAAAATGAGGATGAAGTGGCCCTCTTGGAGGACATCCGTCGTAGATGTGAGAGGCTGCTAACTGATGTTTCAGAGAGCGGCTGGAAAGACCTTGATGACCAGTACATAGATGCATGTATTGGTCTACCCTTAGTGTGGCAAGGAGTCATGCGGTGCATGGAAAAGGCCAGATAGGGGATGCACAATCTACGGGCTGCCAGAGCTAAGCCATTGGCTCGGGATCCTCCAGATAGTGATTAGATGTAGGGGCATGAGGTGCCCCCAATTTTTATTTTTTGTAATGTGCTATGGGCATGTCATATTTATCAGAGTTGATGGATTCTAAAACATTTTTAATTACACATATTGTGGATATGCATCCTTTTATGGTTTATTTCTATTGTATTATGTTAAATGTGTGTGATAAATGCCAATTAAGAATATTTGTTGCAACGCTATTTACATAGTGATTTTGTGCTCTAGGTATTTGACTGAATGTAATGATTTCAAATTCATGCATTAAGAGCTTTACTCGTAAATATCTTCTAAAAGGGATGAGATTATGCATACAATAAACACCATTCAATTGCATGGCAGGAAATAGAGAATCTAAATGAAAATGAAGGTGAAGGATGCAATGGTAATGGGAATAATTTAATAAACCTATCATTGCATCATATTCCGCCTGGTTATTAGTGTCAGTAACACCATTAGAGAGGACAAGCGAATGCAAGGGGTTGGAAATGGCCTAGGCTGCCGAAGCTAGACTTCGGGAGTGGCGACTTACACCATCGACATAGCTGATATATGGTGTGGACGGAGGGTCCATTTGAAAGGTGACTCAAAAAAACAAATGAGAGGATGATTAGCAGTGCTAGCAACTTGAATGCAAAGAAGAAATCAACCAAGCACTACTAGAGGGAGTGCTAAGGGTATAATTTCTACACCCCGCACTGAAAAGGGGATGGTGCGGCGAAACTTCCTTAGGGGCGGTTTGTGCTTAGGTTGTGAAAGTCACCATAGACACAGATGGTTCCATTTTTCTTATGGGCTAGATAGATGAAGTCAGGAGTGGAAAAGGCTTCCATGATGTCGTCATCACAGTAGAAGATGAGGTGACTGGTGGAAGGATAACCACTTGACGTGGAAAAGCTACCTAACTCATCATCATGAGAAGAGAGGTTCACATGCACATCATCATGGAGGGTGACAAAAAAAAAAGTGGATGAAGGATCCACCAATGTTGAGCCCAAGGTGATCGTTGAAGGGAGTTTAGGCAAAATAGAAGGGAAAGCCCCATAGGGGTCTTCCACTGTGGATCTCATAGATGATGACAGGTAGAGGATAGTGGTCAAAGACTCCGTCATCTCTACATCAGGAGGGGGAATGTCAATGGGAGTGGATGGGTCCTTTGGTTCGCCCGAAGCATAATGCACAAGTAAAGGAGAGGCAAACTCATGGTGGTTTGCCTCGTACTGACGAACTATGTCCAAAGAGGTGTGGTAGTTTGCAATGCATGGACAAAGGTGGGTATAGTGGCCATGAAGATCACACAAACATGGGTGGTTTGTGTGCACAGTCTTGTGTTTCTTGGCTACAGTCGGTAAAGTAACAGGGGCTTAGGGGACCTTAGACTCAGGAAACACAACGTTGACCATGGGATTGATACGAGGAAATTCAGGACAATTATGGGTGGCATGACCGACAACATCACACAAAGCACACCGGGGGGGGGTATGATTTGGAAAACAAGGAAGGAGCAAGGGTTGTGTGGGGGAAACCTTGTCCTTAGGTGCCTTTTTGCGGGCTTTTCCTCCCTCACCTAAGGCTTTCGTGATAGGAGTAGGTTCCTGTTGAGGTGGCTGAGGCACAGAAGAAAAGTGAGGGGTCATGGTGACCGATTGGACCGAGGACAAAGCTGTATAAGGTTTGGGCTAACCAGGCGGGATATTGGCTGGGGGATCAATGTACCAGAATGGGATCCCCAGGGTCATGTTATGAAGATATAAGGTAGCCATAATAGGTACCGAAAATACTCTAGGAGGGGGAGTAAGAAATGGTATCTGACTGGAGGGGTAATGGCCAGGTGAGATAGCTCCGAGATGGTTAAGCCTAGGGGGAACCATTCTAGGGGGATAAAGAGGATCATGAACACTAGCTACAGATGAGGGGCCTTGAGGAGGGGCTCTTGAAGGTTGAGTCGAAGTACTAGGAGTAGGTTGTGGAGGGTGGGGATTTTGTCTAATTGAACCAGTCTGTTTGAGGTCGGACTGAGATGATTGCATCATGTAAACATTCGACGGGCTAGGGTCAGAGATGAGAGCGGGAGACCAGGGAATGAAACAAGAAAAGAGGAATATTTATAGACTCCGGGTGAGACATTGGTCGGAGGTTTGACCATTTGTTTATTTTCCACAGAAGAAATAATGGACTCTGGAGAGGTCTGAGACTTCGGTTCATAATATGTCAACTGATCGATGGTGACAATATTTTCGTTATGAGAAAAGTGCATGTTACAGTGAATTGCAGATGGGACAACAAACATCACATAAGTGTAGCTACGACCCAATAGAATGTTATAGTCTAAGGGGGAATTAATGAATTCAACGTCAACACAAACAATCTTGCCTGCAAGAGTAACAGGACAATTTCGGAACATGCCAAGGGGCTGAGAAGAGTGGACATCCCATGCATAGAGGGAAATAGTGGAAGAGGCTGAATTGGGTGATCCGAGCTGCTTCCAAATAGAAGCAGACATCACACAAGTAGATGCCCCCTTGTCAAAGGATCATCTAAAGGATCTAAAATTACCATAGTAGTTATTAAAGATTTTCATTATGAAGGGCACGACTAGAGGACTTCCAGCGTTGACATGATGGTAGGGGATTGTGCCAAGTCATCTACTTTACTGTAGGAGTGGGCGGCTTTGTCGAAAGTGGAATTTCAGCGTAATGGTCCCTTAGGGATCTTGGTATGGACCTCCACCTTAGGTTGAGGGATAAGTAAAGGACCATTGGTTGTTGAAAGAGGCTTTGTGGGACCTGAAGATGGGGGCTCAGTAGTAGACATTACGGGGGACTTGTTGTACTAACTGGACCAAGTCTGAAGGTTGAGGTTATTAGTATTGGGTTGGTGAGAGTTCATCATGAGGATCTAGTAATTAGAGGTACTATATGGAGGAGGTTGAGTGGCCGCCTGACTTTCAGGGGGTTGGGCAGCCACATATCCTTGCTGGGGGAAAGGATTGGTAAACACAGCCAGCTGGATGGGTGCAACATTAGGAGGAACCGAAGGGGAGGCTTGCTGTACTTAGGATGCTCCTTGAGCTTCCCAAATCTAACACATCTAAGGTAAAAGGGGACAATCAAGGGTATAGTGACCATAGACACTGCAAAAAGAACAACACTTAGTCATGCGAATAGGCCTTTCCTGCTTGGGCTGAGTGCCTCGTTGCTGGGTTGTAGTGTTAGATCTATTCCCTTGGGAATTGTTTTCGGTATTACCTGGAGCAGCTTGGTTTTTATGTCCTTTCCTCTTCTTGTTGTAAGTGGGAGGATTAGTCAAACTCTGCTACACACACACCTTCCCCTAAGGGGGGGGGGGTGGATGCTGTTGCGTAGTTTGAGAAGGAAAGGGAGGCTAAGGTGCTTGTGCTGGAGGAGAGGGAGAACTAGGTTGCGGGTAAAAATAATAATGAGGTTGGGAAAAATGAGGAGGCATGTTGTATCCTAGATACATGCTACCGGGATGGGGAAAAGCTCTGGAGGAGCTAGCCCCTCCCTGAGGGAAACCATAACCCATGGGAGGATGAGTGTACATATGTGAAAGGGCTCCAAGGAGACTATCAGCGGCATGGGATGCCCCTGATGCGTTGGCACCATGGGGTCTAGGGATATTAGGTAAGATGGTATAAACATAACTAGATTGTGTGTAGATCATATCATACTTCAACGCAATCTGGAGGGCAGCTTCCTCGGTCTGAGGGAAGTGGGGTGTGACATATTTTCCAATAGCAGGAAAAAGGGATATGAGAAACCAATCCATATATACATGGTCTTAGAAAGCATGGGCTCTATATAGGCTCTTGCTTCTGTGCCATTATTGAATATGATCAGATAGGCGGGTAGTAGAATTTTGACGAAAATAGGTTAAGAGTTTGGAACCAATGTCATAGCGAAGGGGGAGATGGATGTAAGATAGAAAAGCCTTGGCAAGGGTCGCAAAAGAAGTATGAGAGGAGGAGTCCTGATCGACATACCACTTGGAAGCCTCTCCAGTAAGCGTACGCTGGAATAACCAAAGATAGACAGAGTCATCGGTGATTGAGTTAGACGAACACCACATGTGGAAAGCAATTTTACTATGGTAAAATTGGTCTTACATGGTGTACTTTAGTCCATCTAATAGTAACATGTTAGATGACCAAAAAATGGTGCAATAGTTCAGGTAAGATTTTTATTACAGAGTTTAAGGGTATTGCAAGGCAGTCAAAGGGTGGAGAGAGTACGATAAGACATGAGTGAAGAGCCAAGCATATTGCTCCAAAGTTTGATCGCTTTTGGTTATCTTTGAAATTTTATTTCCTTTCCTTTATGCTTAGAAGTAGAAGTAGACCATAGAATATTATAAAACATTATGTAAGTGATTTATTTTCCACATTTCATGTAATTCACAAAGTGTGAAAATATCACACGCTTAGTAAGGCACATCTATAGGAACCATAACTAAGCCTCACAAGTAGCATAGGCCTTAGAATAGCCCGAAACATTCTGTGATACATTTCATTTCCAATTTGTTTTTCTTTCAATAGATTAAATAGTACTCTGATCCGACTTTTTATGAGTGTGATGATCTTTATTTTAGCCAATAGATTTTAATTTCATTTATCATCAGATTCCAATCATTAATGTTATATCATTTTTTGGGTGTTCTAAGAACCCTTGGGTACTAATCCATGTTGCGAGACAGGGATCATCAACCAGCAGGATAAATTCAAGAATGATTAAGAGCTTGAAAAAAATCCCTCGAGGCACTTTCTCAAATCCTAGCAGTAGCTGGGGTATCTTCCTCTTAGCAAGAGTTGATCATGACCACATTCAGAAAATTATCTATCTCTCCACAACCAGAAAAATATTTGGAAGACTCCCTTCATTCCTCCTGCCTATATACCAATGAGATCGATGAGTCATGTACCAAGTCCAATGGGGAGCATCTAGTTGAACTTGAGATTGAAGAATTTTCACCATGTCCAGCAGCAAGCCTTGTATGCATTCCAGAGACCAATTATCCAAGTTTGTTTGGAACGACCGAGGAGGAATTTTAGAGTGGTCCAAGAGAAAAAATGAGCCAATACCACCAGGATTACATGGATCATTAGTTCCAAATCACAATCCAGTCAAAGTACCACTCTCATCTTCAAATAATCTTTGTATCACATCTTTCAAAGCTGCCAATTGTTCATGCTCATATACCTTCTAAAGTTTATATGTTAAATTTGGGCATGATTCTATCTTTGTACTTGATCCACACATGGATTCATTGGAAGTTCTCTTTCACTTGAAGGAGGACATATTTTATCCAGTATAGTAGGAAAGTTACTATTGTAAATAAATAAATGAAACAGTAAAGATAAAAATAAGTCCTTTTGTGAAAACTAACTTTTCTGGCGCAACCTGGCAGGGACTTTTCTTGAAAACCAGGTAACTGGTGGGCAAGGTTCCCAATAAAATTTGTAATTTTTTATAAGTTCTTTAAATCATGTATCTTTTAATTTATTATGTTTGTACTCGAGTTGGTTGATGTGGGATTCCTTAAGGCCAACCTGCCAACAAGCCTTGTCCCATCGACATCAAAACATTATCTGGGACCAAGGTTAGGGTTAGATAAGGTATGTGGGAGCCTACATGCCTTAATGGTAGGTATCCTTCTCATATACTATGGAAATACATCATTGTTTCTTGGTGGATGAATTCTACAGTCCATTTGACTCTGAAAAATCTATTCATGGCTAGTACAATGAACCTGGTGTCTTGATTCCCATTGAAATCAAGGGTGGGATATCTCAAATTGGTTAATGAAATCATAAATGGTCGGTAATCTAATGATTCTTTCTTATATTCGACATCGACACCATTTATTCACATACGCAAGATTACACATGGGTTTGTAGCGGTTGAAGACTATATGGTTTTGAGATCTCAACACAAGTTTGCAGTAGTTTGGTTCTTTGTACCAACATTTCCTTTTCTTGTAGAAGTCATCTGGTTTCAATAAAGGTTTCCATATAACAACTTGATAATCATTTGCAGCAATCACCTTCCTTCTATTTTTGGGGACATACAACTCCTCAAGCATGGCGGAGAAGGGGACCTTAATTTTTCAACCTTATTTACTATCTTCAGTTCAACCTTCTTCAGCAGATCCATATCACTATACACATAAGCTCTAGTAATTCCATCTCCAGATCAATAGTCATTCCAACTCCAGCTTTCAGCTGTGTTCCAGTTCATCTTCCACTTCATCCTACAAGAGCAAGTACATGAAAAGTAAAAGTAACCTGAGGTAAAGTTGGCTTAATATTCTTTAATTCGTTAGAGATTTAAGGAAGCTTTGATGATCAACCACAACATATTCCATTTTCCATATACCCTACATTTGCAAATTCCTCATTCATAATATAATGCATGCTACTCTAATAAGGTCATAGTCATAAAAAGAAAATATATTGGTTCATATAATAAAAGTAGAAACTATAGTGCCTTCCCCTCATAAATTCAAAAATATTATCAATTGAATGTATTCAATAAAGGATGAAGTCATTTATTCCCTTCATAAAGGAACCATCCATAAGAATTGGCCTCACAAGAGTAGCATATGCAACCACCTCATCTCATCCACTATCTCCATCACCACCTCACCTCACCCACCTTTTCCATTATCACCTATCATCTCATTAATCATGGCCTCCTACCATATCTATTTCTTATTCTGAATTTGTATCACTCTCAAAATTAAATCTATGGCAGTCAAATAAGAATGGTGTTGCTCCACAAGAACCAACACCCTCAAATCTTCATGCAATGTTGCTCCACAAGAACCAACCATGCCCAAAGCTATGATGCCATGAAATCCATCAATGAGAAAAGTAATTATTTGCATGAGGACATGAAAATAATTAGGCATGGGGGGATGTTGGGCCTTAAAAATGACCATGTTTTCATCTTTCAATATCTCCATTCATACCCTAAAACGCTATGTTTTTAACTCGTTTCGTACCCTAATTTCATAACTTGCCGCAAAATATATTTTACACTCTATGGTTGGTTATCATTAGTTTTATTATATTTTATATTATTAAAGACGATATTTCATGATTTACTAATGACACTTTGGCTAAGTTAATTTTCCGAAGAGTTCCATTGCCTAAATTCTTCACAAGGCAGTTAAACTAGTTACCGCAGAGTTGAGTATGAAATGAGATTGGTGTAGGTGAAAATATGAAGTTTGTGAATAAATGGTGAAGAATATCAACATTATAAGACTTTAATCTCACTCATAATAGCCTCTTTCATATAACCCAGAAACCATTTGGAAAAATTCATTACCATGAGGAGCTACAGTCATGGGAATATTCCAATGCAGTTTTAAGTAGATAATCGGGTCTGAATGGGTCTGAACGGTTTAGACTAGCAGGCACGTGGAGGAGCATGATTTGGATAAGTTTTTTGTGCAAAAAAATGGAATTAGTTCCTCCAGCTATGCCATGATCAGAATAAGCCCAACGATGACCCATTCGAAGGCTCTCTAGAAGAATTAGATATGGCACTTGTTAGTTTTGTTGTTATGTTTTATTTGGAAAATAGTTATGCTCTGCTTCATCAACAACTCTGTATAAAAATCCAAAGCTTTGCATGCAAGGGGGAAGTAGTAGAACAAGAGGAATCTATTGTAATTTTTTTAACGCTCCAGAATCTTTAATTGCAAATGTATGCATTCCAAGCTTTGTATGCCATCATTTTTATTTAATACAAGCTCCGACACTTGTTCTACTCTGAGTTATTCATGATTGTGTTTTAGATTTTTCATTACTGAGCTAGTTTACCTTGCTCTAGTTGTGGCAAGGGTCCACCACCTCTGGAACCAGGTTCATTATTAGTTTAGATTCTAATTTATTTTAATAGATCGATTTCTTAGTAGCAATTGTGTGTGGTTGATTAAGAGTTTGTTTTAATTTTGGATTTGAATATTTCATGTCGTCTTTGTAAATCAAATTGGTTGTTTAATATGTATACTATGTAACAGTTTCAATGAATTAGTTTCATAATCCATAAAAGACTCATCTTGTAAAATTCGATCTGACCTGAGTGCATTATGAGGAGTTTAATCTTTACATTCTGCAACCTCTGAATGTGACAGTGTACATGAGCAATCTAGTGGTTTGAGTCATTTGAATTAGAATTGTTTTAATGGATTAGAGTCAATTTGTTCGAGTCATAATTTTTTTGATTAGATTCAAAGTTATATTATTTCTTTTAGAATCATTTTTATTATATTAAAAGTTGTGATATTTGAATCAGAATTGTGTGGGTTGAAGTAGAGTCACACATAGTGTTATGGTATTCATTAACTACGTGAGAGTCATGGTGAATTATTTAATTCTTGCATTGAGGATAAGTTCTGCATAAATAACCTCTAGTTCTTTCAAATCTCCTTGATAAGAACATAACTCATTAAAATTAAAAATATCTCTCAGAACGATACATTAATAACATAAGACTGAACCTCAAAATGTACATGTTTGACCTCACTCTGTTTTGATTGGATTGCTTGTATAATGTTTTCATAGGTAAGAATGCAATTTCCTTCTTTGATTAAAGTAGCTTCAATTTCTTTCATAA
This sequence comes from Pinus albicaulis, assembly GCA_034641835.2. Classification (NCBI taxonomy): domain Eukaryota; kingdom Viridiplantae; phylum Streptophyta; class Pinopsida; order Pinales; family Pinaceae; genus Pinus; species Pinus albicaulis. Next base: position 289,815,289 of record CM076574.1, on the reverse strand, counting down.
GGGTTTGATCTATTTAGATCAGCATTCTGAATTATTTCCAGCATTGAATAGGAGGGTTGATTTATCAAATAGATCTTAGGTTCCTTGAGATTCACTAGTTTAGATCGGTTAAGGATTTCGAGAAGTTTATTTATTTAGATAATTTGATTGAATGCCTTTCTTTGATTTATTGTATTTCTCTAGTTGGATTGAATGAGGAAACTCTGAAGCTTAATTCTAAGTTTGCATATTAGTTTTGATTATTATTTTTCATATTATTTAGACCTTGTTTCACATAACACTAGTTTTATTTCAGTCCGCATTTATCAGTTTGATTAAATTTCAAAGTATATGAAACATGATTTATATTTGGGTTTCGGATTTGAGAAATTTTGTACTTAGAAATTAATTATAAAGAAATCATACACTACATTTAAACACTGAACCAATACACAGTGCAACTCGTGTTTACAAGTCCTGGATTGACAATTAAATATTAGGAGGTTTAATCGCTAATTAAAATTCTCAACACATATTGATCTTGTTGGGCCTTATATATTTCTTCCAAACCCTATTGAGCCCACTCATTAAGAATTCCTACCAGTAGACTTTCTGCATTAGTGAGAGCCTCGAGAGGTAGTTCATATAATTTTACCACCTCCTCAACCCTTGACAAATCTAAGAAAATATTATTAGTTGATGTTCTCTCTTATATTTCACGAAACTTCTACTTTGGATGTGGTTTCTCTATAGGACCCTCTATATTTCTAAAATAGGCACATCATTTGTGCAACAACCCTGGTTAAAAATTCATGTAAAAAAAAATATAAGACCAAGGTCATGGGACACCTATTCCAAGTTGAATGGTGGGGAAAGCATCCTAGTGGGTGTTCATTTAGTTTATTATGGCTAAAGTAAATTGGCAAAGGAAATGGCAAAGGCTTTGGAAAGGCATGAGGCATTAATTGGCATTTATTTATGAAAATAAAGGAAAATAGGAGAAAAGGGAGGTGAAAGGTCATAGGTTGCATGTGAGGAGGAAAATGTTTGGAAATAATGGAAAATGAAGAAAATAGGGCCCTCATTGATAAAAAGGCTTCTGAGGATCAGTTGGAAATATTTTTTGAGTGAAACTTTTGTCAGTTCAATTTTGGAGCTCTTATTATATTCTCTCTCTCTCCCTCTCATACTCTTGGACACTTAGAGTTTCTTGGAGCACTCTTGGAGAGTGTGGCATACTTGGAGTTTTGGAGCAAGAAGGAAAAGGAAAGTGTAAGAGGACATTGAGATCAACAACTAGAGTGGGTTTTGGTTGCAGGTACTGAGTTGCATGTATGTTTTCCTCACTAGTTTTGGCAAGCATGGCATATGCATGTGATTACTTGGTCATGATCTGTCATCGGCATAGAGGATTTTGTGGATTGATAGTGGATTTTCCTAGCCTTGAATTTTCCTGGATAACCATGGTGTTGTGGTTCATTTCATTGCCTGTTTTTTCTAGTTGTTTCTCATGTTCTTTTAGATATTTTTTGAATTATTAGTTCCTCAAAGACTTGGATGGAAAATTGTTATTGAAGCCCTGTAACAGTTTGGGTTGAGTTACTAGACCTAGAAGCCTTGGGTGGAAAAATGATTTGGAAACCCTTGGTGGGTTGAGTTACTAGTCTTGGAAGAATTGGTTGGACAAACACTCTGGAAGCCCAATGAGAGTTGTGGGTTGAGTTACTAGTCCTGGAAGCCCTGATTGGAACAATCACTAGTTGAGGGTTTAGGTGGTTTCGCCTCTAGAAGCCCTGGTTTTGTTTTGATTGATGATTTTTATGATATCCCACATTCATGCTTGGAATATGGCATGTGGGTGATTGGCTAAAGAGAGGTTTGGCTTAACCATGTCTATGTTCAAATGGAACATGAAATTCCCAGACTTGGTTTCATTTTTCTTATGGAAATAAGAGCTATTTTCCTCTTGTATTGATGGGAAAATATGCTTGTCATTATGTGTCTTATATGGCTATTATGTGCTTGTCATTTATGTTGTTTATATGTTGGTTATGAATGTATTTTATGATGGTGATGATGTATGCCTCTCATCATGTTTTTATTTTTAAATGAATGAACAATGTATCTATGCCCAATTAGATGGTAATGTAGTTAATGTGATGAGGCAGAAATGATTCTTAACGATTCTCAGATAAGTATGAGACCCCTATGCTCATATTTGTTATTTAAACCTATAGATTACATATTTGTGACATGTTTCACGAAATTCCTGTCATGGATAGTAGGGGTCCAATCAAGTTCTTGTTCAAGTGTTTTCGTTTGAATCGTTGTTATGCTATTATATATCATTTATGAAAGTGTCATGGTGTTCTGGGCAGTGACCTAGGCTCTGGGAATGAAAAAGTGGCTCAAATACAAAGGACACTGACATAGTTCCAAGGAAAACAATTCCTGGAGGCATTCATGGCCATGCTATGGGAGTATCCAGAGCCTCCTAGATGCACCCTTTTCCATATCAAGGGAGCATTTGGGGGTTTAATGGTCTAAAAACCTAGAGGGACCCAGATGACAGTTACCTGAGTGGTTGGGATGGATCCTGTGAGTTTTTGTATTGATGTGGAAGATATGTGTGATGTGTTTCCATCGATTCCACTTCTTCAAGGTCACGTAGGAGATTGAATCAAATAATAATAGCCTCTTGTCACATGTTTACCCCGATTGGCCAGTTACTTGGGTAGATGTGGGAGGAGGGTGTTACAATTTGGCCCCTTTGTTCCATGATATTCATCAATATCTTTTAAGACCTCAAACAAATTCTTATCTGTGAGTGTCGATTGTGTCACTTGATTTCGATTTTTGGGGTTTCTCTTTCTCATAGGTACCTTCGCAAAACCCTCAAACCCAAATTGACCTATATTTCTCTCGCTCCTTCTTCCTAGTTGGGTAGTCGTGAAATAAATGAGAATTTTCATGAGAAAGTATACAATGGAAAGGCACATGTTCATAATCCAACGAATGACGTTTAAATGACACGGAGAAATGGAACCCAATGGGGCCTTTTGATTTAATTTCCCCTTAATTAAATTGGAAGAGAAATTGTAATTTCATCTCATGACAACTTGTATTGTTTAAATAAGTTAGAAATATTGAGTTAGCTTAGGAAATTCGAGTTGGAGGTAAAAGAGGAGGCATGTAGAGGATTTTCTTATTTTTTGGGGGTCCAGTTATAGTTATTTGTGAGTTGTAATTAGTTAACTCAATTATCTGAGTTAAAATTATTTTAACTACTTCTAACTGGGAGATGAGCTAGTGAGAGGTCCACTGAATTCAATCTGATTTAAGTCACAAGTAGTGATCAATCACTTCATTTATAATTCACTATAAATAGTTGTTGTATATCAATTCTAAGGAAGGCTCAGTTGAGAGTGAGGTTAAAGGGAAGATAACTATTATTTTAATACTTATAAAATTATACAGGTCATGCATGAGGTCACCAAAAAGCATTAGATTAATTATGCAATCAATTCCAATGAATTTCCATATTAATACGACCATAATTCCTCCAAGAATGTGTAAGAAAGGCTGGGAAGATAGGGCTTGAGAATTAACTAAGTATTGGACCAATTTTTCCTAGATCAGAGTGATATAGTTAGCAGAGTGCAGAGGTTTCTTACTGTGAGGAATAACATTGTATTTTTTAATGGTCTTGACTTTATGCAATATAAAAATAGCATGGTTTTGAGCATTTTATTTCCCCACATACATATTGTGTTGTGTGATCGATTGATTTGTCTCTATTGCTTGTTTGTGATTATGCGATTGAATTTGGTTTCCGCAAATTCGTAAAAGTGATTCAATATTTTTTTTTAGTACATGACAAGATTATATTGAATCCATTGGTATAATTTCCAAATTGTATCAAAGCAAGAATCACTATAGAAGAGAAGAATCATATTGTGTTTAGAACAGGTATATCGAATTCCCATATTTGTTCTTCATGACCCAACAATAGATCAAAATCTATTTCAATGGATTGAGACTCAAATATACATTCGAGGGAAATTCAAATTACATAGCACGAAAGGATAGGATGGATGCAATTATAGAGGAAAAAATACTGAAGGAATTCATTGATAGTGCTATGCCTTAACCCATGGAAACTGATGCTAAAACAACTTGATGCATGGAAGAAGAATGTAGCAAAGGCGAGAAGGATCTTATGAGAAGGAGTTAGAGATCACATTGTCTCAAATATCCATGGGAAGGTGACTCCATATTTGATGTGGAAGGCCTTCATAGATATGTTTTATTTTAGTAGCAACCATAGGAAGCTAGCACTAAAAGAAAATCTCAGAAAGATCAAGATGGAGAAAGGCGAAACAATCCAAAAATACTTGATGAAGTTCACTTATTGTCAATATGAGTCTGGAAGTGTTGGGGTGATAGTTTTTGAGGATTATTTGGTGAGCTTAATACTTCTAGGCCTTCCCAAGAGCTGGCACAACGTCTAGGACTCTGTGAATGGGAGGGAGAAATTACGAAAGTGGGAGGGACTGTGGTATGATTTGGTACAGGAAGATTTTGGCAGAGCTTAGATATGGATCCTCATCAAATAGTGATGATGAGGAAAATTGTGCCTTGGCTAGAAAGGTGAATAAAGGAAAAGGGAAGGCGTCCCATTCCAAACCGGAGTCTGGCAAGGTAGGAAAGAAGCTAGATGTGTCAAGGGTGAAATATTTTCATTGTCATGAGCATGGACACTATGCCACAAATTGTCCACGAAATAAGATCAACAAGAAGGCCTCAGGAGGAGTAGAATGTGAAGCATTGGATTAAAAGTTTGAGTTGGAATTCACTCTCATTGCATGCATGGTGTCATCGGTGATGGGTTCTATGTACTATTTGGATAGTGGAGCTTCATTCCATATGAATGGAAACAAATAATTATTCTATAGCTTAGAGTTGAAGTATATCCAGATGAACATCGATATTGGTGATTATGGGAGGTAGAGAGCTACCAGTGTTGGTAAAATTAGCTTTCAGAGAAATTCAAGTAAACCCCTCACATTAAAATATGTCATGTATGTTCCTGGTTTAAAGAAAAAATTGGTTTCCTTTGCTATGTTTAATATCTTGGTTATGATGTGATCTTCAGTGAAGGAAAGATGTTCCTTCGTCACAAAGGCAGGAGACAGATGAAAATTATTGGGATTTGAGTAAAGAATATCTACAAAATGGATGTATAAATTTGTGCTACATTGAGCACGCAATCATAGAAGGTGGAGAGACGAGATATCGGTGAATTATGGCACATGAGATTGGGCCATCTACATCATGGCACTTTGAAGATCATGAAAAATATTTGTATAGGACTTCCAAAGGGTGCACTTGCACAGAGAGATACATGAAAATGGTGTACATTCGGGAAGTATATGAAGGCTACCTTTCACGATAAGGAAAGTTGGGAAAAGGCGATCCTGGAGAGAGTTCACTCAAACGTGTGTGGAACATTATCGACAGATTCCACAACAAAGCATATGTATTATGTGATTTTTGTTGATGATTTTTCAAGAAAGTGTTGAATTTTCTTCATGCAGAAGAAATATTAGATGTTGTTCAAGCTTTGTGAGTTCAACGCACTTGTAAAAAAATATACAGGGAAGAAGGTGAAGGATTTGAGGAGCGACAATGGTGGAGAATACATCTCTAACAAGTTCAAGGAATTATGTGCCTCAGAAGGAATTTAAAGATAAATTATAGAACCTCATAACCCACAACAGAACGAGGTTGTATAAAGAAAGAACATAACGATTGTGGGAGCAACACGAGCTATGTTGCATGATCAGGGCCTACCATTGCATTTGCGGGTGAAATCATGCAATACAACAATATTTGTGTAGAACCGTAGTCCTCACCAGATACTTGGAATGAGTATACGAGAGGAGGAGTTTTCAGGTAAGAGATCAGATGTGTTGTATTTTAAACTTTTTGGTTCATTTACTTATTTCCATGTAACCAAAGATGCCAGGAAGAAGCTAGAGCCAACAATAGAGTTGGGGATATTTTTGGGGTACATTGATACAACCCACAACTATCAGTTGTATTTTCTAGTGCACATGGTGAAAGTGATCAGAAGAGATGTGAAATTCGATGAAGAGAAATCCATGTCATTTTCCCTCGAGAGGGAGCTTGAGTTGCATGCAATTGAGGAGCTCTTGGCTCCAAAGGATGAACCTCAATATGTGGATAAACCAAAATTAGAGGAACAAAGAGTGGTAGAAACCACTCATGCAGAGCCATCTACCAGATATGGAAGGAAGCACACTAGAGAGGCTGATAAATTATTGCTAGATGTGAGAGATAATGTGGGAGCACCCACATAGTGCAGGCAGAGAAGGTCCCGACAGCGGTAAACTAGATACATAGCTCTTATGAGAGAAAATATTGAGATAGAACCATCCTCTTTCGAGGAAGTAGTGCAGTAGCTAGTGTGGGTTGATGCCATGGTTGAGGAGTATGAATCCATTACCTGAAATAGTCTATGGGAAGTTGTCCCAAGTCTAGCGGGGAAGTTAGTTGTAGGATCCAAGTGGGTCTACAAGGTGAAGAAGGGAGTAGAAGGGAGTGTGGAGAAACACAAGTCCAGATTTGTGGCTAGAGGGTTCTCTGAGATGGAGGGGATTGAATATGATGAGTCTTTTTCATCACTCTCAAGGTACTAATCTATTATATCGATCCTTACGCTCTTAGCGCAGTTGGGATGGAAGATACAATAGATGCATGTAAATACAACCTTTCTCAATGGAGTTATTGAGGAAGATGTGTACATTGAGAAACTAGAAGGTTTTGAGACCTTAGAGAGGGAGTCACATGTGTGCAGACTCAAGAGAGTACTATATGGGCTGAAGCAAGCACCTCATGCTTGGTACACCATAATCGATAGTTATTTCATTGGGATGGGCTTTACCAAGAGTGAAGCATATGCGAATCTATATCATATTGCGGTTAATGGTAATTTTTTAATTATTGTACTTTATGTCGATGATCTGATATTAAAAGGTGATGAGAATCTCATAAAGTATTGCAAAGAGGACCTTGCAAGAGAATTTGAGATGAAAGACATGGGGCTCTTACACTATTTCCTCGGATTGGAAATATGGAAAAGAGATGGGCAACTATTTTTATCTCAGGGAAAGTATGCCAACGTGATTCTAAGGAAGTTCCACATGGAGGGAAAGAAACCCATGGAGGCTCCTCTAGCAGGAAACTAGAGGAAGGAGGATGCTATTTCAGGAAAAATAGTGGATGCTATGGGTTATAGGAAGCTTGTGGGTTCACTCATGTATTTGGTGAACACACGACCATACATATGCTATGTAGTTAGCCAAATTATTCAAGCTATGGTTAAGCCTACCAAGCCTTTTTGGAAGGCAAGAAAGCATGTGTTGAAATATATGAGAGGCACTACAAATTATGGGATATGGTAAATATGGAAAAAGGGAATTAATCTTCAAGGCTTCACCGATGCAGATTGGGTAGGGATTCCATGCAAAAAGAAGAGGACATCAGGGGGCATCTTCTACATAGGATCAACAACAGTTTCCTAGCATAGTAGGAAACAAAGATCAGTTGCACTCAGTTAAACAAAGATAGAGTACATGGCGGCCAGTAAGGAAACATGTGAGGCCATTTGGATGAGGAAGATACTTATTGGTTTGTTTTTTCGTCATATGGATCCGACGGTGATACATTGTGATAACTAGAGTTGCTTCAAACTCTCAGTTAATCCATTTTTTTATGATAGGTCCAAAAATACTGATATCTGGTATCACCATATTAGATATTGTGTGCAGAGGCATATTATGTCATTAGAGTACATTCCCACAAAGGAGCAAGATGCATACATCTTGACGAAGGCACTGGAAAGAAGAAATTTAAAATTCCGCAAACATAGGGTCGGGGTAGCATAGAATCCCTTTCATGTTGAGAGGGAGTGTTGAAATGACACCCAATGGGGGCTTCTGATTTAATTTTCCATTAATTAAATTGGAAGATAAATTGTAATTTAATCTCATGATAACTTTTATTAGTTAACTAAGTTGGAAAGGCTGAGTTAGCTTAGGAAATTCGAGTTGGAGGTCATAGAGGAGGCATGTAGAGGATTTTTCTATTTTTAGGGGATCCAGTTATAGTTATTTGTGAGTTGTAATTAGTTAACTCAATTAATTGAGTTTTTTCAATTTTTAATAGCAAACTTATAACGTCATCACAATATTAACAAACAATGTTCATAGTAATCATCAAGAAACCATATAAATCTCAATGTTTAATTGTCCAATATAACTATTCATCAACTAAAATGGTTGGTAGAGGATGATGAATCCAAAACATCGAGACAATTTCCTTCCTTTTTTATGTGAATCAGTTTCATAATGTCCATTAAAACATTTGTAACAAATATAAGTAGTTATAAAAAAAATTTAATTTAATTTAAATTAAAAATAATTTTTTTCGGTGACTATATTTAGTATTGATCATTTTTTTTATAATTTTATGATAGACTATATTAGTTATTTTTATTTATTTTTTAATATATATTTTTACACCGAAGGTGTTCTTATGATAGGTTTGGATGGGCAAATTTGGCCAATAAGATATCTGTAGTTCTGTCTTCCTCCATCCAAATAAAAATTGACAGATATCACTACAAATGATGGTGAGCCATGGAGGCTTTGGGGCAGTTTACAAGGGGAAATTTCGTAAAGGAACGAAAGGTTATGGATACCAATTTCATGAACAGTGTGCATGAGTTTGATAATGAAGTTTCTGTTATAGGAAAAGTCATCTTGCCGCACATAGTGGGCCTTCTGAGTTTCACAAAACTTCACATTTACTTCTGTAACTTCACATCTATAGTAGCGTACAAAAAGAGTACCTTGTGAGCAACTTGTGAGGATATAGATTCATCCTAATGGAGAGAACATATGGGATTAAAGGAATTTAAGGAATGAGTATCCCAAATCTAGGTTGGCATGTAAAATTTTACTTAATCCAAATGATCCATTATATAACTTCAATATAAAAATTCAAATAAACTAATTTTACTTTAAAAATATCTAATCTAATTATGTCGATAAGAAATTTATTGTGAGGTTCTTGTCAGTGACACTGTTGAGATTCATCATCCTCAATAGTTTTCGAATATCAATAGTGTCACCCCATTGAAAAATCCTCTCACTCGACCTTGACATCTCCCAGATTGTAGGAAACTCCATTTCTTGATGTTTTCCGTAGTTGATAGGAACAATAAAGGAGGAAATTGAGCCATTTTACCTTGATCCCATTCTAGAAGCAAGTAGAGATTGAGTTCCAAGTCCAGTCGTTGGCCTTGAATCAATTGATCCCACATTGGTAGAAACATTAGTGGTAGAGCCTGAAGCACTTTAGATTTTGAAGCCATAGAGGAAATAGTTTCACCATTACCATATATAGATGAAGCATCTCGCCCAACATCCTTTATAGTTTGAGATCGAGGAGATCCAATGGAATAAGAAGTTCCCCTTGCCACAGTACCAGGATCATATTTTGGTGCAAGGGAAGAACTAGAGGCAGTAGTTTATTCACCACTAACATCCTCTAGGATCAATAGCTAGTTTCAGATCCTTTCATTCTAGAGTCCATTTAAGATACAGTTCTTGTTTACCGAATTCATGCAGTTGTATTTTCTTATCCTATTGATTGAGTCTCCCCATCACCTCGTTAGCTAGCTAAGGCATGTTGGCATTTTCGTTTTCGTGGCTATGACAAGCATCATGGAAGTCATTTTTTCTTTGTCCTTAGTTGTCGACTTCATTATTTGTTTAAACTCTGAGTGCACATCTAGTCGTTACTCTGGTATTTCTCACCATCTTCGCCAGATTCATCTTCGGGCGTGCAATCAGGGGAAGGGCTATGGATAATGGACAACATTGCAAAATTATTATGCAGGCCTTCGATGTTGTTCCCTACCTTAGGCAACTTCTTACACCTAGTGCACAGGAAAAAAATTATGCAAGCTTCATGACCTCATTGATGGGGCCTCTGATCTTGCAACCAACGAAGAGGGACAATGTGGAGTGGTTCTATATGGTGTGTGTGGTTTCCAATGTACGATTGCAAAGGGTGTTAGATTCAATGCTGAGAAAAGGAATCAAGTTGGAAATCATAACTCCACAAAGATATGGAGTTTCACTATGAACAAAGCCTGACTAATCGAAATAAATTTGAATATGTTATAATTAGTGGAGTAGAACATAAAAATGAGGAGTTTGATGCAGAATATGCATAGACTCTTTCCCTTCTTGAAGAAGATCTATAGAAAGGAAAAGAGGTCGAGACTTTCCTAATAAGCCTCAAGTATTCATATGATCTTAAGCATGTAAATGACTATTCTCATAATAAAGCTATGAGAGTTGAAATTAGAAGTAAAAGGAAATGTGTTGCTGAAGAAACCACTCATTCAAAAAACAGGGGGTTAGGAATAAGATTGCTTCCCTTCTCCAAAGAAAATACAAAAATGGCTACAAAAGTAAAAATTTTGTCAATATTTTGAGATGAACAGGGTAGTAGGTGAGGATGACCCCGAAGTTACCCATGTAAAGAATCTCGTTTTTGTTCTCGGCAGTGAAGAAGAATCTAGGAAAGCTATCATGTATAGTCACAAGCAAATTGTGAATGGATTTTTTGCAAAAATTACTCCAGAGCAATTGGACCGAAGTGGAACAGCAACAGGGCTGCACCAGTGGGGCTTGTCGAAGGCATCATGGATTATGTTTCAACTAGATTTCCCATTTCCACTCTTCCGGAGCACAAAAAGTAACCAATTTTTGCATTCGAATCAATAAAATTGTGTGACTCTTCTTGATTCAAAGGTTCAAAACATAGATTTATGGCATCCCAAACATTGAAATTTCATGATAACGTGGCTATAAAACTATAATACCCAACATCCATTATGATATAATGTGATCATTAGAAGTGCAATGATGTTCCTCTACAAATTCCAGATCAAACCATAGTCGGTGGTTTAATGCTTCACAACTTTTGGGTGGGCTCTCTTGCAGCTCTTGTACAACATCTCAAGCATATGGAAACTTCCAACATTTGAATATATTTTTCAGCAACATTCAACCTTATTCCAAATTCATCTCGTTCTTTCAAGAAGTGTAAAACTCATCCAAATCCATAGATATAGATCCGTACAGTGCGTCGATTAGAGCTTCGGGTCACAATATCTAGCTTCCATACTTCTTAAATATTGTTGCACAACATTCAACATTGAAAGAAAATCAATGAGACATAAGTCCTTAACGCCCATCAATTGTAGTTTATGGTTAATCCAACTATATAGTGAAACATTAAGTCACATTACATTGGGGATTTAATAGTGTAACTTGAGTTTGGAATTTATCTACCCCTTTGGAAAGTGTCATACTCTGTATGGAAGTTTATTAGTTTTTCGCTCTTCTAGTGTTGAAGACTCCACTCCTTTGGGTTTTGATGAAAATCTTTGGATATCTTTTCCATATTATTTTGTTGAAAATATTTTATAAAATAAGTTAGATATATTTAAAAAAGGCATCTTTTGGAATTGTTTTTAATTTGATGACTGACTTACAATTGTGGGAGAAAGTGGTAAGGAATAGATAGAGTTTCAAAAATTTAATGAAAGAGTTAAAATAATATATATAAAGAGAAATAATCAGTTAGATAAATTTAATTTAGGGATAAAATATTTAGGAATGTAATTGAATAGTTATGAAAATGAAACTTTTTAAGTTTAAAGAGTTTGTTGTCATACAGTGTTGGTTGGTTTCTTGTTTCAACACTTTCTAGAAGTAAAATTTGGAAATGATGGTGGCCAGGTAAAAAGTAACCAATGCCATCAAGGAGATAAGACCCTTTGGTAGAGAAAGGTCAACAACCTCAATAATTAACCCTAATTGCACCATAGAAACTAAGCAATGGAATCATGGAGAGGATACTCTTTTCTAGACTAATCTCAATAACCTCAACAATCTAAAGACCTAGTCATTATTGTTAGTTTTTAAAAATAGGAAGGAGAAACCTAGCTTACACATTTAATAATGCCATGATAGTCTTTTTTGGACAATCCTTACTATAATTCAAATAGTTATTTTTTTTTAAAGGATTGGTGTATATGTGCAAATAAAAAAATGAGCAAGAAGATTGCCTATACTAGAAAATAAAGCATACACACAAGTTTGATGAAGGCTAAAGATTAAAAAACAAAATGAGCAGGAACATTGTCTATACTAGAAAATACAATGTACACAAAAGGTTTGATGAAGCCTAAAGCTTAAAAAGAAACTAAGACCTCATATCGATCCATGTGTAAGGCCTATCCTCAGATTGGATGGAAAGGAATTGATTAAACCCAATTTTTGGGTTTTGTAACTTTATCCTTCCTCTAGATTATTACACACTTTATCATAACCACTTTACAAATATGAAGTATTAAAAATAAAAATAATGTCTTATCTATGATACCATCTGTAAAGCTTACGATTGTAATTACACTTATAGTAGTATATGCTATCATTATAAATTCATTTCTAGCAGAATATAATTATAGTTTCATTTCTAATAGAATATGCCTCTTCAATTTTATAACTAAACATCCTAATTTAAGCTGATGCACATACCTAGTTTTTTCCAGCATACCTAATGTCTCCTCGAATATTGCTTCTAATTTACTTATGATTTCGATGATAGAAATATTTTTAGAAAATTATATATTACAGAGCAATGCAACACATAAAATATGCGGAAAACAAAAGCACACAAAACACATAAAACCAGAGAGACACAGATAAACATGGTTCACCCAGTTTGGGCTATGTCCACCTCGAACAACCCTTCCTTCCTTTCTATTGTCCAGCAAAATGAAGAGACACAACCTACAACAGATCCACTATAATATCCTTTGTTATCTCTCACAGTCTCCCCATATGTTTCTCTCTCTGATAATACTCATACAATACATAGCCACAATATACCCTCATACAAACGAGGGGTTACCTTCTAGAGTAAAAAAAACTTAAACTAAACATAACTTCTACCATCAGATCATCCGCTTAATGAATGGCCCATATTGACTAGAAATTAATATAATTTTACAAGGCAATTTTACATCTATTTTAGCTTCGGGGGTGCTGCCCCCATTACCCCTACTGGGGGACCACTGGTCCCCAGACCCCCTAGCCAGGGGGGGGGTGGGTGGATGGGGAGTCAACCCCCTCGGACCCCGTGGGGGGGACAAGTTCCCCCCGTACCCCCGTTGTAGGGGTGTACAATTTTCCTGGGGTATACATCCAGCTGAAACAATGATCTCTGAATCACGATGAAAATCAGGCTCCACACCCAACAAATATGATATATTACAATTTCTATAATGCTCTTTTACCTATTTTGAAATCTCTACTTTACCAATACTTTATCCTCCTAATTCCTCATGCCTTCCACATCTGCAATGTCTTTACACCTTTTTGGTGAAAATGCTAGTTTTAACATTGTTGGAAAATTTTGAGGTGCATCACTGAAACTTAAAGTAGTTAGCCCGCCATTAATGGTTCATTTCCTTTTATTTTCAAAATTTTTTGTATTTTTTTTGTAAAATTAGTAGTGCGTTTCTATTTTCTATTGATAAAACAAAATGCAAGTTATAGAAATTTACAAATTTTGACCTCAACCTGCTCGTAGGAAACCAGGTCTGTTGGCCGTCTTAAAGAGTTAAAGGCCATCCAAAACTGAAACAACTTAAAGTGGTCTCTTAATGTCTTTAAGGGAATATTATCTATCTTTTCTTCCATAGACATATTAAAAAAGTAAATGATATCCGTTTTCATTTCAAAAATAAAATATAGGGAAATCAGTCATCAGAAGACTCTATAGGAGCCAGATCTTTAACGCTTGATATTGAAATATCAACCTGGTGCATGCTTTGTAACTATCTATAAATACGTCTGAGTCAGACACTCTGATGATGCTACTGCAGGTTTATCTTTGGGATGTCTCTATGAATTTCTGCCAGAGTTGAGGCTGCATGTCGGTCTCCCACTATCTCTTGGATTGAGAAAATTGCCTTCTCAAAGAGAGATGTCAGGATCTCTTTGGTGTGGACCGAGTGATGGAATAGAGACAATTTGCTGTAGGTATTACCCTGGTCAGTTACAATTGGGTCCAGTTCTTCTTCACCAAGTTGAACTTCTTCTTCCTCTTTTTCCCTTGCATCCTGTTCCCACCCATGAATCAAGGACTTGATATAACATGGAGTGTCGTATGAATAGGCCTGGAATAAGTTCTCCATTACCTCTTTACCAGACTTCCAACCTCGTCTAGCTGGTGTAGATTTGGGAGTTTTTTCTTTCCCCTTAGCCTTTCCTTCCTTCTTAGTTGACTAGGCTTTCACCATTATCTTCAAACCCCGGTCTTCTAGCATATCTGATCAGGTGAGAATTGCTAGGAAGACTTGCAGTAGTATAAAGAATGGAAATATTAAAGTTACATGAGATAGAAAGATGAACATGGTGCTGTCTGGGAGGCATCGGAGACTGGACGCCTTTAATAGGAGAAATACCAGCTTGTGCTAGACCCAACCTTGACATACATGGAGGACACAACATTACAAGAATTGACAATGCCTTGACAGACTAGCAGGACACAACATTACTATTCAAGTTACTGAACATAGACCTAATTCAGTGGACGGGATGCAACATAACCACAGAACTAGGGCCGATTGCAGAGAAGACTCCCCTTTTAATTAGGATAACCCCACATAAAAACCAACAATAGACAAATAACCCCGACAATGGAACATTTAATAACTTTAAACAACCAAAAAAAATATATTGATCCACTGACCACCTGAACCATTGCATCTGAGCTTTATTAACTCACCACCCACAGGAAAATCGTTGTAGGCCATACGGTCAATTTACCATAACTGATAACTACTATACAAATTAGTGACATGCAAAGGCTAGGAAAAAGAGGGGTACCCAAGAAGGTCAGAATAGAAGCCCTCTAGAGCCAGAGAGAGAAAAGCAAGACCATTATGATGCCATGCAAGGCCATTATGACTCCATGCAGGGCTATTATGAAGCCATGCAGGGCCAATACAACACCAAGAGAAAAAATCTACAGGAAAATGGAGATTAAAGAAGTACAACCATGCAAGGCCAATAAAGAAATCAGAGCAGAAAAAAGCAACAGAGACGACCAAAAAATGGGGAAAGCAGCTCTGAATTACTCCCTTCGCAGGGAGGTAAGTGACCAATGTACCCACCAAAAACCCACCACTGAAATGCAGAAAGGAAAAGCCGCAATATTCTTCCAAAACTAAGCAAACAATGATGACATTTTTAAAAGCCAAGTTATTGAGAGCTATAAATTGCAGAAGAAACATGTAATCTAGAAAGACCAGTACCTTGTTTTCCACAGACTGAGAACCAGAAACACGCTTCATGGAAAAGGTAAGAAGAGAATTTGATACATACCCTCACAGATGACGCGCTGAAGATGACAGATCTCTCCCTGACTGTGTAACTACCTTCTGGTGCTCTACGCTCAACCGACTACCATACACCAGAAAATGACAAAGAGAATGTTCATATGTCGCTTCCACCTCACGTGCCGACTCTTTCCCCCAAACATTCCTGAAAACCCACCTGTCGTTTCTTATTGTTCGACATTCATCATTAATGTCGTCATTAAGCTCCATGGGTGGAGCTGCCCACAACTGTCTGATCACATCATCATCAATGTGGATTTGACAGTTTTTGTGTGCGCCCTCCATGTACACCCTCCACGTCCACACGTAATACTCGCAACGCTAGTTGGCACCCCGATTGAGGGTCAAAATATTTATATTATAATCATTACAGAATATTGATTTATTATTATTTTATTTGTTTATATATATTCTCGTATTATTTTAAGTTGAGGATATATGTTTTTATTTTGTTAAGTAAATGTTATGAATAAAATATTTTTTTACTTATTAAATTTTAAAAATTACAATTAAATTTGATTTTATATTTATATTAGCTCAGCGAAATAATTTAATTGGTTGAACTTCTTTTATTAAAATTTAATATCAAAAATCATAAAACTAATTGGGCCAAATACTAAAACTCATTCTAAAACATTAAATAAAGATAATCATATTGGTTTGAAAATTTAACTAGGATCTCAGTTTTCACAGATTTCACATTACTTTGATCATCAAATGAACTATCCCCTCCTATATATATATATATATAATCATAAAATTAATTCTCACAAAGTTATAATAAGTTATGGGACCAACTCATTCTAAATTTATAAATAAAGGTAATAATATGGATTTGAACATTTAATTATGATCATATATAAATTTTAGGGATGAGTTATATATATATATATATATATATATATATATATATAGATATATATATATATATATAGATATATATATAGGAGGGGATAGTTCATTTGATGATCAAAGTAATGTGAAATCCATGAAAACTGAGATCCAATGTTCAATTTAAGGAGAGGAGGACATGCCTTAGATCCCAAAGATTTACTAATAGCTTCATGTAAGACAAGTTCATTTGGGATACGTCATTTACTTAATTTATAAGACTATTGGATCAATTAATCAAGTTTGTCAATAGTACACGTTAGTACAAGATCTAGTAAGAAATGCAAGAAGATATCTCTATTTGTTGATAAAATTTGCAAAATACATCCATCTACAAATTATTTTGAAGTATCATAGATTGACATCCCTATTAAAGATACGAATTTTTTTTGAACTTATCTTGTTTCTGCCTTGCTGATGACTTAATTTGGCTTTTTATATTTGATGTGTTTTATGAATATGAGGGTGGATTTCGAATATAATCTATTTTTTGAAAAGTAAAAGAGTGATGGTGGATTTTGAAGATAACCTATTTTTTGAAAAGTAAAAGAGTGTGAGTACTGTGCCCACATTCAAAATTTACAAAATTGCTATCAAGGTCAAATAAATTGTTGGGCCGCTCCAAAAAGTGTTGGAGCATTCAATGAAAAATTATAGCATTTAGGCAGTTATCTATATTTTCATAAAGAAATAAAGTGGATCACCTTCAAAATTTTTTCACATTCTTTAGGCATCTTCTTCTCTCTGAGATAAGCTCTGGAATTCTATTGTATTCCATCTTTTCCCCTATAAAAAATCTATTTTTCACTCCTTCCATTTTATTTTTTGGTCCCTAGTGTAATTAGAACACAAAGCATCACAACATTGTATTAGGCAACAAGAAAATGCAATGCAAAACCATATTCCGTTGGATTGTTGGTATTTTGCAAGACATGACAGAAAGGAACTTTGTTGAGAGCCAGAAGAATTGTATTGCACTTGTAAAGTTGGTGTAGCTGAATTGGGCACTAGGGCATAATGTATTGTATAACGGTGGATTTTGATGCTCAAAATGATTGGATTTTCAAGTACATCTTCCTGAGATGGTGGTGGCTTAGTTTATATACTTAATTAAGAATTAATTGATATGTGTATATATATTAAGAACGAAATATATTATAGGATATTCATATGTCTAACTTAGGTTCAGGATTCCGTTCATACTATATAACTAGTGATACAAAAATGAAAAACATTGTTACTTGAATTATTTTTCCCTCCTCTAATGCTTGTTTCTTCAAATTCCATTATATTTTTTATTTTCAAATTCAATTCTTGAGAAGTATAGATTGTTTTACAAAATCATTTTTTTTGTGAAAGCTTTGAAGTATTATACAAATTGTGTCTTGATTTTTTTTTTTTTGGTAAAGCCTTAAAATTTAACATTCTGGGAACTTTTTAATTCTAGAGGGTTAGTTAATGGAAATTTGTTTGAGGAAACGGTGCAATTTTGATGACAAAATTTTATAAATTTGGACACTAGAAATGGATGATATTTCTCAGTTCTTGTAAGTTGGAGTTCTCTTCAGAGATTTGTATGCCCTTTTATAACACCTTTGGGTGGCTTTAGATATCTTTCCTCTACATACTCTTATCAAGAAGAAATTTTTCTCCACTCATAGAAACAACTAATGATGTTTGCATTGGAGTGAGTGTTGAGATGATCCTCCCAAACCTTACATTCCTTCTGTATACCTTTACCTTTAAAGGAAATTACTAGTTTATATTAAGTAACATAACACTTATATTATTAAAAATTAACTGCTAAAAATTAACGACAAAACAAAGCAAATATACCAAATATATTATATCCACAATGAAAAATACTATTAGCCAACCCATTCAAGTTTGAATTTACATCCTCCTCTTTATTATTCATTCTATACCATGCCTCTTCTCTTTTATTTTAAGTTGTATTCTATTCCATATAAATAATTATAAGTTTCAAAAAGTTCACAAATTTTCATTTTATCACACACACACACACACACACACACACACACACATAGATTCATATATTCTTTCTTCTTTACACTAGTGCATTTTAATGTTAAATGTTGTCTAATTATTTTATTTTATAGTATATCAGCATAGATTCATTTTAAATTCAGATTTACCAAGCTTCAAGAGGGATCAAATCTCTCAAGATGCAAACTTCATTTTGAGTGTAAACTTGAAGGAAAGTTTGCACCTCCATAAATTAGATTCCTCTAATCTCTTGATAAATCGTTAATTAAAATGAATCTAGATATAGTAATAATAAGGATATAGGGTTTAGATATGTCTCAAAAGAAATTATAACCTTTTGGGTTTAATTAAAAAATGTTATAAATTAAATCACAATGTTTTTTTATAAAATATTTTGACTTTGAAATGAGTTATGGTTTTTGGGCATGTGGTATTGACAAACCATAGTATTGGCCCATGAAATTTCAACAAATCCTATTTACAAGTTGATAATATCGATGGTAAAGTAGGGGTGAATATCCATGGTTAAGAATCTTGTTATAGTGTAAGTATTGAGTTTTTATGTGATTAGTAATTAAATTTAAATATCGTTATGAAATCAGTGTTTTAAGTTATAAGGAAAAATGGATCTTAGTTTATAGCTACTATTTATATGTTATATATTTTAATGTCATATGTATATTATAAGTTTCTTTTATCTAAAAAATTGTTCATAATTTTAATAATAAAAAAAAAATTACAATATAACAAATTGAATTTTAGTATTTTTATTACTTTTAACCTTTGATTGGTAGGAGAGGCACTCTACAGTGTTGTTTGAGGGAGATGTCGTAGTCTCCATAAATGAGTGTAAGCATTTAAATGCTAGCTCTATATGGGGAGATGTTGTAGTGATTTTAAATGAGTATAAATATTTAAATTTTCACTTAATATATAAACTCAATTAAAAAACTAATAAATAGAAAAAAATAAAAAAATTTTAAATAATTTATTTAAAGTGTAAATTACAATTTTGTTTTTATTAATAAAATGATAAAAAATATACATATCACATTTAGATAAATTAAAATAATTATTGATAATTATTCATATTTCAAAACTCTGGTGGCAGGAAGGGGTGGGATTATCCTTAATCATGAAGGGGATATGGTAATTATATACTAGTGGGGAGTGGATTGTGTCACTAACAACCAGACAAAATTATATGGGCTTTTTATATAAGTAAATCTAACTAAATAATTAAATCCTCCTAATCTCATGAGTGAGGAGACTCTATTATGTCTCTCCAACATCTGCATAACAACTCCATTCCAAAATAAAATCATCTCAGTAAAATTCTTCAAAGAGTGATTAGGATTCTGGATGGATTTCAACAATCCTCCTTTTTCCATGTTTCTAGACATCATAATATAGGGGTAGATTCCCAAGCAAACCAAACTTGTAACTTCCAAGCTTGACAAATTTAAATAAATGGAGTCCTAGGGTGACAAGGAATCCCATGTCACCTATCCCCATAATTCTTCTTTAATGATCGATCCCTCAATCCCAAACTTTGTAACTCTCCTCAAAACAATGAATAGTCTGGGAAGACATATCAAAATAGTCAGTGTGTTAAACATAAAGGTATTTTTTTCATGCAACTGAGGTACCATGAATTTTTGGTGTTCTCATTTCATCGATCTCCCATCTCATTTGACTACATACTCCTTTGTAGTAAAAATATGAAGATATGTGCTACAATAAGTTGCGAAGCATGGGAGTGCCCTTCCCAGCTGAATAAATCCATGGCTCACTGGTTCTTAAACTTCCATGGCCTTCTTTCCCTACGCCTTCCTCTATCCAATTACTTCTGGGGGGGATTTTTGATTTTATTTATTCACCATAAGCTCCAAGTGGGTCTATTTGGCTTCTATTAAGAGCTTTTGATTCAGGATATCAAAGTAGAATCTATTTCCACTAACAATACTCTTGAAATTTGGGCTCTTAATTCTCCCCGTCTTGTCTTTGTTCATTTTGAAAATACTCCCAACCACTACCATGAATAAACTGGCAGCAACCCACACTTGGATTGAATTTTTTTTGTAGGAAGGACAAAGCCCAGGTTTCAAATCTGCAGGCGTTTTACGAAAAATCAAGAAACAAAGTGACAAATTTTTGCTTCTCTTCTGAAGATAGTATTTGTTCCAAAAAGTGTTTAGGGCTATCATGATCAGTTTTTACCTTGAAGTGTCTTCCCATTAGGTAAGGTCGCCATTTCTTTAGTGCATGTAGTATTTCCAACATTTCCTTCTCATAAATAGCCTTTTGTAAATACTTTCCTTTTATTGGACGACTTTCAAAAGCAATGGGTATTCCTTCTTGCATTAAAACAACATCAATTCCATTTCCCGACGCATCGCATTCCACAATAAAGGTTTTTGTGAATTTTGGCATAGCTAAGACTGGTGCTAGGCACATTGCCTCTTTAAGATGTTCAAAGGCCTTAGTTGCTTCAGGATTCCATGAAAATGTATCTCTCTTCAATAATCTAGTTAGAGTTGCTGTTATTCTCCCATAATTCTTAACAAACTTGCGATAATACCCTGTTAACCCAAGAAATACGCACAACTGCCTTATGGTTGTGGGGAATTTCCATTCCTTAATGGCTTTAATTTTTTTAGGGTCTACCTTAACACCCTCGTGAGATACAATATGACCCAAATATTCCACCTCTTGTACTCCAAAGTAACATTTGGATGTTTTTGCATATAATTTTTTCTCCTCCAATAGTTTGAGCACCTTGTCAACAGGTTGAACATGATCCTTCCAAGACCTACTGTAGATTAGTATGTCATGAAAACATACTAGCACAAATTTTCTAAGGAAGGGTTTGAAAATGGAATTCATCAACCCTTGAAATGTAGAAGGTGCATTCGTAAGGCCAAAAGGCATGAACAAAAATTCATAATGACCCTCATGAGTTTGAAATGCTATTTTCAGAACATCTTCAGTCTTGATTCTAATTTGATGATATCCTAAACAAAGATCCAACTTGGTAAAATAAATTGCTCCATGTAATTCATCCATTAATTCATCAATCGCAGGAATGAGAAATTAATATTTAATAGTGAGCTTATTGAGCTCCCTATAATCCAGACACATGCGCCATGATCCATCCTTCTTGTGCACCAATACTACTGGAGTAGAGAAAGAACTTTGTCTAGGTTGAATTGTACTAGCCTCTAACATTTCTGCAATCATGTGTTCAATTTCTCTCTTTTGGACATAAGGATATCTGTAAGGCCTGATGTTTGGAGGAAAAATTTCTGTAATCAAATGAATAGCATGATCATGATCACGAATAGGTGGGAGTCCTTTGGGAGTTTCAAACACCTTGGCATTATTGTCCAAGACTTTTTGGAGATCTGGAGAAATAGATGATTTTGATGTTGGAACTTCTAGTGAGCATAATTGTAAAATTATGCCTCGTTGTTCTTTATGTAGAAGCTTTGTCATGACATTAGAGATTATTATCTTTCCTAGTTTCCCTGTGATACCCCGTAATTCGATTTCCTTTCCTTCTGAAAAAAATTTCAAGAAAAGTTCTTGAAAATTAAAAGCTACCGTCCCCAAATATTGTAACCATTGTACTCCTAGTACAACATCAACACCTCCCATTGGGATGGAAAACATTGGACTATTCAATACATATTCCCCCATGGCTAGCTTGATATAATGGCATTTTCCAGAGCAATTTATAGTTCCTCCATTTGCAACCATCACTTGACATTCTGGTGCTGGGTATAGAAAACAATTCAATTCCTTGACTACCTTACAATGAATAAAATTATGGGTACTACCCGAATCAATCAATACTATTACCATTTTATTCTTGATATGTCCTTCTATCTCAAGAGTTTGAGGAGTAGTAATTCTTGTCAATGCATTACATGATATGGTTGTGCTCATTTCTTCTTCTTCTAGGGTTGGTTCTTGGAGTGTATCCTCTTCTTTTGAAGTTTCTTGTTCATTTTCTTCGTCCTCTTCACAATCTATGTAAAATAATTTCTTCTCAGCACACTTATAACCTTTAGTGTATTTTCTATCACAACTGTAGCAAAGCCCTTTTTCTCTTTTTTCTTCCAATTTTTTTGGTGTCAACCTTGTAGGTTGTGGAAGTCTAGGAGTAGCAACACTTCCATATTGATTGATGTGAGTGGTAGGTTTCCTTGTCACTATAATTTTACATTCAATTTTTCTTGCCAACCTGAATTCCTTCTCCAATGAATCAGGTTCCCGAGCGCGAACTTCATGTTGGATGTTATCCTTTAAATTCCCTATGAAGACATTAATCGTGTGTTCCTCTGGAATATCAATTACCCTTATATTCAATTTCTGGAAATCCTCAATGTGCTCCACCACTGAACCCTTTTGTTTGAGATTTATCAATTGGCTAAAGAAGGTGTTTCTCTTTGTATCCTGATAATGTGCTATCATTTCCTCCGTAAAAATTGACCAAGTGACAATTTTTTTATAGGAGCAAAGCCATCGATACCATATAAAAGTATTTTTTTCTAAATGTAAAGTTTCAATGCGTAGCTTTTGTGTGTTTTTCACATTATTGAGATTAAAATATTGGTCCATCTGTAGTATCCATGTTACAGGATCCTTTCCATCAAACTTTCTCATATCCATAATTGGTATATGGTGGTTCTTCAATCCAATATTAGATTTTATGAAATCATGATTAACATTTTTTTTTTCTCATCACGAGTTTCCTCTACTATCTTTTCGCCATTAGGAATAATTTCTTGTATCAAATTTGACAAACCTTCCTTCAAACCTTCCATGTATTCCTTCAAACCTTCCATTTTTTCTTCTATACCATTCTTCAAACCATACATACTAGCTTCCATGCTTTTATTCAAAATATCCATTTCATTTTTTGTTTCTCTTTGCGAGAGAGAAATTTGGCGCACTTGCTCTTGTAATATTGATATGTCATGTTGCATTTTTTCATCTCCATGAGCCATAGTAGATACTTATGAAGGCTTAATGGGTGTTAAATTATTTTTAGGGGGAATTTTAGAACCCAATACTGATATCTATTCTACAATATGCCCTTGGAATCAATTCAAATTGATTCTTCAAACAAGACTTATGCAATTCAGAAAAAAAATACACACCTTTTTCTTGCTTTTGAGGAGCTCGATATTGAAATTGAATTATATTTGTGATTTCAAATCTTCAATATCTAAAATTTGGCCCTGTAGTATCACTCTGAATTTTCATTTGAATTCCATGGGTCTAACTTGATTTGGATTCATCAAGGCAAAGTTATGCCCAATCTCCCACAATGACCTAATTATGGACTCAGTGAGTAGATCAAACTTGTAAGACGTGCCACGTGTCACTATTTCCTCCTTTAGCTCTGAAATTGATATAAAGGAAAATACAGTCCGTGTTCTTGTGGCCACATTTTACAAAATTCCAATACGATGCTGAGAGAGAGAGAGTTATGACGATTTTCCCACGGTCACCTCTTTGTGATGAAATTCAGGAGCCTGAAAAAACCTTAACTTCCACAGATCATTTCTCCGCAAATTTGGTGAACCAAGATCTGAAATTTGTACAGGAGGTTCTACAGGATTTTGGCTTCACTCTATAAAAAATTGATCTTTTGAAACTTGATGCAGGAGCATTAGGCTCAGGAAAACATTTTGTATATAAATAAACATAAAGGGGTCTCATGTTTTTGGTTCCCTGTGAAATTATTCATATCTAAATTATTTTTAGCTAATTGTAGAGAAAATGTAACTTCCCAAATGATTAGTGGGCATAGGAAGAGATAGTCCATTTCATTCTATCAGAGGGTTAGGCTAAAATTAGGACTGTAGGAATTGCAAAGTTTTGTTAAATGTAAGGGAAGATGAATCAATTACTGTTAGTTGTATAAATAAATCTCTGTGGCATGGTCTAGGACAGACTTGCATAGAGAGCTGCTTAGGGCTGCGTAGATTTGGAAGAGATCTGCAGATAGTGTTTGCAGAAGGGCCATTTGATTGAGGATCTGGCCAACTAAGAGTATTGTAAGTAACCTTATGCATGTGTTATGGAAATATTGATTTCAGTACTGTCTGTTCTTTTGTTGAATTAAGTTAGTGTGAATATATGAATGTGTTCCTGATGAAGGAAATTTGAATCCCTGTGACCAATACGAACCTCGGTGATTGAGTTATGTGTATATAGGCCGTTGAAATCTCAGTGGAACATGAATTAACTATGTGGAATTTATTATCAGTGTAAGCTCTGTGTAATTAGGTTAATTGTGATTCTATGTGGGATTGGAATAAATTGATGTTATTGAAGTCATTTATTATGCTTGGCCATACCTGTAGAAGCCATTAGAGGGATTGTTATTTATTGGGTTAAAGGCTACGTGTTAGGCCTTGAATTGCATGAGCGACTGGACAGAATGTGTGAAGGCACTCCGTGAGGGAGGAGTTAAGTGATCAAGGTAATTTTCAGCACTGTAATTTGCGGTGGAAGACTGTGTTGAAAGGATTTCGCCATTTGTCTTTAGTAATTTCTATAAAAGTTTGACTGGATGTTCCATGGTGAAGAACCAAGGCAATAAGACTATGTAATTGCATATAATCCTGGATGCTCATAGTTACACGCATTTTGTACATCAATTGAATATATAATGGTCATGTGAGGAAAGGCCGATCGTATCAGAATTCCGTTCCGAAGTTGGTATGAATCCTTGTGAAGGATTGTGGAGTTCTATTGATTATTGAACGAGACAATATAGAGGAAGGGTTTTTTGTCAAAGGCGGAGTTGAACTACAGAAAACGTTGAAGATATGACTGGAACCTTGAACAAGAGTTAGTCGGAACCACGAAGGTGTGAATAGTAAAGGTGGTTTTAGAACCAAACCCAACAATATCGCATGAGGTAACAATTGGTCAGTTGTTTTTGTAAAAAAAACGCGATATCACTATTTGAATGACACGTGGAGAAGAGTGGTTATGCGATACCATTTACATTGCATAAAATTTGTAAATTAACGTTCGACAACTAAATCACGCGATATTCGATTGGGGACATTGTATCATCTGAAGCAAAGTGACAAACCAACAACCGTTGGATGCGATGGGAGCATTAACACTGGGGCCCAACTCTAATCTATATTTATTACTGCTGTTCTAATTAAGGTTTGTGAGTCTCACAAAGGTATGATTAGCGTTGTTCACATTGGCATATATTTATTTATATAAAGTCCTAGGTTATAAAGTGAAGGGTATTATTGAATTTTAGCGTGGGATCGAAGAATGTTATATGTCTGTTGGGCTCTATATAAAGTCAGGGTCGAGAGTGTTTAATAAAATACTCTGCAATAGAGCCAATGCAAATGTATGATGATAAGGCATAGACCCGAGCAATTGAAAGATTGTTGGTTCAGTTGGGTTAAATTCCTAAGTGGTATATATTGGTTTGAATATATATTAAATTGTGGATCCGAATAGTATACGGATAAAATGAGAGCATGTTGACCCTTTGTATTTGGGCGTATAAGTGCAAGAATGATATGTTGATTCTAAATTGGTTAAGAGGGTTGTTAGAAGGTATAAACCCCAAGTGTTGAAAAGAAGACAGAGCCTCCACATTAGAGTCGAAGGTTGGGTTTTATAACCATAAAAGAGTTGTTGAATTAATATCTCAAATCTCTGATTTGAGATTAAAAAAAAAAATTCAGAATTGCTTATTGCCAGCTCAGAGTTTAGAAAAGTGTGAGTTTGCCCAGATTGTGAAATTTATTTGGCCATAAAATATGAATGTGTTTTACACACAGTTTGAGATTGAGAATCGTAAAAACAGGGACTATGAGTTTTACCCCCCATCATAGTGGTATCAGAGCTTGAATAGAATTATCTCTTTGAAAGTTTGTTTCTGAAATTCACATGTACTGAAATAACAGTAATCTGTTTAACAGAATTGTAGGTTTGATTAGATATGCAGTGAAGATCTCTAGAGGTGCAGAATCTAGAGTTGAAGACATAGAGTCTTAAATATTGTAGCAGATATAGATGCAGTGCAGGTGAGAAAAAAGAAGCAAGATCATTCAGGGATCTTGAGAGGTGAGTTGGTGAGCCTTATTTGAACTCTGGTTTGAAGGTATTGTTTGCAGAATGCAGAGTGCAAGAAATTGAGGAAGGAATCTTAGCAAAGAGAAGATCACAACTTTGAGAGAAGTGATAAGAAGAGTCTAGCAAGGGATTCTGAGTGCAGAAGAAGTGTGGAAAAACCTGGAAGAATTCCCAACTGAGGTTGGATGAAGGAAGACCAGAGGTGTTCTTAAGAGAAGTTACAGAGTGAAGCCTAGAGAGCAGAAGAGAGTGTTCAGAAGGTTCGAGGAGAGAGGGGACCAGTACTTGGCAAAAGTCGGGTCTGAAAGAAGGGATTGGTGAGGTAAGTTGCAGCAAGAGAGATTTCTGTTGTAGAGGCTTAGTACAGCTTGTGAGTGAAGAACCCATGGAGGAGAAAATGGCTACTGATAGCCATAGCAGAGATAGCAGAGATTTCAGAGGTTCTGAGAGAGGCCACAGCCGAAGAGTGAGGGAAGATGCCAAAGAAAATGGCATGAGGAAGAGACTCACTCATGAAGAGTATTGGAAAGAGATAGCTGAGATCAATAAGCAGTTTTATGAACTGGAAAGGATGATAGAGGAAAACCAGAGAGTTGGATGGCTCATGAAGAAGGAGGCAAAGTGGCAGAGGCCACAAAGGAAGAAAGAGAAAATGATAAATGCTCAGAAGAAGGAAGAAATGCTCAGAATGATTGAGTATTTGGAGAAGAACTTGGAGACTGAAGCTTCAAGTGGGACCAAGGGGTCCAAGAGCCTTACATATGACATATTTTGTATGTTTGCAGGAAAGCCATGTGGAGATGAACAAACTGCTGATGTTGTCACTGAGGAAGAAAATGGAGCAGCTACATGTTTTGAAGATGTCCATGCACAATTGGGGAAAGGTTCTGCTTTCCAACATATTGGAAGCAGAGGAGATTTAGCTCATGATGATGGCTAGAAGCTGAAAATGGGACAGCTTGAGGAATTTGAAGAGAGGGTCATTGAATAATCTCTGAAGAACATAGAAGACTTGGAACAACAGGAAGAGTTGATGATTGATTCATCAAATAAGACCATGGGGTATTATGTTTTTAAAATTGACAAGTTGTGTGTGAATGCAGGTGTAAATGAAGGAAATTCATATGAGGGAATTATGAAAAATGAAGTTGACTATTGCCAAGCAAGATATGATGAGTATCTTTCAGATGAAGATCAGATTGTGTGATTGCAGCAAAAGGAATTCATTAATTCCTTATTTTATAAAAGGGATTGCTTCAATGAAGACATGACAGTTTTGTATGATGGTGATGAACTTGTCATTGATGAGGATAATGACAGACTGTTTTTACTAAATGGCCAAGTGAAGAATGATGGAAAGAGGACTGAAATTATTTCAGAGATAGGAAATCATAATTTTATTCTGATGAAGGATGACGAGATAGTGACAACAGGAGACCTGACTTGTGAAGATTGTGAAAATGTTTCCTTAGAAGAGAATCCAGGATTGTGGCATGAGCAGAGGACAAAAGGACATAAAGAAGGAGTTAATATGGTAAGGACAGAGATGGTTGAAGATGAGAGAGTTCATTTTTATGAACTAGAGTAGAGAGACATCCTTGAAGAGGATGATGCAGAGGAGAGACTGACTGATAGTCTCGAAGATTATTTGAAGAAGTGGAATCAACATACTGATGTGATGATGGAGAAGAAAATAATTTTGGGACAGCATACTGAGATGCTGGCAGAGGGAGGAAAGGCTCAGAGGCCTTGTGAATTTTGTTTTAACAATTGTTTTGTGAATGCAGATCCTGTTGATGCTGAAGATAAGTTGACAGCATTGGGCAGTCAATTGGAAGAGAAGGAAAAATATTCTAGGGGAATGTTTGGTCCATGGAATGGAGGAATTGAGTTGATAGAGAGTATGATGAATCAATAGGATTCTATGCCTAAGAGGGGACCTCAATTTCTGAATTGGGGATTGTAGAATGAAGATGAGACAGTCATGTCTCATATGCGGAAAATTGTTGCTGTCAGTAGCAGAGAGGAATTGGTGATTGAATCATCAATTATGACCACTGGGTATTGTATTTTTGAAATTAAAAAATTGGTTGTGTTGACAGGCATGGAAAAAAACAATCCATCTTTTGGAGTTGTTTTGAAGGGTGATGAATTGTTGCAGAAGGAGAAAGGTGAGGATATCATGCCTCCTGAAAATGAGCTTGTTATTTCTGCACATGACAAAGAATAATTGGCTTGTTTGAATAGCCAAGATAAGATTGGAGAGAAGGCTATATGGCAGGCTTTTGGGGCTGCTACAACAATAGAGAATCAGATTTTTACTTTGACAAAAGATGAAAATGCAAGACTGGAAGAGCTTGAAGTAATTCAAGAAGAAAGAAGGCAATTGCTGAGGATTTCCCAGGAAGAAGAAGAAGAACATGCTGAGTTCAAATTACAAAATGTTGAAAATAAGAAACAAGCACAAAATAGATGGCTAAAATGTTTGCAGAAAAAATCCAGAAAGGAGTGCGGAATGCAAGAACAACAACTTGGAGTATTGCTGGAGAGAATGTTGAAGCAACAAGCTAAATTTTTGCCAGCAGAGGAGCAAGAGTTTTCGTGTTGCAGAGAGGGTATGGATGATTGGGTGGAGAATAGGGCAACAGTAATAACTGAACAAGTAAAATTTCAGCAAGCAAGAGCTCAACAATTAAAAGCTAGAGCTACAACAGGAGATCAAAAATTGACAGCAAGAGAAAGAACTGAAGAAATGGGAATGCAGCAAGAAGAAGCAAAATTAAGAGTTCAAAAATCAAGAAGAAGTAGTATCCAACAGTCAGAAGACACCTTAGATGAGGAAATTGAATTTATAAGAATACTAATGGTGAGACTGTTTGAGAAAAAGACAGCAACGAAGAAACAACAGAGTAGCAGCAAAGGAAAGACCGAATGGGGATGTAAAATTGCAGCCAGTGGAAAGCTACAGCATAAAGTATGGAAGCTAGGAGGAATGCAAAAGAAGAACACTGCAACAGATGACCAGTTGCAGAACAAGGTGTGGGATCTAGGCAGACAAAGCTGTAAGCACATGATCAAAAGATCATGAATCATTTCAACCTGGGGAGTCTGATGCAGGAGCATTAGGCTCAGGACAACATTTTGTATATAAATAAACATAAAGGGGTCTCATGTTTTTGGTTCCCTATGAAATTATTCATATCTAAATTATTTTTAGCTAATTGTAGAGAAAATGTAACTTCCCGAATGATTAGTGGGCATAGGAAGAGATAGTCCGTTTCATTCTGTCAGAGGGTTAGGCTAAAATTAGGACTGTAGGAATTTCAGAGTTTTGTTAAACGCAAGGGAAGATGAAGCAATTACTGTTAGTTGTATAAATAAACCTCTGTGGCATGGTCTAGGATAGACCTACATAAAGAGTTGCTTAGGGCTACGTAGAATTGCAAGAGATATGCAGATAGTGTTTGCAGAAGGGCCATTTGATCGTGGATCTGGCCAACTAAGAGTATTGTAAGGTTATGCAAATATTGTTTCAGTACTGTCTGTGCTTTTGTTGAATTAAGTTAGTGTGAATATATGAATGTGTTCTTGATGAAGGAAATTTGAATCCCTATGACCAATACGAACCTCGGTGATTGAGTTATGTGTATATAGGCCGTTGAAATCTCAGTGGAACACGAATTAACTATGCGGAATTTATGAGCAGTGTAAGCTCTGTGTAATTAGGTTAATTGTGATTCTGCGTGGGATTGGAATAAATCAATGTTACTAAAGTCATTTATTATGCTTGGCCATACCTGTATAAGCCATTAGAGGGATTGTTATTTATTGGGTTAAAGGCTGTGTGCTAGGCCTTGAATTGCATGAGCGAATGGACAGAATGTGTGAAAGCACTTCGTGAGGGAGGAGTTAAGCGATCAAGGTAATTTCCAGCACTGTAATTTGTGGTGGAAGACTATGTTGAAAGGCTTTCACCCTCTATCTTTAGTAATTTGTATATAAGTCTGACTGTATGTTGCGTGGTGAAGAACCAAGGCGATAAGACTGTGTAATTGCATATACTCCTAGATGCTCATAGTTACATGATTTTTGTACATCAATTGAATATATAATGGTCATGTGAGGAAAGGTCGACCGTATCAAAATTCTGTTCCGAAGTTGGTATGAATCCTCGTGAAGGATTGTGGAGTTTTGTTGCTTAATGAATGAGACAATATATAGGAAGGGTTTTCTGTCGAAGGCAGAGTTGAAATACAGAAAATGTTGAAGATCCGACTAGAAACTTGAACAAGAGTTAGTCGGAGCCACGCAGGCATGAATAGTAAAGGTGGTTTTAGAACCAAACCTGACAGTATCGCATGAGGTAACAAGTGGTCAGTTGTTTTTGTAAAAACAACGCGATATCACTATCTCACTGACACATGGAGAAGAGTGGCTTCGCGATACCATTTACATCGCGCAACATTTGTGAATTAACGTTCGGAAACTAAATCACACGATATTCGATTGGGGGCGTCGGATCATCTGAAGAGAGGCGACAAAACAACAACCGTTGGATGTGATGGGAGCATTAACGCTAGGGCCCAACTCTAATCTATATTGATTGATGCTATTCTGATTAAGGTTTGCGAGTCTCACAAAGGTATGATCAACGTTGTTCACATTGGAATATATTTATTTATATAAAGTCTCGGGTTAGAAAGTGAAGGGTATTATTGAATGCTAGCATGGGCTCGAAGAACGTTATATGTCTATTGGGTTCTATATAAATTCAGGGCTGAGACTGTTTAATAAAATACTTTGCAATAGAGCCAATACAAATGTATGATGATAAGGCATAGACCCGAGAAATTGAAAGATTGTTGGTTCGGTTGGGTTAAATTCCTAGGTGGTATATATTGGTTTGAATATATATTAAATTGTGGATCCGAATAGTATACAGATAAAATGAGAGCATGTTGACCCTTTGTATTTGGGCGTATAAGTGCAAGAATGATATGTTGATTCTAACTTGGTTAAGAGGGTTGTTAGAAGGTCTAAACCCCAAGTGTTGAAAATAAGACAGAGCCTCCACATTAGAGTTGAATGTTGAGTTTTATAACCATAAAAGAGTTGTTGAATTAATATCTCAATCTCTGATTTGAAATTAAAAAAAAAAAATTCAGAATTGCTTATTGCCAGCTCAGAGTTTAGAAAAGTGTGAGTTTTCCCAGATTTTGAAATTGATTTGGCCATGAAATATGAATGTGTTTTACACACAGTTTGAGATTGAGAATTGTAAAAACAGGGACTGTGGGTTTTACCCCCCATCAAAACTTCGTAGAAAAAACATTATAGCGCAAATTCCAAGATGACCTGTTTTAGGTGAAATCTGGGAGCCTAAAAAAACCCTAACTTCCACAGATCATATCTCCAAAAATATTGTGATCCAAGATCTAAAATTTTGACACAACGTTCCTCAGGATTTTTTCTTCACTCTCTAAACATTATACCTTGTGAACCTTCATAGAAAAATTTTTATAGAGAAAATTCCACGATGACCTGTTTGGAGCAGCGAAACCCTAAAATCCAAAGCTCTGATACCAAATGTTATCAAACCAACTCCAAAAATACAAGAAAAGAGAGATCGACGCCTTAGAAATAAGCCACTTCATGGGGCAAACATCCAATAAATTACATAAATGAACAATTATTGGATGATACAAATGACAAAACCTCATTTCTATATATAGGAGTCCATGGGGCCACAATGTAATCATAGCCGACCTAACAATAATAATGTAAGGGCACAATAATAACAATATGGGGGTTACTGGGGTACAAAAATAACAATAAGGGGGTTACACTAACAACAATAAGGGACTATACTAGTAATATAGGGGCCTAACAAAAATGGTTTCCAAGAACCAGCAGATGTAGCAACATATAATGTTTTGACACAAGCAGAACGAGATTTGTTGAGGGACAATAAGAAGAAGGAATCCAAAGCCCTCTTCTATATTTTACAAGCAGTACATGAGGGTTGCAGCAACAACTAAGTCCAAGGAGGCATGGGATACCCTACATATAGCCTATCAAGGCATGGAAAAGGTGAAGACAACAAAACTTCAAATGATGAGAAGAGATTTTGAAACTCTTTGTATGAAAGAGTCTGATAATATAGAATCATTCTTTAAACATGTGATTGGGTTGGTTACCCAAATAAAGTCTCATGGTGAGACACTTGAAGAAAGGAGAATATTTGAGAAAGTCTTAAGAAGTCTACCATCAAGGTTTTATGCCATAGTTGTGGCCATAGAAGAGACAAAGGATCTCTCTGACATTTTTCAGTGGATGTGCTTCATGCATCACTGATGTCTCATGAGCATAGATTGAACAGAGCAAAAAAATCCTCATTGGAGCATGCATTTAAGACACAAATGTCTTTTGGTCAAGGTAGAGGTCGAGGAAGATCAAATTACTGAGGAAGAGGAAGAAGCCCACACAGAAGTGGACGAAGAAACCCTTCAAGAAAAAGTGGAGGGGGTAGAAAACAGAATCAAGCACAAGGAGAGAGGTATGATAAATCTCATGTCCAATGTCATTATTGAAAAAAACATGGTCATTATGAAAATTAATGTAGAAAGAAGAAAAATGACATGGGTAGTAAACCAAGTGTAAATTTTACAAAAGAAAATTAGAACCATGGAAGTTTTATTTTAGCTTGTAATGTAGCACAAGAAAAACAAAAAGATATATGATTCTTAGATTCAGGGTGTAGTAACCATATGACTGGAAACATAGCAATGTTTTCCAATCTAGATGAAATTGTAAAATCTTAAGTGACATTGAGGACTGATATCAAAGTCTCTGTCATGGGAAAAGGGAGAGTAAATGTTTTGAAAAAGAAGGGGGGGAAGACGTTCATGCTAGATGTCTATTATGTCCCTGGTTTGAAATTTAACCTTCTAAGCATTGGAAAAATCATGCAAAAGGGCTACAATGTGTTTTTTAAAGATGATGTGTGTACAATCATGGATAAACCTCCAAGTAGACAACTCATTTCAAAAGTGCATATGACAAGAAGTAGAATTTTTCCTCTCAAGGTGAGATCAGAATTGAAGGAAGGAGGTGTTGTAGCATCTGTCACATAAGAAATCTTTCAAGAAGAAATAAAATATGAGAACTGGTTATGGCATTTGAGATTTGGTCATCTCAATTTCATAGGTTTGAACTTGTTGCATAGAAAAGGCATAGTAAAGGGATTACCACTCATAGAGAAACCAGACAGCCTATGTGAAGGCTTCATCTTGGGAAAACAACACTGAGAATCATTTCCAGCAGGAAATAGTATAAGGGAAAAGGCACCTTTGGAGATTGTACACTCATATTTATTTAGACCAATGCAAACACCATCATTTGGTGACAATCATTATATTTTGACATTTATAGATGATTACACATGGAAGACATGGGTCTATTTCCTTAAACATAAAAGTGAAGTGTTTGAACAGTTCTACCACTAAAAATCTCTTGTTGAGAATCAAATTGGACACTACATAAAAGTGTTGAGAACTGATAGAGGTATAGAATATATCTCCAAAGACTTCCCACATTTCTACAGGGAGAATGGAATTCACAAGCAGTTTTCTATAAGGTGTACACCTCAACAAAATGGTGTAGCAGAAGGAAAGAATAGGACCATCATGGACATGACAAGAAGTATGTTGAAGGCAAAGAATTTTCCAAATGATTGTTGGGCAGAACCTGTCTCATAAATAGATGTCCAACCAAAAGTGTTATGAATAGAGTTTCATAAGAAGCATGGAGTGGAACAAAGAAATTTGTCACTCGCATTAGAGTGTTTGGATGTGTGGCATATGCGCATGTCCCAGATCAGTTAAGGATAATCAGCAGAGATGTTTAGTTCATAGAAGAAGAAGCTTGGGATGGAAGTTTAGAGAAGAAAATAAATGTGAAGAAATGTATATCTCATGAAGAGAAAGAGGAATGGACTGCAACAAGCAACTCGTCAATGGTGGCTCCTCCTCCACCCACACAAGCTCAACAGAGCACACCGCAAGCAAGAAATAGAACAACATTGAGAAATCAAGGAAGTGATTCTCCAAGCACACCACAGGGATCAACAACTCCCTCGAGTTCAAGTGAAACTCCAAGCACATCTTCAACAAGTACAAGAAGACCAGGATTCAAAAATTTAAGTGAAATTTACGAGCAAGAAGAAGTTGATAATAATGCTGGTTTGAATTCTTTATTTGCATTTTTTTTCATGTTGATGACCCAATCCATTTTGAAGATGCAATAAAATAAGAGAAATGGGTTGAAGCAATGAATGAAGAGATAGGAGAAATAGAAAGGAAGACACATGGGAGTTAGTGGAACTCCCACAAGGAAAATAAGTTATTGGAGTGAAATGGGTCTATAAGACCAAAAGCAGCATTGAAGGAAAGATAGAAAGGCACAAAGCAAGGCTAGCTGTCAAAGGCTACAAGAAACATCAAGGAAGATACTATGAGGAAACCTTTGCACTGGTTGCAATAATGGATATAGTGTGGATAGTGTTGTCTAGAGCAGCAAAACAAAAATGGAAAGTTTATCAAATGGATGTGAAGTTAGCATTCTTGAATGGAGTGCTAAAAGAGGAGGTGTATGTTGAACAACCTTTTGGCTATGAAACAGAAGGCCAAGAACACAAGGTGTGTAAGTTGCAGAAAGTTATTTATGGGATGAAGAAATCACCACGAGCATAGTATAACAGGATTGATGCTTACCTGATGGAAAATGGATTCTAAAAGTGTGATGGTGAACCCACACTCTACATCAAAGAAAATGACGACAAAATTATTATTGTTGTTTTGTATGTAGATGATTTGATTTTCTCAAGTAGTGATGTTTCTCTCATTGTTGATTTCAAAGCAGTCATGAAAAGTGAGTTTGAAATGACTGACTTGGGTTTGTTAAGATATTTTTTGGGCATAAAAGTAAAAAAAACAGAAAATGAAATTTTTATCTCCCAAGCAAAGTATGTTCCACAGATTTTAAAAAGGTTCAATATGTAGAATAGAAATCCATCATCAACTCCAACTATCATGGGGTTGAAATTGAGCAAGGAATATTGCAACAAGAATTTCAATCTGACATTGTACAAAAGCATGGTTGGTAGTCTAATGTATTTGTCTGCAACTGGGCCTAATATAATGTATGCAGTAAGCTTGATATCCAGATTCATGGAGACACCCAAGGAGACACATTGGCAAGCAGTCAATAGAATTTTAAAGTATGTAAATGGAACAAAGGAGTATGGTGTTCTATACTCTGAAACTAATGATTTTAAGCTGATTGGTTACACTGACAGTGATTGGGCTGGAAGTGTTGATGACAGAAAGAGCACATTAGGGTATGTTTTTCATTTTGGATCAGGATCCATCTCATGGGCTTCCAAAAACAACCAATAGTTTCATTATCAACAACAAAAGCTGAACATGTTGCATCAACAACAACAACATGTCAAGTAGTTTGGATGGGAAGAATGCCGAGGGATTTATGTCATGAAAAATACAAAGGAACCACAATTTTTTATGATAACAGATCAAAAATTGCATTTTCAAAGAATTCTGTTTCCACAAGAGAACAAAGAATATTGATGCCAAATACCATTTCATAAGAGAATTAGTTAACAATGGTGAAATTGTGTTGCAACATTGCAGGTCAGAGGAATAGTTTACATATATCCTCACAAAGCCATTCGAACATAAAAATTTTTCTTACCTCAGAAAATGTTTGGGAATGTTTGATGGAGACAGTTGTGATTAAGGGGGAGTGTTGGAAATACACCCAACCACCACCATGAATAAACTGGCAGCAGCCACACTTGAATTGAATTTTTGTTGCAAGAAGGACAAAGCCCAGGTTTCAAATCCATAGGCGTTTTATAAAAATCAAGAAACAGAGTACCCGAGCCTTACTTTGCATTTAATTCCTTACCCACCTCATTCACTTACCTCTTGCCCACACTTGGAAGCCCACAAGTTTTAGCCATTACCTCTTAGGATTTCATCGAAACTTAAGTTTCCGCCGATGCGATATCTGGTGGGACCCATCATACCATACCGTTGTTGAGCTCCAAGAATGTTCTTTCTTCCACCACATTCCACTCCATTTCTTTTATCCATTATTAATCCCAGGCTCAAATGATCAATGAAATTAGTTAAAATTTCTTTAAGAATGAATATCGTGGCTAACTTGCTATGTTTTTATGATTTTGTCATTGTAGTACTTTTTGAACTGAAACTAGCTACAGAATGCAGACATTCTGTAGCTAGTTGCCAATTCTGTAGCCATCTTCATGTTTAAGCAGGTTCCAGATGTCCTCTCAGGGAAATCCACACATGGTCATATTCCACATCATGCCCTCAGCATTTGTTGCTCTCCATGAAGATTGAACGGAATTCTGTACATGGTTATGCACGTGAGAACTCAAGCTAGGAGATAGACTCCTAATAGGACAAGGACAGTCCAGATGTCCTTTGTCATATTACGATGCCACCTTTAGAGTTCTAGTTCGATTTTAATATGGAAAGATAGTAATCCCTGTATTATCTCAAGTTCTGTTATGTAAATTTGCTATAAATATGCTCGGGAAACATGGAGACAAAGGTTAGATTTTGGTTAGATTTTATGGTTGACTGCTAGATCTTTGAAGTCTGAGAATACTCTGTTTTGAGGTGATTCCTCTTTAATGAAAGAAGCAGCATTTCCTTGAACACGTTGAGTCGATTTTGAACTAGATTTCGTGCTACTCTGGTGGTAGAGGGCCCCTGCCTCCTGAGCGGCCTTGTTTATATAGTAGATAAGTGTTTTAGTCTCGCTTTTATTTCTATTTTAAGTAGATTTATGAAGCTTATGTTCATATTTGTTTATATTTACTATCGCAATGAAACTTACTCTAATCAACTCTTCCAGAATATCATTATGAAGAATAAGGCACAACTGTGATAGTGTAGGTTTTAGTTGCATTTACTTTCGTTAGTTATCACAGTTAAAACTTACTCTAATAAACTTTTCCAAAATATCATTATGATGGATAAGGTATAACTGTGGTATTGTAGGTTTTTAGTTGCTAGTTTACACCAAGTGGCATAGCCAATCTTACTCTTATAAAGCTTTTCCAAAATATCATAACAATGAGTAAGAAGTAGCTGTGATGTCTTGGATTTTTAATTGTATTTGCTTTTTGTCTTGTGTTTATGTTCAATTGCTTTGGATAATATAGCCATACTTGTTCTCACAAACTCTTCCAAAACATCATTCATACTGAACGAAATGGACTGTAGAATTCCTTAGGTTAGTTGCATGTTAACTTAGTTATAGCACTCCGGAGTTAGAATGCATGTGATTCAGCTCTGTCATTTCATTTTCAGTTTGATAATGGCTTTTCAGTCTAACATTGTTCACTGTACTCCAAATAGACTAGTGGCACTCTAGTTTAGTTTTAGCTCACTGTATTAGCACTCCAGTCTAGTTGTCATCCATTGAATTTTTAAGTTATATTAGTTGTTAAATTCAAATACCACGGTCTTCATTATTTACAAAACTTCTTTTGTTCCAACCTTATATTAATACACAATCATTTGGACAGGAGTTAGTATCAGTATAAGACCTAGAATATTTTGCAATCTTTTTACCATTTCACAAACAAGCCTTTTTCTCAAAAGACCATTCTAAAAAGGAAATCTATAACTTTTGGAATGAGGCCTAGTGGTGTTAAATTGAGTTGCAGAACAGAATTAGAAGCTAGTTTAGAATAGAAGTCTTATGGTGCTACAAATGTTATTTTCCAAATATATTCCAATAGACCTTTAATCATGGATGAGATGTTGTAACATTGTAAGTTGATTGTTTGATTGTTTAGTTAGGAGAACTTTATTTACACTTAACTGCCCATTTCTCAAGCTCTTCCAAAACATCTTTAATGAATGAATTGGAAAAGTTAAGCTCATGTTGTGATTTATTTCCTTGAAGTCATTATCAAGCTTTATATTTTTCTAGCCATAGTTTAGGCTTTGTTTTGTTTCAGTATTTGCATTTTTCATTTGTCATCCATAATTTAGGCTTCACTCTGTTTTAACCAGTAGCTTCTTTCCACCAGCATTTAGTTCTTTCCCTTGTGAACATAAAACCATAAAAAACCCAAAAACATCATAAAACACTAGACACAACGTAGTGAGAAACAAATACCTAGGCACATATAGTGCACCACACTTCAATAGTTTACCAACCCTGGTTGAAAATTAATGAACTCAATTTAGGAGACTAGGTTGAGCGCAAACAATCGCATTACCAATCCACGCACAAAACTTTGTTTCTGTCTATTCCTTACCTTTTTTCGCCATTTTGCAATTCCCACAGTTTAGAACATTGCATATCGCACTTCGCATGACTTAGCATTTACCTTTTAAGCCCCGCACCAAAACCTTGTGATGTTGCGATATGACATTGTCATCGCACATCATAAAAATTAAATTTAAACTTGCCTTTTAGTGTGCCCGCAGTTCGCACTTCCCACATTTTCTGACTTACCTTTTTAGTGCCCACAAGTTATTTAATTTAAGTTGCGATGCAATTGCAACCCCACATCGCAAGCTTAGGAGGATAATGCACATAGTACTTCGCAACTTATTTAAGTTGCGATGTGATGCGATCGCATATCGCATATTGCAAAGCTCAGGAGGTTAACGCCTGCAAGTTGAAATATTTAAGTTACAATGCGATCATGCCATCGCACATCGCAATTGAAATATTTTAATTTTTCTTGTATTGCAACCTATTAAAAGTTATGATCGCCGAAATGTGATTTGCGATGGAGGGTGCGGATGGGATGTGGTTTCGCAGCTGAAACCTATAAAATTTCAAGTCCGGATTTTTGTGTTGTGTATGTTGTTTCGTGTAGAAAACAATAGAATAAAGCTGAAGGACAATTATTTTTTAATTGTCCGATCCAACATTTATTTAGCATTAAGTTTCAGGCTCCAACCATTTTGTATTAAAAAAATGTAATTTCATTTTTTTAAAGAGTTGAATGAAAAAAAATAATTCCTCTCCTGTGTTCTCACTCTGTCTGTCTATGTGTGATTTTTATTTTCGCATTCTGTGTAAATTTTTTGTGCTTCTCTATTTCATGTATGTTCTTGACATAGCATCAGAGCATACCTGAATTTCCAACAGCTTGTCTTAGTCACACCTATAGGTATTTTTTTCTTTCTAGAATCGATAATTGTTCTCCATTTTCAGCAAGTAATCCATCAACCCATTAGCTCTACTTTTATTCATATGCATGTATTTCTTCTTCTTATGGTTCCCCACCCCTTCTATGTAAAAAATAATGGTTTTATTCTATTCTATACCCGACTCATTTTTAACCTTGACTCACTTAATTCTCCTCATTATCTGACTTCTAGTGTGCCACGCTTGGTTGTTGTCCCCATATGTCATTGGTAATCTGCAAGCCTCCATTGGTGCTCTTCCCCTGTGAAATTTGATTATGCTCCTCTCTTTCTCCAGAGAAAACGATATTCTAGGCGCTTAGCTTCCCCCTGTAATACAATCAACCTCAAATTAAAGTCTTCATGTCTATAGTATGCCATAATGTTTTGAGATATTTATCCTCTTTGGGTGCCAATGAAAAATCACATAAATTGTTTTTTGGGTTTTAGCCGGGGTCACCCAAAATGCTTGTTGTACTTCAATCAGGAAGAAACCCCAAACTTGGGATATCATGAAACTAAAATGAAATTGCAGGAAGAATTGGGCCTCATCATTAACTTAATGGAAGAAATACATGAGCTCAAAATAAACATGGTTCACCAGGAAGAAGAAGTCTACATGCTACACGAACCTATCAAATATCTTGAACCCCAAAATTCTACCAAGACAGTCCAATGCCTCTAACAGACGTGAAGGAAATTTTATTTTAGACGTTAATAGGAATTTATTTGAGGATTCTAACTCTCTCTACTAATGAGTTAAAAATTCAAATGTGTTTTTTTTCGGAAATTTTGTAAATCGTTCTCATATGGACACATGTTGCATGTCTTCAAGTTAAGATTTGGGTATCTTCTCTCCGAATGATTAATTTGTAAGAGAAATCATGTACTCCAAT
This sequence comes from Pinus albicaulis, assembly GCA_034641835.2. Lineage (NCBI taxonomy): Eukaryota > Viridiplantae > Streptophyta > Pinopsida > Pinales > Pinaceae > Pinus > Pinus albicaulis. Next base: position 289,774,550 of record CM076574.1, on the reverse strand, counting down.
TCTTGAGCTTCTGCTATGTTTGAGCACAAATTTTAATACAATACTACTCATTTCCATGTAAAATAAAATTATTCATATTTCAAAACATATAATTAATAAAACTATAAAACATTATAAATTTTAATTAATACATATATGTTGGTTCTTAATAGTATTATTTATATTGTATAAATTCCACATCTCTCTATATCAAAATGTTCTCATTTTTAATTTTATTAAAACTTTGATTTAATTTCTATGAAACATACACATAATGTTTTTAGTAATAGTGAGGATAGATAGCTAAAAGTAATTATAACATTTCTTCTTTTAATTCAATAAAAAAAATTACAAAATTATATTAAAATAAAATATTTATAAAATATTTTGATTGTGAAATTAATTTATGATTTTTGGGCATGTGGTATTGATAAGTTATGGTATTCACCCCATGGTATTGTAGTAACAAGTTAATAATATTCATGGTAAAGTGGGGGTAATATTCATGGTTAAGAATCTTGTTGTATTGTAAATTTATTATATGTATTAAGTTTTTATGTGCTTATTAACTAAATTAAATATGGATATGGAATCATTATTAAATTTTGTTTGTTAGGTCATGTGCATCCTAACATCTAAGTGGTAAAAATTACCTAGGCATCACACCCATCTTACTCTCACACAACATTATTTGATTTTCTCACAATTCCTGAATGCTTTCCATCACAATGCGAGGTGCTAATGAATCATTACTTTTACTTTTATAGGAAAATGGATCTTTAAGAACCATTTTCCTATAAAAATAAAAGTAATGATTCATCATGTAACGCACAGGTGTGGAGCATAGGTGACAAGGTGTTTTGCTAAGGCACTCCATTGTGTAAAGGTCATTGGTTCGAAAGGTTGTGGGAAAAAATATAGCCATGTTAGAGGATGGTGTGGGCTAAGATGGGTGTGATTAAGATCCATTTTCCTATAAAAATAAAAATAATGATTCATCATGTAACGCACAGGTGTGGAGCATAGGTGACAAGGTGTTTTGCTAAGGCACTCCATTGTGTAAAGGTCATTGGTTCGAAAGGTTGTGGGAAAAAATATAGCCATGTTAGAGGATGGTGTGGGCTAAGATGGGTGTGATGCCTAGGTAATTTTTACCACTTAGATGTTAGGATGCACATGACCTAACAAACAAAATTTAATAATGATTCCATATCCATATTTAATTTAGTTAATAAGCACATAAAAACTTAATACATAAAATAAATTTACAATACAACAAGATTCTTAACCATGAATATTACCCCCACTTTACCATGAATATTATTAACTTGTTACTACAATACCATGGGGTGAATACCATAGCTTATCAATACCACATGCCCAAAAATCATAAATTAATTTCACAATCAAAATATTTTATAAATATTTTATTTTAATATAATTTTGTAATTTTGTAATTGAATTAAAAGAAGAAATGTTATAATTACTTTTAGCTATCTATACTCACTATTACTAAAAACATTATGTGCATGTTTCATAGAAATTAAATCAAAGTTCTAATAAAATTAAAAATGAGAACATTTTTATATAGAGAGATGTGGAATTTATACAATATAAATAATATTATTAAGAACCAACATAGATCCATGATCTACAAGGGATGAGAGGAATCAAATGTGTGGTGGTGCAAAAATTTTCTCAAATTTTGCACTCAAAAAAAGTTTGCATCTTGAGGGAATTGATCCCTCTTTTCCCTTGGTATATTCAGAGTTAAAATGGATCTATGTTGATTATTAATTGACTCAACATTTAAATTTAAATGTTTACATTCATTTACTGAAACTATAACATTTCCCCCATACCAAGCTCTATATTACTTTTAAATTTTTATTATTTTTTAATTGAGTTAGATCTAAGACTTTTGTGATCCATAGTGTAGATAGAAATGTCTTTTGGACTAATCACATCATTAGGACTAGGTCGATGTTTCGAACCAGCTAATGTGGTTCATCCTTAGGACAATGTGGAGAAACTAATCGATCTCGAAGAATAAATATAGGAGATGCATCAATGCCTGAAAATGTGATTAATCCGAAAGACATTTCTATCTATTTTTTAATTGAGTTAACATGTAAATGTTTACAAAAATTTACACCATTACAACATTTTCCCCATAGTAAGCTGGCAAGCACCTCTTAACCAAATAAAAAATTCTATCGTTGTAAAATTTAATATTTGAATGTCTACAACGTCAAAAAATTATTTTTGGTGTATGATTTCCAAAAAAACCCTATACCCTACAAAGTGATTATTCTATGACAGATTTTTTCATTTTCAAAAATGCACATTGTCAAATATTATTAACATAGTTCCCCGGATGTGGATAACAGAGTTGACATGCTTGAAAATCACTTACCACACTCCCTGGGAAACAGAGATCTCCTGCGCAGAGCCTCATCTGCTGCGGATCCTCATACCATTAGCCACTCGCGCGAGACTCACATAATCAGAAATGATGACGAGAGGATGGGAACTACATCACCATGCCCTGAGCATCACCTCGCATCTATCACCATTAATGACCATCATGATTAACAGGTATTGAAACCATACCCTTCCCTCGAGCCTGTTCATGTTCTTAATCATAGCATGCAAAGGCGTGCGGAGCCTACTCATTACTATCCTCATTGCACACATCCTTTCCCCTTTAAAAAGATGAGCTCTTAGCCCCTTTCAATACTCAGTGTGTTATCTTGGTCTGTCACCTTCCTAACTCTGCTCTAGCTTCTCCCTGACTTCAAAAGGCTGTGAAGTTCTACTCTTAGCATAGTTCTGCGCAGTCTCCTTTGGGTTGTCACACCCTTTCCTACACATCTACCCCCCAGATATTTCTTCCCCCCTAAGCCTCAGTGCTGCTCGCCCTTTTGTGTTACCTTTTCTCCTGAACTGCACACCCCTGCCTCAGTGCAAAATGGCTCCAAGACTTCACCAACGAATTATCCGAGGAGATCAGAGAGGGGCTCTCCCTGGCTATTATCATCGTGGTGAGGATAATCATCTAGAGTCGATAGAAGACTCCTCTTCCAATATTTTTACGCATCAGAGTCATGATCCCAAGCAACATGCCGAAGCCTCTGGGCATGCTACATAGAGAGGAAGACACGGTCTGAGGAGTTCCACCATCTCTCCCCAGACACACCCCCAACACCAAAAAACTGACCCATTGCCGACTTCAGAGAAGGAAGATGAGGATATAGACATCTGGGTTATTGAATCTGATGGTATCTGGACGAGTGTTCCCGACGGAGTAGATCCAGACTCCCCCATCCTCTGCGCATCGGTTGGTAATCCCAGGCGTACAGTGACAAATGTGGAGGCAGCTACTGCGTAGGCTCTTGCTTGCCCCATTGAAGAGGATGCCCCCAACAATGATGATGAATATGAAAAGGGAAGTCTATGCAGCTGCTCAGTTCTCCTATGTTTTTTGTCATGCTCACCCTCAGTGCTTTTCTACTACCGTTTACTTTGTGTTTCTTAGATATGTCAGCGTTACTGCGCATAATGTAATTCTCTATTTTAAATTTTGTTTGGGCTGGTTTCCTCCCCCAAGGCAACCCAGAAACCGTGTAACAAAGGCTGGGATCAGTTAAGCGTAGCTTTCCAACCCCACCTATAGCATATATAACTTTATGTTTTCGAAATTAATAAAATAGCCCAACTTACCAAAAAAACATAGTTATATAAATTTAGCTGATAAACATTCATAAACTCATTTTAGAGATGTTCATCAACTCATTTTAGAGGATATGACCCATGAGTTATCTATAATAAGTCGATCATAAATACACCCATGTAAAATAATACATAATGGATTCACCACTGTAAGATTCATTCATTGTACTTATTATTATTTATATCATTCTTGTACTCAATGGTTGATGGATTGTTTTTTACAGATATTATGATATAAATAGGGTGTCGGTTCAATGCCTTGTTAGAATTGAGATGGGCACTTGGATGTAATGGTTGGTAGCAGGCAGGAATTTCAAATTTAAAATACTCATTAAATTTAAAGGTTTATGTAATTCTATTAGTTTAATTATTTTGATGATTTTAATCTAACATATATATATATATATATATATATATATATATATATATATATTTTAATAAGGTACAAAATGTACTATATGTTTCGATTATTTCAGTTGCATTTACCAGTTGGGGGGACCTGAGTTGATGTCCTTGGCAAGTAAGAAAACACAAAACTTGGGACTTAATTTGCAATTGATTTCAGCCATTGGAACATGCAAAAGCCGTTTTGTACAAAGATATTAAAAAAGAAAATCAGATTTGGAGAAAGATAAAAAATAAATAAGAAAAAGTTGGTCAGTCCTTTTAAGCATTAGAGGAGGTTTAAGCAACATATATGATTTAGAGGAAGCCTTATATTCTGATTTTTATTTGACATATTCTTTTATTCTTTTAATCATCAATATGAATGGGACTTTGTTTTTTTTATTAAATTATTAAATATTTAAAATATTTCAAAATTTATCATAATTATACAAGATACATAGTTATATAATTGAATAAAAACTTGCAAACCTGGCTTGATGTTTTATCTACTTCATAATCTTCAACAACACTCCGCAATTCAAAACTCAACTCTACCTCCTTTGACATTATTTTGAAAGGATTATAATGCATGACATTAATTTGAAAGGGATTATAAAGCATTTAAGCGGTTCGTTTTCCATTTTCTAGAAATGAAAAAATGTCTTTAATAATGGCTTGCTATAATGGATGTCATGGTGTATTTCTGTATTCTATATCTTTTTTTTTTTTTTTAAATTAATGTATTAATTTAAAATTATTAAATTTTTCTTTCAATTTTAGAAATTATTAGTAATTTCCAAATCATGAGGTTTGAACAACTCTCTAAGAAATAGGATCTCTATCTTAAATTGAACAACATAATCCTAACACACTACAACAAATTCTTAATAATGTAATAATTTAGAAATTAGTAGATTTTTCCATTGATTTTAAGTCGCCATACCTCAACCTTTAGTATGGTTGGATTTTTGTAGAGGATAGTTAGAGTGCCACCCTAGAACTTAGGATGACTAGATCTTTACACCAAAAAGTGCCTTAACAAAACACCTTGTCACCATATGCTCTAATCTCTCTAAAATCATTTTAAATTTACATATATTGAAATTATATATTAATATTTTTTATCATCATTAATAACAATAATAATAATAATAATTTAAAACAAAAAAAATAATTTAACTATTATTTTAATTTTAACAATGTAAGAAATATCTCTAAACATAAGATTAATTTCATATGTCAATAAAAAAAAATATTAAATATATTCATTATTATTTATAATTAATATTTTTTATTAAATAATTAAATGGTTGAATAGTTGGTTCTGATTTAATAAATTCATTTTAATATTATTAAATTTTAATAAACATTAATATTACTATCATCATTTTTCAGAAAATTTAACTCTTAATATTATATCCTTTTATCCTCCTAATATATGTTAGATGGGATAATAATGTTGACATGCAAAATAAAAAAATGTTAACACAGTGTCAAACTTAGGTATTGTAGTTTACCTGGTCCTTCATAGTCAAATAATCCATCTCTTTAATCTCTTTCAGAAACATTTATTTCAGAATCATTCATTGTATTTAATGGTTAGTGGATTGTATGTTTGATGATGTATGTAGCAAGGTGGGAATTTCAAGTCTAAAACACTCATCAACACTCATCAACGAGAAAGAAGAAAAGGGTTAACAACTATTTGTTGTAAAAAGTAAGAGTTTTCCAGAGATGGTTTAGTACTAGTAGAGCTCTGTAACTCGTAAGGAGTGTAGGTTGGACAAAAGTCCTAAGACCTAACTTCTGATAATTAGCTTCTAGTTGAGACTCTGGTGTGGAGCACGAGGGAGCAGAGGACATGATCACCTCTCTCATGATGGGTGGAGCCACCAGTTAAACAAGAATACTAAGATAAGTTTGGGTGAAAATGTGAAGTTAGGTTACACTTTTGTGAGAATCGGGGGTGGAAATTTTTTTTCCTCAATAGTTCGGCCGAAATTTTGAGAAAGTTTGGCCAAACTCATTCTGTCGTTTAGATTGACGGCATACTGATGGCGTGGGGAAACAGATTTTTGGTCAGAGATGGGAAAAATGGCAACAAAAGTTTGGCTGAACTTTTAAAATAGTTTGGCCGAAGTCATATTTTATAAATAAATCGCCCGCGAACTATTTTTGGTTTGACATCCTTTTCGCATGTTACTGTGTTCATTTATCTTTCTGTGTTTATTTAATTTTCTGTGGCGCTATTGCTGCTCTGTTGCGCTGTTGAATTGCTGCACTATTTCTGCTCTGAGGTGTGCCGCGACGACAATCGAATTTCCAGGTAAGTAATCATCCAGTTTCTAAAGCATAGCTTTCCCTCAGCAATGTTCTTAAAGCATATCTTTATTCAAAGAGAATGGAAATGTGTATCTTGAATATCTAGCCCAGTTATGTAATTGGTATGATATATGTTTTTTTTTTTATAGTGAAACACTACACCTATTAAAATAATGGTCACAGGTTTCATAACAGTACAAGTGATATAAGGAATAGATGTGTATTAAGGTCTATGTTCCCTATACTATGGATCACTGGTTACTCTTGGCATAAAATGCTTACTAGATTACGGTGTGGAAATCAATCAAATAAGAAATATTACAATAAAAGCAATCAGATCGATGCTCTGTTTTGAAATCAGTCCTCATCAATGTCTTGGTTTGCTGAACATTGTTGAATACCTTCATATAATATCCATAAATGCTCTATTTTGAAAGCATTCCTCATCAATGTCTTGGTATCCTAAACACTGTTGATGTGTATTGAGGTCTATGTTCCCTATACTGCGGATTATTGGTTACTCTTGGCATAAAATGATTACTAGATTACGGTGTGGCAATTAATCAAATAAGAAATATTATGATAAAAGCAATCACATCGATGCTCTGTTTTGAAATCACATAAATATATCTCCTCTTCTTGCTGTGTGTATCTAATATTAAAGGTAAGTCAGGAGTAATCACCAGTGATTTAGATAAGCCTAGCGATAATCCAACAAGTCGTCTATCAAATAATGAATGGCAGTAAACACCAATTAATAGGTAGTCATTCCCATGGGCTTAGTCATATGCAGGTGTAATTAAATAGTCTTCAATAGTCTTCACATGCTGTAATAATATATAGTTCTGTGTGTGGTCTAGGAAGAAGCACCCGGGTACAGAGTGCTCTTGTTTGTATAGGTTTTAAATAATTTTAGATTCTGTGTATCTTGAATATATAGCCTAGTTATGTAATTGGTATGATATATGTTTTTTTTTTTATAGTGAAACACTACACCATTATATATTACGAACTGAACTCTTGTAGTTTTTTAATGATATTTTCAGTCAAAAAAATCAGAACACTTTAGTTAAGAAGAGAAAAACAAGTTCGGATCTGAGTTGGACCTATAGCTAGTTCTATGAAATTTCGGGCCTGCAACCAATAAAAAAACTTAGATATGCACTAGAACTTAGTTTTGTGGCTTGTTTTGTGGAATCTTGTTTCTGTAACCAGGATCATATTTATTTTTAGGACCTGTTGAGGATGAATAGTTTTGTGGAATTTTGGGTCTGCAACTAGTACTATACCTTGGACTTGTAGCTATTTTTATGAAATTTCGGGTCTGCAACCAATAAAAAAAATTAGATATGCACCAGACCTCAGTTTTGTGGCTTGTTCTATGGAATCTTGTTTTTGTAACTAGGATCATATTTTAGACCATGAGGCAGATTTTTTAGTACACTCAAATCTCCTTAATATTTCTCTTCAACCCACTTTCTAGGCATACCTTGAGCATACATTAAGGCTTGTTAAACACACACATGGTGTATGAAGAAACTAAACACACACATAGAAAGATAAGCATGAGATACTCATATTATTCACCATAGATGTACATTTATAATACAATGGTGTGACTCTTGGATTCATCTTCCAAGGTCACTTGGACTCCTTTGTGTCTCTTTTCCTTCCACACCTACCCATAGAGGATTAGCTGTTCAACATTCCTCCCCTTAATCCGAAGGGGCATGTGTGAGTCCAAGAAGAGAGTTGTAATACAAATCTGCAAAGTATGCATGGAAGCACTTAGGTTGAATCAACTCTCTGAAATGTTGTCATAAAGAGGTGGTTTAAGGATGACCACCAACACTAAAATGCAATGCTTATTGTAGTTCCTGGAACTCTTCCAAAATTGGCAAGAAGCTAAGGGCTTCTGCTAGAGGAATTTTCCCTCATATTTGAAGAGGGAGACCTTCAACCTAAAAGAAGGGAAGTCTACAACCTGTGATGGTTTAAGGATGACCACCAACATTGGAATTCTTAATGAATTTCTTGGAACTCTTCCAAAGCTGGCAAGAAGTTGAAGTCTTCTGCTAGAGGAAGTGTTCTGAAAGAGGAAGAATATCAACCTCACATAGATGGTTTAAGGCTATCCATCAACCAAAGGCATTCTCATGAGCATCCGTGGCTCTGGCTACAACTTTGAATCTGGAACGACAGGGTGTGGCTCAGGATCGCTTGAACTGTTGTGTCTCTGGCTACAAATCTGAATATGGAATGAGTTATTGTGGCTTAGGCTCGCTTGATGTAGCATCGAAGCTTGTAGATGACCACCATTTCCCCCCTATCAGGTACAAGGTGAGATGATGGCGAAACATTAACTGCAAGTTTGTTCAATATTCTAGAACAAGTTCTGACATGCGACTTAAACATCTTCTTGGCTGTTGATGCCCATTGCCAAGAAGCGATCCATCCAAGATGAATCGTTGTTCTTGCAAGAGGCTTGTTTCTGAAGAATCTGTGTGAAGAATGGGTGTGCCGACCACAGTGCTTGCATGGGTGAAGATTGAAACAATGATATTTCATATGGCCAACTTGATCACAGTGTTTCCATTTTACAATTTGTTGTTGCTGCCTTGGAAGAGGAGAAGGATTTGGGACAATTGAATGTGAACTGTCATGAAGAAATCCGACACTCTGAAATTTGATGGGCTTGGAGTAGTCTGGAATATGAAAGGAAAACTCCTTGTCATATCCAAGCCCTGTTCTGTGCTTTTTGTGGACAAGCTGTTCCCAAGGTTTGATGATGGGTTTGGGAGGTGCAGGCTGAGCTGCCGCATCTACATGTAAATCTGCTCTTGTACAAGGAATTAAATGTGAATCAAATTCAACTTTATATTCTTGCTTTTGATGGGAGTCCTTCTCAATTTTCTGAATAGAAATAGTTTCAGAATGTTGACTCTTTTTCCGAAGTTCATCTTGCTGAAGCTGAGACTCCAACTGCAAAAACTCAATCTTGTCTTATGCTTCTTGCAAGCAAGTTTGAATATTAAAAAGAGCGTTCTTGCTCATTTTTACCATATCATGAATAATGGAATGAATGAGGTTATTCAACAACTCTAATGCATAATTGATTTTAGACATTTTCTCAAAAAATCAAAGTTACACTTCAAACACTGACTGAAATTATGAACGAAGAATCAATATCCACTCATAATGTTAGTACAATACAATGTCACTGCAAATATTTTGTAAATGTGAAGCAAAAACCATTGTGAAATAACCCTTTAAGGAAAATGATTTCTCTCTTCTTCAAAGAACTATTTTACACCAACAACTCTAATTTAACAAAAATATATTCACAAGCTTGGATGCTTCACTATCGATGAGCAGATGGTCTTGAGCTTGCAATATTACCGCACAATAAAGATGAAGGCAAAACTATGAGTGAATTTATGATGCCACTGCTATTTTGAAAATGATGACCAATTTTCAACATTTGCCTTCACATCTTTCAGAGAGTCACTGTTACACCATTTTTTGGTCATCTAACCTATTATCATTAGATTGACCCAAGTACACCATGTAAGACCAATTTTACCCTAAGTAAAATTTCTTTCACTATGTGAAATAACTTAGTAAAACACCTTTATTAAGTTGTTTATGGTCTAAACAAGAAACCCCAAAAGGAAATAATGATAATCATAACATTTATATTTCCTAAGATAATAGTTAAACATGAATTTAATTAACATCACAGTCACATTCTAACTTCACAACAGGGAAATCAATTAAATGGTATTTGTTGCAGTTTATTTCCTAGGAATAAGTTAATGTATTTAAATAATATTCCTAGTTAAATTTGACTAAATCATTTATAAATAATTAAATAAATCATTATTTATTTAATTATATTTCCACCATTTCCTTAAAATAATAAATAAATCTATTATTTATTTATTATTTACTAATAAAAGAATTATTAATTAAATCTTCCCCCTCCAACAAATATAATAAAATATTCCTAAAAGGTGGTTCTAGAATTTGGTTAATAATATTTTATTCATGCACCAAGTTCTAGACCGCCCTAATATTTTGTTATAAATAGAAGGGTTTTCCCATTCATTTGTCACCTTTAATTGCATTAGATCACTCTGGATCTATACTCTTGGTCTGACTTTGAGCCATTATCATTGTCACATTTTTCATCGTTTTCTTTGTGAGCTCCCTTTGAGTTCTATGTTTGTTTGGGTTTTCTACACCAACAAGAGAGAGAACTTTTAGATCTGAAATGTTGAGGACTTTAAGAACCCATCCCATTGAGGAGAATTGGAAACACCTTTCTTGTTTTCCTCTCAGGTGCCCCTTTAATACAAAAATTCTTTCAAAAATATTATTCTTGTCTTATCTATTGGATGCATGGAGAAACATTTTATTTTCACTGCTTAATGTATTTTATGCATAGATCTGGATTTGTGTAGCTTTATTTGGATCAGCTAATTGCAGATTTAAAGATATTGGCAACCATAATTGATGTTAGGGCTATTTTTAATGCGTAGCTAAAGTGGTATTTTTCAATGAAAGATTCATACTAACAGTCACCCTTCTATACATTCCACAAATCTTAGTCACGTTTTCATAATAGAGAAACATACAGTAAAAACTTCACTCTTCACTATATAGAAACTCCATATATCCAACAACTCTAGTGGCCGAGAGAGGGGAGGGTCGAGGGAGCGTTGATGAGGAGGCGAGGATCGTAAGAGGGGAGGGCCGAGGGAGCATTGGTGAGGGGTGGAGAGTAAGGGGATGGAAGGGGCATGGTGAGCGGAGTGCAGTGAGGGGGTGCGGGTGGGGAGAGGGACGGACATGAGGTGGAGAAGGGGGGTTGGGGAGCGATGTGAGTGTGGGTGGGTGAGTGAGGGGGCAGTTGGGTTGGGGAGAGGGGGCCGTGAAGGGTTAGGTAGAGTGAGAGGTGAGGGAGGTGAGGGAGCCGCGAGCGTTGAGGGGATGACATGAGGGTCAAGGGGGATGGGGAGGGAGGACTGTGTGTGAGCTGAGAGGTGAGTGGGATGAGCAAGTTACAAAAAATGAATGGAGTGGAAGTCGATATTTAGTGGTTGGAAACGAGAGTGCGGAGGAGTGGAATGTACGGAGGGAGAAGGCAGTGGAGGCATACTGTAGGAGGTGTGAGCAGTGAGCGGGTGGGTGGAGAAACATAGGGAAGAGGGGTATCGGTATGCAATATTCTTGCCTCTCTCTGATATGACGTAAGGGCAGACTATCGAATTGAAGGCAGTGTTTGCAAATGGGGTTGGAAACGGCTTTGCGATGTATGAAAATGATGAGATATGGCAGCAGTTGAGATGGGAAGAGCCAGTGGCAAGGTAGTCCGGTGTGCCATGAGAGATATGAAAAAAAAAAAATTTCTGAACAATAACTGTACAATTGCATAATTATTCTAGGAGTGTCAGAATTGTAAAAAAATTTCAAAATTATTCTAGGAGTGCCATAATGCCTAGAGCAGTAAAACAGAAAACTGAATCTCAAATTCAAAGCCACAAGGAGGGGGAGTGTATGTGAGAAAACTTGCAGACTTTAAAATGCACAGACTTTAAAATTCAAGAATATGGCAATACACAAGGCTGCTCTTCGCAAAAATAATTTCTGAACGCTGCAAAAATGATTTCTGAATGCTGCAAAAATGCATAGGAATTTTGCAGATTTACACAGGCCACAAAAACAAGTGGCTCACACAAGGTTGAGCTGGTTATGAACGTATCAGATGTGATACCATGTTAAACACACACATGGTGTATGAAGAAACTAAACACACACATAGAAATATAAGCATTAGATACTCATATTATTCACCATAGATGTACATTTATAATATAATGGTGTGACTCTTGGATTCATCTTCCAAGGTCACTTGGACTCCTTTGTGACTTTTCACCTTCCAAACCTACCCATAAAGGATTAGGTGTTCAAAAAGGCTCTCGAAAATATTATTTGGATGCAATTATTGGAGTTTACAAGTAAAATAAATGATCAGTCCCTGAAGTGTATTGAAGAGTCCTTTTTGAAAGCAGGCTTGGAACAATCCTCTGAATATTTTTTGAAAGGAAATGTGGAAAACAACCTTGACATGTGAAGTTGATAGACATTAAGAACAATATCATTTGGAGTAGTTGAATTACTATTGAAGGGAATATTATTGAGCCCTAGTACAATCATCATTGAAGAAGAAAAGTAGCATTCCTTGTGTGCACAATCATGATTAAAGATCTAGAAGACATAGTTGAATACCTAATGGAACAAACTATTGAAGAAAGTTTTGGCTTGTCTTGAAACATCACCAAAGCATTATTGAAGGATATTTGAAATTTTCACCCTTGAATAGATGCCCCCCCTCATCTTCATTCCCTTTTATAATGCCCTAAACTATACTATTGAATTGTGTAGCATATATTAAGGAATTTTTTTTAAATCAAATATTTTAGTTTGACATTTCTTATATACCTAGGTTTGCACTTCCCTAAATTTCTGAATGCAACTATAATTCTGTGTATTCATTTTTTTTAGGTTTGGACTTCCCTGAATTTCTGAATGCAAATATAATTCTGTGTATTCATTTTTTTTAATTGTTTCTCCACATTTTGTCCCTTTTCCCCCATAAGTTCTCAATGTTCCTGTACTTCTATTTTTTTTTTTATTTATGCAAACATAAAACATAATTCTGTTTATCCATTTTTTTATTGTTTATTGTTTATGTTCTAGGAAAGTTCATCAATTTGATAGATGTGTTATTTGAATGTTCAGATGATTTCGGTGCTATTAATATAATTTCTTGGTTTACTTCACTCTATTTCCATATTACATATCATTGTTCTTAACCTCTTATTTTTCTTCTTTTAAAACAAGAAAACACAACCCATATATTTCAATAAAATAAATGAAATGTAATCTATATTTGATTAACCTTATTTTCCATGTTTTTTCCAAATATTTTTTTGTTAATTTCCATTTTTTATAAAAATTATTAGCCTAAATAGTATAAATTATTTTTACCTTAAAATTTTCCAAATTTTTAAATCGATACTATACAAAATTATTAGTTTCTAAACTTTAAAATAAATTTCCAATCTTATATTTTTTTTGAACTTCCATAGGATTTTAGTCTGTCGGTTGAGTGTTAACTTCTACAAGTTCTAAAGGAAGAGTCTGTAAAGAGCCAGGTAGCCTCTGGATCTCATATTTTCTCAAAGGTGACATATCCAGTAAATGACCCTATAGTCAATCTCTGTAACAGATCTAAATAAAAGTTCTTCATTTTAATAGATCCATAAAACACAACCACTTTAAGGAAAATTTTGTACATATGTCATTTCTCCAATAAATTCTTAGGCATAGTTTTTAAAGCATGTACATGTCATGTTTTCTTCCTCCCATCAACTTTAAAGCATGTTTTTTGTAAGTGCATAAAATAATTTTGTAGACCATGTAAATGTCATTTCTCTCGAGATTTAAGGCCTAAAAATTGAACCTAAAGTGGTTGAACTCTCATAGAATTTTGAACTTCCATAGGATTTTAGTCTGTCTGTTGAGTGTTAAATTATACAAATTCTAAAGGCAGAGTCTGTAAAGGGCCAGGTAGCCTTTGTATCTCATATTTTATCAAAGGTGACATATCCAGTAAATGCCCCTACAGTCAATCTCTGTAACACATCTAAATTGAAGTTCTTCATTTTAATATCCATTAACCTCAACCACTTTAAGGAAAAATATGTACACATGTTTCATTTATCCCATAAATTCTTAGGCAAAGTTTTTAAAGCATACATGTCATGTTGGCTTTAAACCATTAACTTTAAAGCATGTTTTTTGTAAGTGCATAAATAAATTTGCAAACCATGTGAAGAAAATATATCCATAGTGATCCACTGATATTTGTTCACAGACAACTATTCCATTTGGACTTTTATATCTCAAAACTATGCTCATTGAATTTATGCATCTTTATTTTTGAACTACTTGAAACCATTTTATCACACCATAGGATTCACTTCGATATATCTCCCATTTTAATGGGGTGTATCACATTTCGAGAAAAACAATTAGCCATAAAAGTTTCCCATTGAATCCAAAATTAATTTGATACAAAACATAGGCTTTAACCTTGTATATTTAATGTTTGAAATAGATTTTTAATGAAATGAAAAATATTCGATGTAAAACACATGCACATTAACATATAATTGTGATACTTTCCCTTCTTTCCAACTTAGTGGGCATTATTCTAGAAAAATCCCTTTTAATGAAGCATATATAGATCCATAGTGGCATTGATATTGTTCACAAACAAGTCTTCCATTTTGGACTTTTATATCTCAAAACTATGTCATTGAATTTATGTAGATCTATATTTTATTACACCATAGGAATCATTTCGATATGTCTCCCATTTTAATGGGGTGTATCACGTTTCGAGAAAAATGCATTAGCCATAAAATTTTCCTGTTGAAAGCAAAAGTAACATGATACAAAACATAGGTTTTAACCTTAATATATAGTTAATGTTTCAAATAGATTTTTAATGCAATGAAAAATATTCAATGTAAAACACATGCACATTAACATATAATTGTGATACTTTCCCTTCTTTCCAACTTAGTGGGCATCATTCTAGAAAAATCCCTTTTAATGAAGCATATATAGATCCATAGTGACATTGATATTTGTTCACAAACAACTCTTCCATTTTGGACTTTTATATCTCAAAACTATGCTCATTGAATTTATGTGGATCTATATTTTATTACACCATAGGAATCATTTCGATATGTCTCCCATTTTAATGGGGTGTATCGCATTTCAAGAAAAACACATTAGCCATAAAATTTTCCCATTGAAACCAAAATTAATTTGATATAAAACATAGGTTTTAACCTTAAAATATAGTTAATGTTTCAAATAGATTTTTAATGAAATGAAAAATATTCAATGTAAAACACATGCACATTAAGATATAATTGTGATACTTTCCCTTCTTTCGAACTTAGTAGACATCATTCTAGAAAAATCCCTTTTAATGAATAAAAAATATATCCATAGTGGCATTGATATTTTTTCACAAACAGCTCTTCCATTTTGGACTTTTATATCTCAAAACTATGCTAATTGAATTTATGCAGATCTATATTTTATTACACCATAGGAATCATTTCGATATGTCTCCCATTTTAATGGGGTGTATCACATTTTGAGAAAAACACATTAGCCATAAAAGTTTCCCATTGAAACCAAAAGTAATTTGATACAAAACATAGGTTTTAAGCTTAATATATAGTTAATGTTTCAAATAGATTTTTAATGAAATGAAAAATATTCAATGTAAAACACATGCACATTAACAAATAATTGTGATACTTTCCCTTATTTCCATCTTAGTGGACATCATTCTAGAAAAATCCCTTTTAATGAAGCAGATATATATCCATATTGGCATTGATATTTGTTCACAAACAAATCTTCCATTTTGTACTTTTATATCTCAAAACTATGCTCATTGAATTTATGCATCTATATTTTATTACACCATAGGAATCATTTCGATATGTATCCCATTTTAATGGGGTGTATTATATTTTGAGAAAAACACATTAGCCATAAAAGTTTCCCATTGAAACCAAAAATAATTTGATACAAAACATAGGTTTTAACCTTAATATATAGTTAATGTTTCAAATAGATTTTTAATGAAATGAAAAATATTCAATGTAAAACACATGCACATTAACATATAATTGTGATACTTTCCCTTCTTTCCAACTTAGTAGATATCATTCTAGAAAAATCCCTTTTAATGAAGCAAATCTAAATCCATAGTGGCATTGATATTGTTCACAAAAAACTCTTCCATTTTGGACTTTTATATCTAAAATCTATGGTTATTGAATTTATGCATCTATATTTTATTACAACATAGCTATCATTTCGATATATCTCCCATTTTAATGGGGTGTATCACATTTAGAGAAAAAAACATTAGCCATAAAAGTTTCCCATTGAAACCAAAAGTGATTTGTTACAAAACATATAGATTTTAACCTTATATAGGTAATTGTTTCAAATAGATTTTTAATTTAAAATGAAAAATATTCAATGTAAAACAAATGCATTCTTATAAACCCTTATGTCTACGTAAAGTAGTGTGAGTGATTCCATGGGTCCTCTACACCCTGCAAAGGGTATAATTGGTACAGGAAGTGTTAAATTCTGCAAGTTCTATAGGCAGAGTCCGTAAAGGGCTAGGTAGCCTCTGGATCTCATCTTTTATGAAAGGTGACATATCTAGTGAATGCCCCTACAGTCAATATGTGGAATAGATCTAAATAGAATTTCTTCATTTATCTAACTGGGATAGGTAGTGTTAACTTCTACAAGTTTTATAGTCAGAGTCTGTAAAGGGCCAGGTAGCCTCTGGATCTCATCTTTTATGAAAGGTGACATATCTAGTAAATGCCCCCACAGTCAATCTCTGGAATAGATCTAAATATAAGTTCTACATTTATCTCATGATCTTGTGTCATTTCTCCCATGAATTTGCAATAAATGTCAATTTAATATATATATATATATATATATATATATATATATATATATATTTCTTCAGGGATAATAAAACCATTAAATATGGTTGAAAAATGGAAATTATGCATAGAATTTTCTTGCTATCCCAATCCAAGGAAAGTAGTGATCATATATGTTCTTTCTAATATTGTGACTAGCGACGTCATCCAAAGGAAAATGAATATACCGGGAAGAAAAACAAACAACGAAGAATATTATATTGGATTGATAGAAGGCTTGGGAACAACTGTGGAGTATGGATCAAATGGAATTGTATTTTTCACCAATTCTGAACTTGTGTGCAACTAGATGAATGGCATGTACCAAGTTAAGAATGAGAGGCTAAAAGAACTGCATGGAATAGCAAATAATATTGTTAGCCAATTTCAATTTTTTAGTATAAGACATTGTTCAAATGTGAATAAGATGTCTACTGATTTAGTGCGTGGGGCAATGCCAATTCAGGATTCATCTATCAAATATGAATTGATAGATGAATTAGAATCATATGGGGAAATGCAAATGCAAGATTCATCTCTCAAAGATGAATTAGTTTTGAGATGCTCTTCTTCAAAAATTCAAGATTCATCTCTCAAAGATGAATTATTGTTGAGACTCTCTCCTTCAAAATTTATTGATGGACATTGTAACATATCTTGGATATGCATGTGTTTTGTACTTATAAATGCGTCTTTTTTAATGACCATGTGATTTTTTCAAATATATACCAAGTGTGCTCCCACCACACCATGTAAAGCGCAACTTGGTGAACTTCACATTTGGAACAAGTTGTGAACTTCACATTTTTATAAAATTAAAATGCAGAGACTTCAACAATTTTTTTTTTAAATGGAGTCTCACTTCTTTTTTAATGACAATGTGTTTTTTTTTTCAATTTTATACCCAGTGTGATCCCACCATGTAAAGCGCAATTTGGTGAACTTATCATTCTTATAATTTTCTTTTGCTTAAATTGAGTTTCACACATCAATTAGTGCTTTGAAAGTTTTGTTTTACATAATTTGTGTAAGGTAAATTACATTAATTTTCTGAAATTTATTCTGAATTTATTGTAAATTCTAGTCATTTAAAAAAAAAATTGTAAATGTCCACCGTAGATATATATATCATGGAGGATGAACGACGAAGATCAAAAGAATTCCATATATCTAAGACAGGGGGGGATCAGGGATCGAGGGATGTTCATGGTATTTAAATATAATCTTAAATCTCCATACATGTGTGTACATATGGAATTGATTTTTTATCAACTTTGTTAGTTAAAAATTAGTTTTTAATAAGTTTATTTTTTTATTTTTTAGGAGATAAGAGGAGAAGGGTCTCTACTACATCCACGGAGCATGCCCATGGTTCACCCAGTCATGGTATGGTTCATGAAATTTAATCAATGAATATGTACGTGTATTTATATGTATGAATGTATTTTTCAATTGGTTATAAATATGTATTTGTTTATGAAGCTTCTCTCTCGTCTTGAGAGGTTGGTGGTGGTTCAAATCCCCTTAGAAGGCCATCAATAAGTGCTAGAAGGTTGCGTGAAGGTGGTGATATTTATTTCCCTAGAGGCTAATCAATGGTTGGTGGTGATGGTTCTCAACAGGGTTGTTTTGGTTCTCAACAGTTTCATGGTGGGGAAGATGCTAGCCAACCACATCAAGGTTGCCATCATTTTGAATACTTTTTTCAGTCAATTTGTAAAAATTTGTTTACATGTGTTTTTTCTAATAATTTTTTTATATATATAACACTGTTACTGATGAAATAGGTAACCGCACTGTTACCTACTTTTTTTTGGTAGCATAAAAAGCATCGGATTTTGAAAAGTGGTGATGCAGAATCACCCCCTTTTTTTTGCAATAAAAAAACCAATAAAAATGTAAAAAAAAACAAAATTAACACGTAAAAAAAAAAAATTAAAAAAAAAAAAAAAATCAAAAATTATATCAAAAGAAATGACAAAATTTGAAAAAAAAAACACATAATTTCAAAAAAAAAACAAAAATTAACCAAAAAATTAAAAAAAAAACATCAAAAACATTTTTTTTCTAAGTTATTAAAAAAAACCATATAATTAAAAAAAAAAATTAAAATAGAAAATTTAAAAATAATTTAAATTACAAAACTAAAATTTACATAAAAATAAAAAAGAAAAAAAGAAAAAAAAAAAAATTTAAATTTTAAATTAAAAAATTAATAATAATAAGGAAAAAAAATGCAAATTTTAAAATTAACAAAAAAAACAAATTAAAAAAAAAAAAATTTAAAATTGAAAAAGAAAATCAAAATAAAAAAAACTATCATTAAAAAACAAAAAAAATGAAAAAACCACATGCAAATAATTAGAAAACAAATATCCATAAATTTACTCTTTTTTTTAAATGAAACAATTTATAAAATTTAAAAATGAAAAACTAAATGAACTAAAAGATTAAAAAAAATTAAATTAAATCAAAATTTAATGGATAAATTTTAAATTTAAAAAAATAATTAATCTAAAATATTATATTTAAAAACAAAATTAAAAAAAAAAAACAAAAAAATTAAAACATATTTAATCTAAAATAAAACTTTTGAATTAAAAAAAAATAATTTTAAATTTTTTGAATTTAAAAAAAAAAATTAAAAAAAGCAATCAAATTAAAAAAAATTATTAAAAACTTAAAAAAATAAAAAAAAAAGAATTTTTTGATCGTGGTGGTGCTACCAATCGGCCTCTCGACTAGGTGATGGCGGAGGCCGACCGCTTGGCGGGCAGGAAGGCTGCATGCAACCCCCCACCCGCCCAGCAGTCGGCCTCCGCCGCCACCTGGGCGAGAGGCCGATTTCGAGAATCACCCTCCTGCAGCGCGAGGCCGATTCCGGGAATCGCGCTCCCGCAGCGCGAGGCCGATTCCGGGAATCGCCCTCCCGCGACGCGATGGCGATTCCGGGAATCACCCTCCACGGCGGGAGGCCGATTCCGGGAATCGCCCTCCCGCGGCGGGAGGCCGATTTCGGGAATCGCCCTCCCGACGCGGGAGGGCGATTCCTGGAATTGGCCTCCCGCCGTGTAACACCCCTAGTTTTATGTTTTTTTCAAAGTTAGACGTTTGAAATTTAATCCAAAGGGGAGTGGACCCCAATGGACAAGTATTTTGTGGATGTAATTCAATATTTAATTATGGAAATTAAATAAAATAATTCTGTGCAGATTGACCAAATATGAGATCACTTGCTAAATCCATGAGGATGGATAGAGGCAAATACTTTCCCCAAAAATCTTTCAAAAATCTTTGAAAGAATTTATTTCCAAATTAGATTTTGAGGAAAATCTAGTTTCCCCAATGAGGTGGAGAGTAGTTGGGAAGAGGTAAAAAGTTGGGAAAAGCAGAAAGCAGCTTTAAAAATCCCTAAATAAGGGAAGCCTAGGCAAACAGGAAGAAAAGCATCCTGATATTTTGGACGCAGAATTATAAACAGGGTTTGGGTAGCAAAAGCTTAAATAAGCTATTCCTGAACAGATTAGAGGTTGGTATGTTCTGGAGGTGGTCTCAGCTCGGGGGTGAGTTCTGGAGAAAGAGGGACTCTAAGGTTGGGAGGACTGGTCAACAACAGAAGTGGTATGCCTATAGTGTGTATTAATGCATGAATTATTTATAATGTTCTATTTCTTGTGTCCAATACATTTACAAAATTGCTAGAAGAATTAAATCCTCTTAGTTCTACATAGTTGTAGGAACAAGAATTATGAGGAAAATCAGCCAGAAGCTCTAAACCAGTGACTAGTTTAAATCTGGAGATTTATGTTAACCTCATAATCCATAAATTTGTAACTTTAATCTGCTTCTGTTAAAAATAGAATTTAATTAATAACCACTAGAAAAACAAAGCCAATATGAAGGAATGATTACATATATTAAATGCAGATCTGTAGCCTTATTGAAGCAACAGTGACTGTATATCTATAGATTTATTATTCACACTAATAAAAGAATAGAGGGATGATTACAGTGATTAGAGTTAAAGATATTCAGACATAAATAGAGCTCAATAAGGTTTACCCAACCTGTATACAATAATGGTCTGAGAAATAAATATAAACTGGTGAAGGAATAACAATTCTTTACTATTGAATTGTCACAACTGAATATTATATTGGCAAATAAATATAATGAAACTTGTATAGAGTGCATACAAACTTTATAAGCAGTGAAGGATAACAAATATTTCACCTACTAAATTCGAAATGAAAATACTGGAAGTGTTAGTAGGGAACTGAACATATTGAAAACTGTGAAAAATGAGGAATAAAATGTACAGAGACTGTCATATCCATTTAACTATGTCGACCTTCAAGGGAGGCAAATTGCTATAAAAGATACTCAATGTGAAATTTTGCGAGTATGTTAAGTATACATGTGGACTGAAATTATATTAATACTCTGCAGAAGTATTATAATATATGTATAGGTCTGAACAATTTAACAAAATTAAATAAATTCTATGTTACATTATCTCTGGAAAAATACCCATAAAGATACAACTGAAATCTGGCATTGTATAAATCGGGTGGAGATTCCTTTCATATGAAACCCAAAACAAGTCTGATACATGAATACAGTTCGGTTATACCTCCAAATCTTTTCATGTATTAACAATAAAATAAGTACGATAGCATTTGCAAATGGAAGATTAGTATCCCCGATAAAAATAAATGGACATTTATACTTTGGATTTATTATGGCTAATCAACCAGAATCATAATCTATTAAATCTATAGAGTGAAAAGATTATTGACGAACCAAGTATAAGTAAAATTTTATGCAACGGGAAATTAATCCCACAGAATCATGACAGTCTGTTCATATGAAAAAGAGACAGAGTATCAATTTAGTACTCCAATTATGGGCTAACTTTTTCGGAGTAGGCAAAGTCGTAAGAGGAAATCAGTAACTAAATCTCATTGAGAGAAAATGTATAGGAAATTCACGGGCCTATAACTAAAATACCCCCAACAGAGAGGTATAACCAGACGTATAAATTCCGATGCTTGTAACTTCTTCTCACTAGAGATTCCTCTTTTTTTTTAGAGAATTAAAACAAAACAAAAATATTCTGTAGGGAATTACAACTCCTAAGAGAGAGATCATTTCGTTAAGAAGCTTGCTGGACGAAAAACTTCAACGTACAACCAACCTGGAATAAGAACTGAACATCATAAGCCTATTGGACTGAAAGCCAAACAAAAATTGTGGAGATGGAGAACGCGATGATGGTTTGCGTAACAAATACCTGTGGGTTAACCACACCAGGAATCGTTAGCAGTTGTGATATTAAAATAACACGGTTGACTTCAAACCAAACTCGAGGAGAGATTTCATTACCTGATAAAGTTAACCTCTCTCCATCCACACGAGACCTATAATAAACCAGGGACACAAATTTCAGAACCAAAAATTGATGATACGTATGACAATGGTTCGATAAATATACAACAGAGTGTTGCGAAGAGAAACACCACGTTTACCCTTGGTTCGCAGACTCCGGTTGTCGACGAACGACAGTATGAAGCCTAGCGGGAGTGTCAATGTGCACGGTTATTAGTAAACCTCACACTATTCCATGGTGAGTACACAAATAAACCAATACATATTATCAGTCAATAGTGCCACTAAACCCTTGTGCCTAGTAAATTATTCAACGTCCAACAAAGAAATATTTCAGGAGGGGGAGTAAAACGATGAACCACCATTATATACCATTATTGATACAGAGACTTACGATAAAACAATTTTGGGATGATCACTTACCATGAGAAGTTGCGCTGAGGGGCGGCCATGAACATCAGAACCATAAGCGAAGTATCACGCTCAGTTCCCCAAGAGCAAACCATAGAAGATAGGATCGTAGCGAAAACGCCGGAAATGGTAAACGATGGGGCAAACAAATGAAATAGTAAACGAGCGGGGAAAACCCTAAGGGGTTTCCATCGTCCACGTGGTGGCCATCCATCACCGAAGACACGGATCAACGTATAATGGTGGGAGTACAATAGCCTGAAAAAAAATTTAAGCAGAGATGTACTGATACGCGGGAATTAAATACAGGACCGTCGAAAAGAATTAAAATACAATTGTGACTGGGGCTCGAGAAAACTAAAGATCTTGCTCGTATCATCCATCACAACCTAAACGATCGAAATGAATGCGCATTGAGAAGGCAACGAGACCCAATGCCGAACTGCACGATAGACATGTAAATGCGATGTACCATAAATATTAAACGATCAATCTCAAGCTATACGGAAAAGGCCTCTCGGCATGCCAGATCGGCATAGTCTGGGATAGGTACAAAGTCGACATAAATTTCATGGAAGGGAAATATAGAGTATGAATACACCACAAGCCAAACCATTAACGTCGATATATAAATGGCAAGTGCAAAGGAAACCACGCCTACACAGTAATGCGACGTGGCGTAGATAATCAAACCCATGATATGAAATTAGAACCATACAGATAGCGACTCAATCCATCCTATAATCATGGCATCCCATGGACCATGTAGTTAGCAGCGTAGGAGTAGAGAGAACACGAATTTGAAATGAAATACTTTTACCATTAAAATTTTGATGGATAAGTATAACAAAATATTGATATAGTTATACGAGTTACTTGAAAGCACTAGTATTAAACAAAACCATTTATGAGAGAAGGGTTAAGTTATGCTATATAGATAAGAAAATTGGAGAAGGAAATTTTATGAATGTCAATGGGTCTGCAACTCATCTACGACATACGTAGTACAAAAAAAAAAAATGCCTATGTGGTAATAATACTTAAGCTAAACGAGAATTCGTGGGAATTTTTTTTTTTTTTTTTTGAAGGGAGGTATGTGACACACCGCGGGAGGGCGATTCCCGGAATCGGCTTCCCGTCGGTGGAGGGCGATTCCCGGAATCGGCCTCGCGTCGTGGGAGGGCGATTCCCATAATCGCCCTCGCGTCGTGGGAGGGCAATTCCCAGAATTGCCTATTTGAGATAATGCCTCATTTATGATGTATACTAAAGATTAGGGATTGAATGTGGTTTGTTTATAAAAACCATTGTCGGCAATTAACCAAACCCCGCTTGGATTCCTGAACAATAAGCGCCATTGGTTTCAGAACGTCCATCATAGCCTGACTCGAATTGATCACCACTATTTCTTCGCCGCACATCGACTGACGTCTCTTGACTGATTTGAATTTCTTCACAGGGTTCGTGAAAATGCATGTGGGATCTCATCCCGCCCTCTATAGACGGTGCACTTTAGATGTAGATGCAACGAATTCGAAATGTGTGCTTATATTTTGGTTCTGCACGCAATCGTTCAACTCTTCAATGTGGTCGTTGTCTCACAGTCAAGATTCCAGTGACATTAGCAACTTAATTCTCACTTCTGCGTTTAACCCATGACATGTTAAACAACAGTAGGCAGACCTGCAACGAGTGGCACGCAGTCGGAGGCCAGTGGACATCAAACGCCTCAGATATTCATGTCCCGATATGAAACTCCAAAATTGCAAGCGTTTCTGGGGCAGCTGCTCGCTCGCAGAGCATCCTCTAACGAATGTCTCAATGCAAAATTGTCGCGACTCTGGTCTATGTACCACTGAGCATACACAGCAACGATAATCCACGCTATGGCAAATGCACTTGGGTGAAAATGTGAAGTTGGGAAACACTTTTTGCCCTTTTTTGACGTTGAAAATTGTAATTTTCTATGTTTTTCAACTTCAACTCCACTAAACTCATATTTTTATCGCAAATTATGCTTTGACATAAAAACAAGAATTGTAGAGAATCGTCTTACCTCCATACCGATATTTTTTTAAAAAAAAAATATTGACATATAGAGGGGTAAATTTGTTGTTTACTAACTGCATATACTTGAAATTTTCAGGAAAACATAAATAGTCACTTTTTTATCCTTTACTTTTTTTAGGGAAGGTTATTCATTTTTTGGAAAAAAACCATAGCATCATAATCTGCATATATTGCACTAGTGCACAGACTATTTTTTGGTAATTTTCGCATCAAATCACTATTTTTTATTATTTTTTGAAATGGACGAAGACAAAAAAACAGTGATGTTTCAGTACATTTTATTATCCTTTGATTTTCTTTTCAATGTGATCATCAATAAGAAAAATGAGAGTACCCTTTTGAAGTAGACGGGGAGAGGAAGTGCACTATGATTTTTTTAAATTTTTTGGTGTCCTCGTTTGAAAGTTATTGAATTTTCATTCAGTGCAATTTTTCGAACAATGAAATTCCATAGTGACATAGTTTAGTAAAAAATTAATAAAAAATTGAATTTTTTAACAAAACTCCATAAATCTCACATCATCAAAAACTAGATTTAGAGACGAATCTAATGGTACTTGGTCCGACATATAACATTTTGTTTTTGTAGGTGTTATATCCCTCCAAAGTTGCAGGTTTCTCAAAACTGCAGAGTTTTCTGAGTTTTTTGTTGACCAGAAACTCTCGGCCGAGAAATTTTTAAAACTCTCGGCCGAGAAATTTTTAAAACTCTCGGCCGAGAGTTTTAAACCAATTTATGCGCGGGAAAACTCCCGGGAAAAAGTTTTAAAAACTCTCGGCCGAGAGTTTGCGGCCGAGAGTTTGCACAATAAAACTCTCGGCCGAGAGTTAGAAAAACTCTCGGCCGAGAGTTAGAAAAACTCTCGGCCGAGAGTTTTTGAATGTAAAAAAATCTCGGCCGAGAGTTTGTGGCCGAGAAATTTGTAACACAACTCTCGGCCGAGAGTTTTGAAAACTCTCGGCCGAGAAATTAAGTTGACTTTTTTTCTCGGCCGAGAAATTAAAATTTTCTCCCGAATTCTACCATCCACCAAAAACTGTTTCCCAACTTCGCATTTTCACCCACTTCCACAATCTCCGTGACTCGCCACATACAGCGCTATATTAAATATCCAGGCTATATCAGGTTAGCGGGAGGAGAAAAATCTTCAGAGCAACAGTCAGCTGATCGTTGCAGCGCTTTCTTCCTCTTCCCCACTCACATAACAATTAAAAAACATAAATATAATTGCTACTCTCCTACAACATACTCAATTTCATATCTCTCACATTTTCCTGGGTATTCCCGTGAGGGATTAAGCCCAGCCAAGCTCTGATACCATATTAAAATTGGAGAGAGCATCCATTGAACAGGATTCACACATAATAATTAATTTCTATATATTATAATCAAACGAATATATCACAATTTTATAGTGCTGCTGAGATCCAACTAATTCCACTCTTGGAGGGAGAAGTTGAGAGAATCTCTCAACATCCTCCAACAAACCAAACCAATCCCTAATCTTTAGTATACATCATAAATGAGGCATTATCTCAAATAGGCGATTCTGGGAATCGTCCTCCTACGGCTCGAGGGTGATTCTGGGAATCGCCCTCCAACGGCGGGAGGCCGATTCCCGGATTCAGCCTCTCGCCGCGGGAGGGAGATTCCCGGAATTGGCCTCTCGCCGATGGAGGGGGATTCCCGGAATCGGCCTCGCGCAATCGGCTTCCCGCCGCGGGATGGCGATTCCTGGAATCGGCCTCGCGCAATCGGCTTCCCGCCGCGGGATGGCGATTCCTGGAATCGGCCTCGCGCCGCGGGAGGGCGATTCCCGGAATCGGCCTCCCGCACTGGTGGCGGTGGAGACCGGCTGCTGGGCGGGCGGGGGGTTGCATGTAGCCTCCTCGCCTTCCCAGCGACCGGCCTCCGCCACCACCTGGGCGGGAGACCGATTGGCGACGCCACCATGATCAAAAATTCTTTTTTTTTTTTAATTTTTTTTAATTTTTAATAATTTTTTTTAATCTGATTTTTTAAAATTTTTTTTTTTTTTTAATTCAAAAAATTTAAAATTAATTTTTTCAATTTAATTTTTATATTTGAAATTTAATTTGTTTTAATTTTTTTGTTTTTTTTTTAAAATTTTATTCATTTTTTTTTCTAAATTTTGTTAATAATTTTTATTAAATTTTGTATATTTTTTTTATTTAATTGATTTTTTTTTTTAATTTTCATTTTTTTATTATTATTAAATTTTATGTTTAATTTTTTTATTTAATTTTTTAAAATTTAATAAATTTTGTTTTTTGTTTTTTGTTTTTTTAAATTTATTTGAATTTAATATTTTTTTTTTAATTTTTGATTTTTTTATTATTAATTTTTTAATTACATAAAATTATTATATTTTTTTTTTTTTATTTCAATTAAAATTGTGTATTTAAAACTAGATTTTTTTTAATTAAACTTAATATTTTCAAATTAATTTGTTTTTTAATTTTATTTTTTATTTAATATATTTTTTTCAATTTTTCATTTTTAATTGATTTTTAAAGCTTTTTAACTTTTTATTTTAACAATGTTTTTTTTTTCTTTATATTTAAAATTTAATTTTTATTTCAAAATTTATTTGTTTATTCATTTATTTATTAAAATTTAATATTTTTCTTTTTTAAATTTAATTTGTTTTTTTAATATTAACATTTCTTTTAAATTTAATAAAATCAAATATATATATATATTTTTAATTTAAGTTCATATATATATATTTTATTTTTTATAATTTAAATTTAATTTATTTTTTAAAATTTATTTGTTTTTTTAATATATATATTTTTAAATTTAATATTTTTATTGTATTTTATTTTTCATTTTATATTTTTAATTAATTTTTCATTTTTTTACTTTTAATTTAAATAATGTATTTTTTTTTTTTTAAATTTTATTTTAAAGTTTTAAATTTATTAAAATTTAATATATTTCTTTAAATTTAATTTTTTTATTTTAAAACTAATTTTTTATTTTTTTTTAAATTTAATAAACATTTTCCTTTTCTTTTTTAAATTTAATTTCTATATTTTATTTTTTATAGTTTCTTTCTTTTTTTACTTGTTTTTTTTTAATTTTTTTTAGTTTTATATATTTTGAAATTTTAATCTTTAATTTTTTTTTTTTTTATATATTTTATATTTTATATTTTTTTCTTAAATTTTAGGTTTTTTTTAATGTTTGAATTAAAATTTTTATTTTGTTTTTATTTTTATTTTTTTATTCTTATATATTTTTAAATTTTAAGCTTTAAAATGTTTTTATTTTTTAAATTTATTTTTTTCTTAAATTTTATGTTTATTTTAATGTTTGAATTTTAAAAATTAAAAAAATGTTATTTCTATTTTTAAAAATGTCAAAAATATGACACAATTTTTTTTTGTTATTCCAGCGTCAACTGGTTTTGTTTTGAGGGTGCTTTTTCTATCCTTTTTTCAAGAAACAATTTTGTTTTTAGCATAATTTTATAAAATGTTGAAATTTGATCTTAAAAAAAAACCAAGTGCGTTTTGGAATACACTTTTTTTTGTTTTTTGGGTGTTTTTTCATGTTTTTTGAGTCTTTTTGGGCTAGAGTTCCCGTTTTGAGGTCAGGTTACCTATTTCGTTGGTAACATTGTTATATTGATGCAGAGGTGGAAAATGCTTCAAATGTTGGTCGAAATAGACGAAGGGTAGAATGCTTCATTCAAGAAGAAGGTTGTCCACCCACCACGACATATCTGGTCGACATTTATGATATACCAAGGGAAAGAAACATGTAGCAATGCACCTTAGAAAGGTGTCAATAACTTCATGCAAAATTGCAGAGAGATCTCATGTCTTTGACTCTACCTGCTAAGAGTCGACAAATCTTGGAAATAGTTACACATTCTTTAGGCAAACTAGTAGATGTATACCAAAAGCTTGGGCCAACCACAGATACTTTTATGGATGTCATGAGAAAAATAAAGGAACAGTGATGAGACCCGATAAATGGGAGGCTGTTAAAGAAAGAGTGACAACATCAATGGAAAAGTCTATGTTTAATTTTAAAGAAGGGCCAAAAAGAAAGATGATGAAGGTGCAATATTTCAAGCACCCTAATATAGCTCACTTTTTGTATGATAGACATCTTGTGGCTTATGGAAGACTCCCATGGAATGACGAGGTTCCACTTTATTTTGTAAAATTATTTTATGCAAAATTATTTTTGAAATGAAACCCAATTACAATGACCTTCCCTCTGAATTTTTTGGTCCTGGGAAAGGTCGATTATGTGACCATAGGGGCACTAGGCATGATGCTGAGTTGCCTTGTCTTGAGCCACCATTGGTTACTCGACCTGTTCATGTCGAAACTTTGTGGTCAGAGATGGAAGCCACTTCTCAAATTAGCCGAGAAGAAATGGATGCCATCATCGACAATGTTCACAGTGGATTGGGTGGAGTCGATGTTTGTCTAAATCGACAAAAGCACGCGAGAATGCACGTGCCAGTTTGTGTATTATACAGATGAAGAGATTGACAACATGAGTGTTGATGTTCTAAAAACATATTCAAATAATTTTCGCAATGGTTTGCATGACCTAATGGTTCATGAGGAAGAGGGCATGGGAACTGTATGTGTTAATGGTTAAGATTCAATTATTTTAACAAACACACACACACACAGATATATATATATATATATATATATATATATATATATATATTTGTGTGTACATTAATCTAACACCAATTTGTATTATTATATGTTAACACTATTTCTAGTTGTCACGCTTGATGAATGAAGAAAATGTTAATATCACGTTTAGAGCCTCAGGTTCAAACAATCAAGATGGGTCTCACCATCAAGATATGTTGGCAAATGTTAGTGTTTTTTAAACTTGATAGTTTTAAAATAAATAATTGTGCACACATGTGCATTTTCATGTATATATAATAATTTTTTTTAAAAGATTCCGATTTCGTCCAATGTTTTTGGGATGGCAGTACCTTCTTCTTCCTTAGGAGATGTACCTTCTACTTCCTTAGGAAATGTGCCATGTTCACAACAAGTATGGACAATTTTTCACTTTTAAAATTTATATGTTTTTAAGTTATATATATTCCACCTCAAAAAGTTCCTTTAAAAAATGAGATATATATCTATATCTTGAGTTATTTTATTTTTTTTGAATTTTAGGTTTTTGGAGATTTTATTTTGGATCCTCTCTTAGGAGATGTACCAGATGTGCCAAATCCGCCTACAGAAGTATTCCATTTTTAACTTTTAAATATATTTGTTTTTAATTTATAATTTATAAATTGAAGTTTAAAAGTTTTATTATAAACTGAGATGTTGATCTTGAGTTATTTTAAATGTACTTAAATTAAAATTTTTAATTTTATGTTTCTACAGAGGATTTCTTTTCTCCAGGGACTCTAGTGATGGATATAGGAACATCCACAACACTTCAACCATTTGAACAAGTTGTCTATTTTTCTTTTAATATTATTGAAAATAAGTTTATATATATATATATATATATATATATATATATATATATATATATATATATATATATATATATATATATATATATATATATATATATATATATATGCATTTTCAATTGATTTTTTTTTAATATATATATATAATTGTACATGTATATTGTACAGTTTACTCTTGGAGATGTTCCAATGGGGGAAGTTGTAGGTGACGAGCAACAAATGGAGAGGAACCTCATGAGGCATTACATGATTTTTTTTATATTTTGTTTTTTACATGAAGTTCTATATATTCTCACTCATTTTTTAAAACATGAAATTGTAATGTTTGTACGTGCATTGTGTACAGGTTCCGCATGCTTCGCAAGATAGTTCGCGGATTGAGACTCTTCTAGGAAAGACACTACATCCATCTATATTTGATGGATGATTTCTAGATTTGATTGAGATTTCTAGTCTTAAATTTACTTTTTTATATATTATATAGATGCAGTCACACACACACACACACACACACACACACATATATATATATATATATAACTTGATACTTGATACTCGTGAGATCTACAATTTTTGGACATATTTTATTGTGTTAATATAATTTGTTTTGTTTTATAGAGTTAAGTTCTGGATGGTTGAAGTACTTTTGGCATGTGAATGTGAAGTAATGTTGTGTTATAATTTGTTTGGTTTTTAAAACTTAAGTTTTGGATAGTTGAACTACTAGTAATGTTGTGATCTATAAATTAATGTTTTGCTTTTGAAGTACATTTGGCATGTGAAGTAATGTTGTGTTATAATTTGTTTTGTTTTTAAAACTTAAGTTTTGGATGGTTGAAGTACATTTGGCATGTGAAGTAATGTTGTGATCTATAATTTTTTGTTAAATTAAAAGTTAAGTTTTGGATGGTTGATCTACATTTGGCATGTGATATAATGTTAAATTTTTTTATTGGATAGTTGAACTACAATTGGCATGACATGTGAAGTAATGTTTTGATATAATCAAAAAAAAATTAAAACTCAATTTCTGGATGGTTGAATTACATTTGGCATGTGAAGTAATGTTGTGATCTATAATTTTTTGTTAAATTAAAAAAGTTAAGTTTTGGATGGTTGATCTACATTTGGCATGTGATATAATGTTAAATGTTTTTATTGGATAGTTGAACTACAATTGGCATGACATGTGAAGTAATGTTTTGATATAGTCAAAAAGTTTTTAAAACTCAAGTTTTGGATGGTTGAAGTACATTTGGCATGTGAAGTAATGTTGCGATCTATAATTTTTTGTTAAATTAAAACTTTTAAGTTTTGGATGGTTGATCTACATCTGGCATGTGATATAATGTTAAATGTTTTTAATGGATAGTTGAACTAGAATTGGCATGGAATGTGAAGTAATGCTGTGATATAATCAAAAAGTTTTTAAAACTCAATTTTTGGATGGTTGAAGTGCATTTGGCATGTGAAGTAATGTTGTGAGTTTCACACATCAATTAGTGCATAGTAGTTTCACCAATTGAATAAAATTTAAAAAGGAAAATCATATCATATTCAAAGAGATAGAAAGGTTAAATATTGCATAAGAATTTCACTAGTTGAATAAAATTCAAAAAGGAAAAATCTGAAATAGTTCATCTTATTCATATGATAGAAAGGTTAAATTTCTTCTCCATATAATAACTCAAGGCAATCTTATTTTGAAAAAGTCACTCATCCAAAGTGTAGATTTAGGTGATTACTAATGTCATCAATTTACCAATTTATAAATCAACAAGGCTTCCTATTTGAGTGCATTAATGACATTGACCCCAATTCAACAAACATATATGTACTTCTTATCTTTCCAACCAAAATTAAAGGGATTTATATAGGAAAGAGAGACAAAACATATAGCCCATCAACTACTTTTTAGAGGTCAATGAAGGCATCTAGCAAAATGGAAAAGGTTAGAGAAGGCTCAACCAATATGAGTTTTAATCATGTGGGAAAATGTTTGGAACACTTGATTGTACTCAAGTAATCTTAAGATTGCTTTTGATCTCTACATAGTCTTGTTTGAGTGAGAAAATTTCCAATGGGAAGAACATAGCTTTTCAATCCAACTAACCATATCAATTGAGCTCTATTTGAAAAAAAAGTAAAGAAAAGCTAACATGCCAACAAAACATGTAAGCAAAATAACATTCGTGGTTGTCATTTTTTATTGGAATAGCTAAATCATATTAAGGATTCTCCATCCAAAAACAATTTAAATGAAGAGAATCTTTAATATGATTTAGCTATTCCAATAAAAAATAACAACCAAGAATGTTATTTTGTTGGCTTTTTGGTTTTTTTACTTTTTTTCCAAATAGAGCTAAATTGATATGGTTAGTTGGATTGAAAAGCTATGTTCTTTCCATTGGAAATTTTTTCACTCAAATAAGAGTATGTAGAGATAAAAAACAATATTAAGATTACTTTCAAGTACAATCAAGCGTTCCAAACATTTTCCCACATGATGATACCTTCATTGACCTCTAAAAAGTAGTTGATGGGCTATATGTTCTACCTCTTTCCCATATAAATCCTTTTAATTTTGATTGGAACTATAAGAAGTAGATATATGTTTGTTGAATTGGGGTCAGTGTCATTAATGCACTCAACTAGGTAGCTTTGTTGATTTATAATTTGGTAAATTGATGACATTCAGTTAATTGCATTCTAGAACATATATATTCAGTACGTGAAACATTTTTCATCAATGCACATGGGAAAAATACTTGAACAATTAATTGTATTCTAGAATGAATATATATATATATATATATATATCCAATATGTGCAACATTTTTCATCAATGCACATAGAAAAACTACTTTTAGTTAATTGCATTCTAGAACACACACACACATACACATATATATCCAATGCATGCAACATTTTTCATTAATGAATGTATAGAAAAGCTACTTTCAGTTGATCCTAGTGTGCATGTACCAAAACAATTTATACATGTGCAAACACTTGCACAGATAACATAACAAGGTAGCTCAATTTTTAGTTGAGTTCTGGAAGTTCTAAAACATAATCCAAAGAGAAGAAATTGTTGGGCAGTTCAATCAAAAAAATTCCAATGGAATTCTATCTTCAATGATCTATTCATGATCAGATTTTGACATTTTCCATTTCCTAATTTGTCATTTTTATCTTTGATTAAATCTCTATCAACTTTATGCGTGCTGCACACACCAAGTGACTATATTGACAACTTATGACATCGGGTTCATAGTCTTCAAAGTAAACAAAATCCCCACTTTGATTAGTTTGTCTGAAAAAATATCCTTTCAGTGTAATAGATCCTCTTTCATATGGAAACCCGTGATCATTATATTTTTTTAATAATTTAATTTTTTGTTTAGTGCAATGCATCAAATAATACTTCACATTTTAATTGTTGTCAACAGGTGCAATTACAACAAAAACAGCTGCTACACAAAAAAACAACCTTAACAAACTTATGTATTTAAATTTATTTCTAGATCTTTATCATTTAAAAGAAATTCAAACGTTACCTTCTCTAACAATATCAAAAACTCGATCACCATCGGATGATAATGTAGTCTCCTCTGATTGCATTTCTTCAAACATTGCAAAATAAATTTTTCCCTTTGTATTTAGCTCTGTATGTTTCCAATATTTTACATACATTTTGTTTTCACAAACATCATTGGATTCTGTGTTGTCTATGAAAACATGACAAAAAAAAGAATATTTTCTTTTATCCAATGCAACTCATTTGTGGACACCTTTGTTTTAAACAATTTTCGAGTCCCTTTTATTGTTTCAACATTATTTCCAATTGATCTATCTACTTCTTCAATCCCAATATGACAAAAAAACCTTTATATGGAAAATTCAAAGAATAATGTAAATATGATATCAAAATACAATCAAAGATAATCAATCGGAGATAATCAAATTGTGATAAATGTACACAATTTAAAATTAGATATCCAATAAAAATTAAAATGAATGTACCTTCGCACTTCCCTTGATCGGTTAGTCTCATGGCTTAGAGAGCGATGCACCATTGAAAAACTTCTTTAGCATCCACAAGTCATCTTGCAGAGCGGTTCATTTGATATCTTCGAAGTGCTTGTTTTATGCATGCCCCTACACCATCATGTTCTCCTTTTCCATGATCAGTCTTGAAGAAATTCCAACAATGTTTAATGCAGGTTTTCTTATGAAGACAACACAACCAAAAGAATGATTGTGTAGATTTGAATTGACTTGCGCATACATATGACTATATCCAATGTTCATTGAATGTTATTCCCTGTCTTTTCAAGGAATCATAAATATTTCCAAAATAGTGTTGTACAAAACATGTATCATGTGTATGATCATCAGAGATATAAAAGTGATATTCTTTAATAACATGTTGATTTTCACTAGTGCTTTCTATATGATCAACATTTTGTTCAGCATGTCTATATAGAATATGGACGAGCATGGAGACTTGGTCAGAATGATAGTATTCACTCTGAATTTCTTTTTGTGGAACAAATGTGTAGTTTTCTGCAAAATCAATTACTGACAAAATGGTCCCTGGTGAAAAATATTCACGAGATTTTTTGAATTGCAAGTCTTGCCATCTAGCTCTATGGGAATGCTTGGTGTATTTATAAATTTCTTCCTCAAACTTTCTCAAAAATTCTATCATAAAAATTTCTTCTTCTCGTAATTCAATTCTTTTAGCACTATTTTCACCTTGAGTCGATGTATGGATATATTCATATCTATTCCATTTCACTTTCATGTTGGAAAATGATTGATCATTTATATCAATACGATATTTGTTTTGAAATTTAGTCAAATTTCCACAATCATCGCATTTTTTTACCACCAACACATTTATTTTCGTAAAATATATCATCATTTTGTCTTTCACATAGAATTTGAGATATGAAATCATGGATAGTGGAAGGATGAGGTGAATCCTTTCAAAATGTTCTACCAAAATTAAGGAATGTGTCATAATATAACTCAAGTTCCACATGATAACGACAACAACAAGTGTCGCGTACGGTAATAGGTTTTACATATCATGGTTTTTGTTGAACAAAAGCACTGATTGACACATGAATTTCATGATTCTCTTCTTTGAACTTGTTGAACAACTCTATCTGAGTGGTTTCCAAGAAATGTTTTTCATGTTCTTCTTACTGATTTCGTGCTATTCTTCTTTGCATCACATCCCTTGCATTTAGAGAAACATGTGAATTTTTCTTCTAATATTCATATATTATCTTTTTAACATGTTCTCCAAGTCTATCTTTGTATGGTTGCCTACAACTAGCTCTCCAACAAGCGAGTTCATCATTTACATCTATTTGCAACCGAAATTTCCGATGTTTGTGCAAAGTTTTTCGTGAGGTTCTTAATGCTCGTGCCATAGATTTTACCATGCTATTCTCTTTAGTACTTGATGAAACCACTTCCATATGTATTTCTCTACGTACAAATGAAAATTTTTTCTGTCTAGATCTTCTAATTGAATTTATAGCACTATTTATATTTTGTATCACATTTTCCTTCATTTTTTTTTATCTTTGGTTGATTTTCAAATACCCAATAAAGTCGTAGCTTCTTTTAATTTCCTTAATGATAGGAGACCTTTCAACATTTGGGCTTGAACTATCAAATTTTACTTTATGAAGTATGTATTAAAAATGTGGTTAACACGATATCGTATATAATGGTCATATTTTTTATCTCCATATATGTGAGTGTCAACATTTTATAAAATCTCATCATCGACATTGATTTCATCTGTACAGATTCAAATGAATAGTACATATAATAAATTTACGTATTCAATAAATAACCAAATTAATAAATATATGTATAATTTCAATAATACGTGCATGTGTTGAACATATATATATATATATATATATATATATATATATATATATATATATATATATATATATGCCTTGTGATTCAATTTCTTCAGTTGAATTTCTTTCAACATTTTCAACATCTTCAATCATTGGTTCAATATATTTTTCACTTTCTCTTTCAAAATTTTGTATCTCATCATCAATGTTTTGAGGAATATCTCTATCTGTTTACATTGCAAAATATTTTTCAAATCATTTCATCAAATAAAAATTAAGCTTCACATTTTACACTAGGAAAATTTTATATCAAGCTCGTAATATTTACATTTACATATCTTCTTCAACTTCTAGTTGAGGTTGATTTTCCCCTTCAATATTTGAGATTTCTTCTATCTTTCTTTTGTGATATTGTCTCATTTCTTCTCTACGTTCCTCAGGGTCTCTTTTTTTATCATATTTTCTCAAACAATTTCTTCGATTTCACATGATAATAGAGTATGAAGTTCAAAAAATTTCCTTAAAAAATTTAGAAAAAAAATCAATTAAAAGAAACATCACAAAAGATTTAATTTCAAAAAAACTCATTTTAAAAATTTTGCAAAAACTACATACTTCAAAAAATTCGAGAAAAAAATTTCTTATAAAAGTGAAACGAAGCTCCAAATATTTCCTTCCAAGTCCTACAAAAATATTTCATTTAAAAAGTTGGACAAAAATTCATTTTAAAAGATTTACTTCAACCCAAAACACATACTCTTAAAAAATGTCACTTCAAAAAATGCCTCCAAAAAATGCCTATTGAAAATTAATTCCAACTTCTTAAAAAATGCCACTTTAAAAAATACTTCAAAAAAAGCCTCTAAAAAAATATCACTTTAAAAAATACTTCCAAAAAATGTCCAAAAGATGTCCTTTGAATATTAAGCCTAAAAAGAGTCCTTTTGAAATTAAGCTCAAATCCATACCTTCAAAAAAAATGATGCCCAAAAAACATCAAAAAAATGTATCACATACCTCCATGAAAATTAAGCCCAAATCCATACTTTCAAAAAAAATGAAGCCCAAAAAACATCCAAAAAATGTATTACATACCTCCAAGAAGTGTCCTTTGAATGTTTCTCCAAGAAAGTCATTTGAATGTTCCTCCAAGAAAAGTCCTTAAACTGAATGTTCTTTGAATGTACCTCCAAGAAAAGTCTAAAACCCAAAACAATATAAAACTCAAAACAATTCTTTGCAAAATCAGACGAAGACCCAAGACCTTTGTAAAATTAGACCAAATGTGCGAAAATATGTGAAAATAATGAATGATTTCGCGGCAATTTATATTGCCGCCAAATATTTTTTTGGAGGGGTTCCGTAGTATTTTCTGACCGACATAAAGTCAAGTAAAAGTTTGGCTGAAATTTTATAAAAAAATTTGACCGAACTTTTATGTCGTTAGACTTGATGGGTCATCAGCACAAAACGTAATTCGACCGAACTTTTTTTAGAGTTTGGCCGAACTAATGCGTCAGAAATTACGCAGAGCTAAGCTCTGAATACGTATCTTCAACTTTGGACTGATTAAACTTCATGAAACATTCTGAATTAACTATCGGAACCAAAACAAGCATTTTCAAAATTGAATCTACTTTCAGGAAATATAAATTTTATGGAATTTCATAAATATTTACTAATTTTAATTAATTTTGTAATAAAACGGGTGCAAACAATTTTTGAAGGTCATTATTATTCAATGAAATCATAATTCTGTATCTTCTAGAATACATTGTAAAAAAAATTGGAAAAATTATGTTGCATTACATTGGTCCGTCGTCTCTAATGGGTAGCTTTTAGATTTTTAGTTTATAATTTATATGTTAAGAAATTTCTTGCGTCGCGAAACATATTCAAAATATACAATTTTTTTATATTGGACCAGTTCAAAAAATTCTAGTAATTATGATATGCATCCATTGGCTTTGAAAATATGACGAACTCGAAGTAGACTCTATCTATATTGTTGTAAGACATTTTTTTTCTCAAAAACACAAATTTTCAAACAATACAACATTGCGTATTAACATGACTTCTTATGAATCCTTTGATTGTTAAAAAACATGCACTCAAAAAAATGCTAAGTTGACATATCAAATATGTATAAAAAAATTCCAAAAAATAACTAATAGAAAGCTAACAAAATTTCTGACAACTTTTATTTTTATCGCAAAATGAAATTCTAAACAGAAAATTTGTTTTAGCTTGCAGAAATTTGAAGAATTGAAAAAAATGAAAGTTTTTTCTCAAAAAAGGGCAAAAATTGTAACCCAACTTCACATTTTCACCCAAGTTACATTGAAGTTATTCTTGTTGTCTAAATACTATAAATGGTAAAACTCTAAAACTCTACTAATTTAGAAATCATTTAGGGTAAAAGCAGGAGAAAAAGATTAACAAAAAACCTTGCTTCTTCTAGCTGGTAAATCATTCATATACTGTCGAGTACTTTCCACATATTATTGAACAATACATTGAATAAACGAATACAGTAATTACACAGGAGGGGTAATAAGAAAAAACAAAAGAAAATAATCCAACACATGTTGTAGCTTGCATAAGTACTTATGTATTCTCATAATTCAGTGAAGAGAATCAATACGGATCAGAGATTTAGAAGCCAAGATCCATGATAAACAGAGCAAGGTTCAGGGTCCTCTGGTCACTGAATCCGTAAATAAATATTGAACTATCTTATATCCAGAAAGGAATAAACTAAGAAACTGGAAAAATACATCAATTTTAGAAAAATACAATAACCGAGATGCTTGAATGACGACTGATAAACTTTGAAGCTATTACAAGATTATACAATATAAAAAAGTAGAAAATGTAAATAGAATGTGAACTTCCACAAATGACAGCCCCAAGCACGGGGCTAACAAAATAAAATTTCAATAAACAATATTGGTACAGGGATACATGTAAACAAATTTCAAAAATATATATTCGGGGCACACATATAGCATCCAGTGAAATTAATCTATACAAAAATATTTACACACAGTGCCAAATACAAAAAAAAAATATGATATACAGTCATCTTCATAACCGAATTAAATAGTTGTAATGAGTAGCTAATAAATTACATTTAAACTTTGGAAGACTTATTTTAAACTTAACCCTTTACCCTTGGAGGAATGCAGGAAGGTAATGCATGCAAGGGGATTGAAGGCCAGAGGATGCTAGAGTCCTGTACATGCAGAGGGTTCTATCCTCAGTAAAATCCTAATGAAGCTTATTAAACTTAAAAATTAAACTGAAGATATGAGTAAAATTACTTGGATATCCATGGAAGTACCATGCTCTGGAGGACGCTTCAATTACCAAGACCCCAATACCAACTAGCAACTTGGAAACCAAAAAAACAAAATCAAAGACAGTGAGTAAACGAGAATAATGAGGAAATGCATATAAGATTTACTGCATTAATAAAGGTGTAAACTGGAAGACAAGGCATTACCTGAAGTCTGAAGCATTTTATCTAGGCATACTTAGAGGGTTACCCTCTGGTCCAAAAAAGGGAAAACGAAATGCAGGCCATAAACCTTCGGCCACAATAGGGATAACATCTTGAAACAAAATATAGTCAAGATCGTATGAGATTAAAATAACTCGCGGACGTGAGAAATTTTTTATATAGCCAAAGATGACATATTAAAAAACAAACATATTATTAACAAAGTCATATAAATTAAATAGTTAATAAAAATTTATAACCTTAAAATACAAATTATAAATACCAAAAACCACTATACCAAGGTTAACCATAACTAGAATTTTAACATTAAAACACAAAATATTTATAATAAAAAAACCATAAAATCTGCTTGTTCAATTTTCAATATATTTACCCTAACCTAAAATAAAAAAATTATTAAACATATTTAATATTGAATAATTAATATATTAATTTATTAAACATATTTAATATTGAATAAAAAATTATTAAACATATTTAATATTGAATAATTAATATATTAATTTATTAAACATATTTAATATTGAATAATTAATATATTAATTTATTAAACATATTTAATATTGAATAATTAATATATTTCTTTTCTAAATTGTGTTGTTGAAACTTTTCTATAACCACTTATTTTTCTTGTGATGTGATGTGATAAATTAATTTTAATTTTATTAAATTTCAATGAATAGTCACCATTATCATTATTATTTTTCATGAAATAAAAAAAAATTAATTGCATATCCCTTTTTGTCCTCCTCTAGAGCATGGATATATGTTATGAATATTTGTTAGATGGGATAGAGCAGGGATATATGTTATGAATATTTGTTAGATGGGAAAATTACGTTGACAACATATGTCAAATCAGAAAATGTTAGTGTGTTATGACGTTGCAAACGTAGGAAATGTAGTTTGATAGGCCTGCACAATCCAATATTCATTGATTCACTTTCAGAATCATTCATTGCACTCAATGGTCAATGGATTGTATGTTTGATGATATAACTAGGGTATTGGTTCATTGTATTGTTACGTCTGAACAACTTGATTCAATGGCCTGTTACATCTAAACAACATGACAAGGGCAGTTGGGTGTATCAGACATGTAGTCATTCTTGGTCTCGTTGTACATATTTTTATTATTTCAGTGGCATTTACCGAAATGGTGCTCGATTCACTGAATCAAGCCTAGCTGGTCTACCTTTGTCAAGTTAGGGATCACAAAACCTGGGACGTCTCTGCATTACATTTTAGCCGTTGAAACCTGTAAAACTATAGGTGGAGAAATATACAAAATAATGCAAGGTCGGTCCTTTAAGGAGCATGTCTGTTCTCCAGGAGAGCCTACACCCTACAAACTGATTATTCTGTGACATATCTTTTCATTTTCACAATCATCAATAGTTGTACTTAAAAAAACGTGAAATATTCCCCCTAATGCATTCGGGGGGCACCAAAATGGTAAATATTATTAACATAGTTATATAAGTTTGGCTAATGAATATTCATAAACTCATTTTAGAGGATGTCCGGTGACCCATTCTGAAGGAGTAATGGATGCTATGGTGTATTTCTGTATTCTATGTTTTCTTTTTCCAAAAAAGTAATGTATTAATTTAGAAATTATTATTATTATTATTATTTTTTTAATTTTTAGAAATTATTAGTAATTTCTAAGTCAGGTTTGAACCACTCTTTAAGAAATAGAATCTGCATCTTAAATAGAACAACATAATCTTAATACACTACAACAACTTTTTAATAATGTATTAATTTAGAAATCAATAGATTTCTTCATTAATTCTAAGTGGCCATATCTCAATTTTTAGTATGGCTGGATTTTTATAGATCGAGTGCCACACCCTAGCCTTTAGGATAACTAGATTTTTGCTCATGAAATTTCAAACCAGTGATTTTTACACCAAAAAGTGCCTTAACAAAACACCTTGTCACTATATACTCTAATGTCTTTGGATCCATTTTAAATTTATATATTAATATTTTTGATATCATTATTAATAATAATAATTTAGAATAAAATATAATTTAATTATTTTTTTAATTTTAAAAATGAAAAAAATATCTATAAACATAAGATTAACTTCATATCTCAATAATTTTTGTTTTTTAAATATATTCACTATTATTTATAATTGATATTTTTTTTATTAAATAATTAGATGGTTCAATAAAATAATTTATTAAATATATTCAAATTTTATATTCATTATTATTTATATTTGATATTTTTTATTAAATAATTAGATGGTTGAATTGTTTCTCCTGGTTTAATAAATTTATTTTAAGTTTATTAAATTTTAATAAGCATTAATATTACTATTATTATTATTTTTTTTAACACTCTTAATAGTATATCTTTTTGTCCTTCTTTGCAAGATGAATATATGTTAAATGAGATAATAATGTTTAATAGTATATCATTTTGTCCTCTTTGCAGGTTAAATATATGTTAGATGGGATAATACTAATTTTATTTTATTTTATTATTTTTTAATTTTTTTTCAGAAAGAAAAAGACGTTGTTTTTATATTGATATATATAAACAGTAAATTTCCATACATCATAGAGATGTGGTGTCAAAAGGCACATCCCCGAATATAGATCATCATTGGACAATATGAGGAGAAATGTATGTAAACAACCGACATAAAACTGTCATAATTAGACATAGATAGTCGTGTCATGTAGACATTAAAAGTATTAGACAAAAACAAAATTTCGAACAAACATATATGTCTATTCATCCACTTTACTGTTGAAAGTGATGATCATGACAACAGATGGTCCATAAAATTTAAAAGCCCAACTCGCATGTAGCAGTCAAAGAAATCAATATCCTCCAAATACATG
Organism: Pinus albicaulis; assembly: GCA_034641835.2. NCBI lineage: Eukaryota > Viridiplantae > Streptophyta > Pinopsida > Pinales > Pinaceae > Pinus > Pinus albicaulis. The sequence continues at coordinate 289,731,859 of CM076574.1, read as the reverse complement.
ATAATAGAAACTGGCTCGCTTGATGCATATATAAGAGGCTCGCTTGATGCAATGATATATAACAGGCTCGCTTGATGCAGTGGTCAAGCAGGTCCAATTAGGATGTTTTATTCATGGGATGGGAATGTCACTAGTCTAGATGAGTTTTCTGTCTCTATAATGTCCCACCTGCAAAATACCAAATACATACATATACCTTTTTTCGACAACCCATTAGCTCTAGTGTTGTTCTCCCTGTAAATATGATGCAAAGGAGGATAATTCATCTTTGCTCACAATTTTTTTGTTCTCAAGAACTATCCCTAAGATCTTTGTGAGGATAGGGATGAAGATCCCATAATGGCATCAATGATGAGTCTAGAATCTCGATAGATATTGTAACACCTTTCAGTTTCCACCAATTTTTTTTTTTCGAAACATATTTTCAATTTCAATTTACGAATAAATATGAGGATATCTGTTCCTCCTCCATTGTAATTTACATTAATTACAAATCTTTAGTTACATTAGTTACTGACCCTTTTATTGTGAATCTCATACTCAAAATAACCGCTGTTTCAATAATCTGTAATGAACCACTATTTTATATTCATAAGGATTATATGATCGTACCTGAAATGTTTCCTCTTGAATTTTCATTGAATTTATGGGTAAAACCCATTCCTTATGTTTAAATTATGGTCTACAATTACCACCTTCTTTTGGTGAATCATATTAAGGTATAATGTTACCTAACCCTTGTGGATCTATTATACATTTAACATCTTAAAAATACAATATATATACATATAAACTATATATGTATATATATCATTCAACATTATATAATAATGACATTATTATATATTACATTCTCCATAAATTAACAAGGTAACGTTAGAATCTTCATATGTAATACCACGGTATGGTTTTAAACTACCTCATACTGTTAGGAAGAAGTTCCTCTATTCGATTTTTAAATCCATACGATTTCGCTATAATTGGACTCTATGGTTTCGCTTATCATTAACCATTTTATTCAAAACCAATTTAACAACCCTATGTGCGATCACATCATTTCCAGTTTCGATGCAATTTAATTGCTTTGAGTACTTCGTACCCTATATTTTTATGGCTCGAATTCACGCCTCCAGAAAATTTAAATGCACTAGGGTAGTTGTCACTTTGGTTTATGTTTCTCCAATTTTATTTTGATTGCCAAATCCGCCAACTTGATACAGTGTACTTCGCCTTTAATACATGTGCTAAGTCAGGTGTAATAGTACACTGGTATTAAATTTGAACCTATCTGGCTTACCTATTGATACGATGGTTGACGCTTTTGAGATCTTCTACCCTCCAGTACTCTCAAAATTGGGCATCTCACAACACGTGTACGATGGAGATTGCCTGAGATTAGGATTTCAAAGGCGTATAAAAATTTTACACTCAATGTATGAATTCATTTTGCCTCTCGGTTCTGAGGGCTTCTGCAATTTTTCTCTGAAGTTCTCTTATTTTTATTTGCTACTATTAAAGAGAAATCGTTCCTCTATTTTGCTAAACATGCATCATGGAGATATGCGACGACAATCACGTCGTCTTAGCTCACCCAGGTAACGACTTCCCTTAATACATTTGATCGAGTCAGAGTTTTCCTTTCTCAATACTCTGCGATTAAAATTTATCAGTATTTACTGAATTTTAGAGTTAGAGGTTCGATGATAGGATGAATCGAACCTTTCGTTCAGTCCAAATTACTTTCATTCCATTTACAGTGATTATCGTATTGTTTATACGAAAGTTGATTTTTCTTTTATGAAATGTTCGTTCTTACCTCAGCGATTCTTAGTTAGTTTGATATAGCCGCGGTGATGAGAATATTAGCATGCATGTGTTTTTGGTGCCATCATCGTGATTCTGAGACGTTACAATGTCCTCCCGGGACTGATAAGGTATTTTCCATCCAGTTAATTTTTGGTGAATGAAATATTATCACTACTACCTCTTCTGGTTTTTCAAATATTCGATCTAGTTTTCTTTGTTAACAGTCCTGGTTTATTTGTTTGTTCCAGTAGCTTCGTTTCCATGCTTGTTATGATGGAAGGTAAGCCGTAAATTCTTCTTTCGTTTTCCTTGATTTAATCTTCTTTTAAATTTTATAACTACGATGTTGTTTTTATTCCGAATTCCTCTCGCTCCTTTTCTCTTGTTCGTTGCAGATATATGACAACTATAGTATTCTCTGTTAACAAGTTTATGAGGTTTTATGATTTCGGCCCAACTGTTAATCTTGCCTATTTCGTACTCACAGGTTGGTACCTCGTTCAAATCAACTAGAGGGAAAATAAATCGGTTTACCCTTTTTATTGTTGTTTCCATCCTGAGATTTTGGATATCATTATCACAAGTTTGTAATAATTTTGAACGATAATTTTGACCTGAATTTCTACCAGAATTGAGGAATAATTTTCTTATTTTGGAACATAATAAACTGTTATATATATATATATATATATATATATATATATATATATATATATATATATAAACCAAATCTCTATCGGTTTATTTGTAGAAGTTTCTTTGAAAGAATTATGTCTAGAAAATTTAATTCCGCTCCACTTATTTTCCATATTGATCATGCTCTAAAGTTTTAAGGAAATATTGTTAACTATAATTCTTCTTTCAGTATATTATAATCTGCATAATTATCCTTATATAATTGGATAGTTTTGATTTCACGAAGAATGTAGTTTCTGCTTCGATTAATTTTAATATAGCAGACATTATTCTGATAGTTATTTTTATTGAGTAAATTTCCCGTTTTCTTTTCAGTAGTCTATTAAGCAGACACATCTTCCATAGTTCATAAATTATTATGATGTGTTTTTGATAGCATAAGTAATATATTTTGTATATAGACATAATTATACAGTATTTCTACGTCTACAAGTGATGAGCTTATATTTTTATTTCTCAAACATGACTTATTTTATTCATTTCACAGTGACTTGATTCTCATCCATTTATGGACAAAATCTGTTGAGAAATTTATTTCCTGCAGTCACTCTATAGACATGTCTTAACTGTGCATCTATATACATACTAAATTTCAATTTCTGAAATTTATCGTTCTTCTAGTACTGCCGAGATAGATATATAAATGTTTGATTCACCAAGTTTAAGTCATAATAACTATATGTGATATTTTCATTATAGTGAGTCTCAGATAATCCGCCTCATGTTAATTAACTGTGTATACATGTATATTTCCCATGAAACTTTGACTGTGTTAATTTCTAGACAGCCTACTCTCATGGCTGCTTCCTGCTCTAACTGCTCTTTACTTCCTTATTATATAGAAATAGATTGATATATGCAGGAATTTATTTCTATTCTGCTTCTGTTTGTTTAAGGGTGGTGTATTTACTTTAGTACATCATTATATTTTCAACCAATTCCTATACAAGTCAGATTTCTGTTCATCTGATTCTATTTTAGATATTGGTACAGGAAATCTCATGCTGCTTTCTCCTATGTATACACACTAGAATCATTCTATTAAATCAAAAGCAGATTAAAGTTAAATCACTAATTTATCTGTGGAGTAATGTGTATCCTCAGATTTAAACCAACACTGGTTTAGAGATTCTGTTGGATTCTCCTCTACAGATTTCTATTTCTACAACTCTACAGAATTAAGAGGGTGAATTCCTTCTGTTCAATTCTGTTAAATGTAGAAACTAACAACTTTAACCTCTAAATCAAACAATCATGTGTCACCAATTTATACAAAAATGAAAAATAAAACCCATGCAAGCTTGGAGACATACCACTGTTGAAATTGACCAACCTCCCAACCTTAGAGTTCTTCTGTCTCCCATAACTCACCCCCGAGCTGAGATCATCTCCTAGAATAGACCAACCTCTAATCTATTCAGGAATAGCTTATTTAAGCTTTTTCTTCCCAAAGCCTGTTTCTAATTCTGCGTCCAGAATTACAGGATGCTTTTCTTCCTGTTTTCCTAGGCTTCCCATTTTAGGGATCTTTAAAGCTGCTTTATGCTTTTCCCAGCTTTTTACCTCTTCCCAACTACTCTCCACATCATTGGGGAAACTAGATTTTCCTCAAAATCTAATTTGGAATAAATTATTTCAAGGATTTTTGAAAGATTTTTGGGGAAATATTTGCCTCTATCCATCCTCATGGATTTAGCAAGTGATCTCACAATTCTCATTTGGTCAATCTGCACAGCATTATTTTATTTAAATTTCATAATGAAATATTTAATTACATCCACAAAATACTTATCCATTTTGGGTCCACTCCACATTAGGATTAAAGTTCAAATGTCTAGCTTTAAAAGAAAACATAAACTAGGGGGTGTTACAGATATTGACCTCAGTCAATCCCAATTTGTGGACATCCAATAACCCACTTCAGAGAGCCATCAACTCTGTCATGTTGTTAGTGCCCATACCACCATTCCAATAGATATGGATCCTTTCTGATTGAGATATCTTGATCCATGCACCACAATCCTTCACCCCATCTTGACAAGCCCCATCAAAGAAAATTGCAAGGATGGAAATGGGGTGGGGCGTAATCCTTATAGACTCATCGCATATTATTTCCTTGGAAGGTGCCCTGTCATTGATCCATCTCATTATAGTAGTATAAATATGAGGGATGTGTATTGTTTTACCTTCAAAGATACAGAAGTTCCTAGCAAGCCGTACTTCCCACATGAGGAAGTAAGGTAAGGATTGAAATTTCCCCGTCACCTTATCCCATCTGTGAGTTGCATCCATGAAATCCCCTAGAGACCATGAGGGTTGGAGATGAAAGTCACTGAACAGATTCCATATATTATGAACAACCATGGGGCAGGTGAAGAATATATGTTCCATCGTTTCATCATTTTGTAGACAAAAGACGCATCTACCCAGACCATATAGGCCCCTCTTAATGAGAGAATCCCATGTCAGAATTTTCTTCTTCCATACTAGCCATCCAAAAATTAGAACTTTAGTAGGAATTCTCCTATGCCAGAAATTCTCAGAACCAAGTGAAGTATAATCATTAATGGACAACATGTTTATATTTCAGTAATTTTCCTTCACAATCAATGATTCACCCTTCATTTTACTAGCCCATACTATTTTGTCTCTATCGTTACAGAGGCATAAGTCGGGCGCTTGATTTTTCTTCTTATACTCCTTCCATTCAACAACATCCTCACCTGTAAGACCCATTTGAGTAGCCATTTTTAGAATAGGCGCACTATGAGCCTAATAATGGATGACCTATTATATATATATAATGCCTCTATGTGCCAACCGGTGCACTAGCCACTGATGGATGAGGGAAACCTCTGTCATTCCCAAAATCTTTTCACCGCTCAATAGGATCTTTTTTCCATTACCAAATCTCCAAGAAAGTCCACCTACAAAAAATTGTATGATCTTTCTGAAACCAAACCACATAGCCGACATGGATCGAGGGTAAGTGAATTGGCGACAGTATAATATGTGTAGGGTGTCACCCAAAATATATTTTCACTTGAATATTTCTGACCATATACCTTTTCCATGAATGGAAGGCCAAAGAGATTTGGTGAGGAGAGATGAGTTGAAAACCCGGGTGTTTAAAATTCCCCATCCCCCCAGATGTTTCAGACATAATAATATCTCTAATTTTCATAGGTGATGCTTTTTTGCCATGTTAACCCTCCCCATAGGAACTGAGATATAATGGCATTGATCTGTGAAATATTTTTCTCCAGAATGTAGAAGAGATGACCCCAGAATATAATAAGCTAGGACATGACTTCTTTTATCATAATAAACCATCCTCCTAGAGACAACCACTTATGAGTCCATTTTGAGATTTTAAAGTTAAATTTATCAACAAGCCATAACCAATCCCTCACCTTATACCCACATGGTTTGATCCTGTATCCGAGATATAGAAACCCCTCTACTGCCAATTTAGATTGAACACCAAGAAAACCAACAATAAAATTAATCTCTGCCTCATCACCAAATTCACTAAGAAGGAAATATTTTTCCTTATTTATACATAGTCTAGAGGCAGCAACAAACCAGGTAAGAAAATAATGTATATAGAACCAGTGATTTATAATGAGCCTTCTAAAAATAAACAGATCATCAAAAAATAAGTAGTGGGAAATACTCACTGAATTTGAGAAGGAGAAACCAACAATGAAGCCCTCTCGCAATGGCATATTCATGAGGTTGCTAAAACCATCCATAACTAGTATTAATATAAGGGGTGACAAGGCACATCCCTACCTTAATCCACGTTCAACACCAAATAGATTAGTTGGCATCCCATTTATGATAACATCATATCTGACCGAGGTTATGCATTCCATCATCCATCGAATGGGTCCAATGGGGATCCCAACCTTCAGTAGAACAAGGTGGATATATGACTAGTCAGCTTTGTCATAGGCTTTGAGGAGATCGATCTTCATAATGAGGGCTTCATTTTTCCCAACGTGCATGGAATGCATAGCCTCTTGTGTAATAACTATAGCATCATATATAGAACGACCTTTAAGAAAATCATATTGCTCCAAAGAAATGGCCTTTGATAATGTCCCTCTGATCTTGGTAGCGACAATTTTTGAAGATATTTTATATATAATATTGCACAGGGAAATCGGTCTGAAATCCTAGAAGACCTTTGATCAAATGTTTTGGGAATGAGAGCCAAAAAGGTGGCATTCATGTTTGCCGGGATCTGCCCCAGAATCCGACCTTGTTCAATAATTCCAGTAATCTCATCAGCCATAATATCAATAAAATGTGTATAAAATTCCACCGACCAACCATCTGGTCCCGAGCATTTGTCATGGGAAAATGAATTCAGTGTCGATACCACTTCCATTTTTGTGATTTCTGAGTTTAAAACTCTGATGGCCTCATCATCAAACATACTCGAAACTTATTTTAATACCCAACGCTGACAATTTGAGTCAATGTTCAGGTCTGCTTGGTAGAAGGTTGAGAAATGCCTGTAGGCCTCCTCCTGAATCTCGTGTGTTGATGTAGCATAACTCCCATCATCTCTTTGAATGTGCCAAATTGTATTTTAATTCCTTCTATCATTTGAACTTTTATGAAAAGATTTTATATTTAGGCCTCCTTCCTCTAGCCAATTAATCATGCTTTTCAGCTTTCATGTAAGTTCTTTAATCCGCAGGATCTCCATATTTCTTTTTTGTAGTTGATCAATCAGCTTCTAAGTCTCCTGATTAGGTGCTTTATTTACAAATTTCGCATGTAGAATACAGATACTTCTAAATATATCATTTATTTCTTCCCGAAGAAAGTCCTTTTTTGTCTCCCATTCTTTTGTTAGGCATTTGATCCTTTGTAGTTTTTTATGAAATCTTTCCCATCCAAAAGAGCCCTCGAATGGAGTATTTTTGTTCAAAAATTCTCTAACCAGCATGTTATATTTGGGATCCTCTGGCCATGCTCGATTAAATTTAAATGGAATCCCCTTTCTCGTTTTCTCCTCACGGCATGAGAGAAAAATGGGCATATGATCTGAAAGATCCGATACCACCACCCCTGTCCTTAAAAGTCCCAGCTGGGAGAAAAGTGACTCACTCACAAAATCAGAAAGTATTAACACTATCAAATTTAGGTACTGTAGTTTACCTAAAACCATGGTACTTCATAACGATGGTACTTCACAGTCCAATAATTTATCACTTTCACAATCATTTATTGTACTCAATGGTCAATGGATTGTATATTTGATGATGTATGTAGCAAGGTAGGAATTTCAAGTAAAAAACACCCATCAAAATTTTGAACATTTCTACAAATTTATTATCTTATCTGTGTTGATATTTATAATAAATAAATTAAAGAGTATTTTTTTGTTGATATTTAAAAAAAATTCTTTAATAAGTACAACTAGCTTAGTGTAATGAAAGCCATGGTGCTTCTCTATATTTAATGCATTAATTTTCCATTTCTCATGATTTCTGAGTCAATCTGTTAAGCCACGATATGATCGTCCCTAAAAACACAAAATCTTTGCTTCCGAAATGGGTGTATTCTCCTCTTGACTAGGGAAGGAATCGCAATATTCCATGGCCACAGTGATCATAGAAATTCTTATGAAAATAATAATGCATTTAATTATATATATAATTTCAGTCCACTTTTTGTAAAATGTGTTGTGTGTACTTCATTTTTTTCAAAATATTTGCCTTATGTTACACGGTGTACAGTTATTGGCAGATTTATCCTCTCTTGCAATCCATGCAAATCAAGTCATTCTATACACTCAAAAAAATTCTGGTTTGCAATTAATTTTTTAATTGCGCCAAGAGGCGAATTCTAGAGCCCAGTATGACCCCGATGTGTAAGAATGTCGGAAGCCAAAATAAGAAAAAAATAAAGAAATAAAAATAAAAATCTAAATAATGTCTCCTTAAACAATAACTTACATAACCATATAAATAAAAAATTGAAAATTCATTAAAAATAAATTTAAACAATATAAATTTAAAATATGAAGAGGTTTACGAGAACTAAAAAAAGAGACATGGTAAATAAATAAAAATATAAATAAACCAGATTTATGGTAAATAAATAAAACCTCTATTTATACTTACTTATGGTATATAAATAAAATATAAATAAAATAGAGGTATGGTAAATAAATAAAACATATTTTTATATTTACTCCATAAACCTCTTTATATTTACAAAAACTAAAAAAAGAGGTTTTATTTAGGTGAACCTATGGAACAAATACCATGGGCCAAATACCATATTTATAAAATATGTATGGTAAATAAATAAATATAAAAGAGGTATAAAGAAGTAAGGTAAATAAATAAAAATATATATAATAGGATTAGAAATCAACATTTATATATGAAGTCTATGGGCCAAATACCATGGACCAAATTATTATTAATACCATGCATAAAAAAATTATTAACCCTAACATTAATATTAAATATTATTATTATTAAATCCAATATCCATATTAATATATTATAATATTAGTATTATTAAATTTAATAAATTTATATTAATACAATATTAATTTTGTTATGTTATCATATATATATATATAGATAAACTCTAGATATATGTGGGAGTGAATAACAAAGACATATGATAGAGGTGGAGAAATATGGAGAGTGACAAGGGATAGATGGAGATAAACTGAAGGAGAGGGTAGTGAAGGAATGGATAGAAAGAGAGGGAGACGAGTGAGAGAGGTAGAGAAGGGTAAGAGAGGGAGAGGGAGAAATAAATATGGAGGTGGGAAAGAGAGGAGAGAGGGAGGGAGAAGGAGAGAGGATTGGAAGGTATAGAGAGAGAGAGAAGGCGGAAGGGAGAGGGAAGTAGGAGAGAAAGAAAGATATAGGAAGGATGAGAAGAGGAGGATAGAGGGAGGGATAGAGAGATGGAGTTGGAGGGGGAGAGAGGGAGGGAAAAATAAAAACATAGAGTGAGAAGAGGAGAGAGAGGGAGTGACAAGGGAGATATGAAGAGAAAGTGTTTATGTTTAGGGGTGAGATAAAGAGACATAGAAGGAGTGATGGAGACAAGGGGGAAGAGAGGGAGTTAGAGAGGGAGAGAGGGAGGGATATAGTAACATAATTGGAGAGATAGATAGAGTGATGGGGAAGAAAGAGGATTAGAGAGAGAGAGAGAGAGAGAGAGAGAGAGAGAGAGAGATGGTTGAATAGAAGAGAGATAGAGAGAGAGAGTGTTACAGGTCAATTTGGGCACCATTCCCAATGACTTGGTTAACTAGACATCATCTCTAGAACCAATGAATAGGGTCTATCATTCCCTATCATTTCATTTGTTACATGCCCTAAGACAAAGAACAACATAAATCATCCATGAATTTCATCTGCAAAGGTTTCCAAGATTTGAAGTTTATAATATATCATATGAAAACTCACCAACACTGCCTCTAAAGGGACTAAGTGCGTTGCATATGAAAGTTACCCCACTCAAGGGTGATCTGCAAAGAACTTCCCAACATTCAAGGGTGCGTTGGTCACATTGGGAGCGAAATTATCATTGTTCGAGAATCTCATTTTGCCAGTGCCTTCTAGAAGAGTTCACATGTGTAATTCGAATTCATGTGTTCATTTGATACCTCTGAGACTAGGAACATGTCTTGCATATTATTAGAAAGTCATTGATTGTAAAAATACCTTCATCTCCTCTATAAATTGAGCATAGATATTAGTGTTCGAGAAGGAAGAATTTGAGTAGAGAAATCCAAGTGGAATTTCAATTGAGGAATTGATTTGATTGACATGCTACTGGAGAGGTGCATTGCGATGAGGCTAGGATGTTGTTGGAGATGGTGACACTAAATCAATCACTGGGTTGTAACCTCCCCTTCTATCCATTAATAAAGATTGTTGCTTACTTTCCCACATTGTATCTGTATAAGCTCATGTATTTCATATTATGAATTCTTATTTGATGCATATGGTTCATGTTTTATTGATTTAATTGAATAACTTGAATAGACATCTCTATTATTGCTATATTTTTCTGTTTAGTGTTCATCTTTGCAAGAAATATTTTGGCAATCTAGCTCAGATTTGAAGCTATAGCAAGAGCGAAAGAAGGAGAATAAGAAGCGCTTGGACTCCAAGTAAGTTCTTTGATCTGTTCTATGTGTCTGTTTATAGTTAGGAAAAGTAGTTGCAAAGTATTTAACCCATTGTTCTAGATGAGCACTACATCTAGGGAAGAATGTTTTATCTGTAATCCATAATTCCGCATAACAAATTGGTGACTCCACTCGGGAGTTTACCCTTCATCCTTATGGTATTTGCCACTGATTTTATCTGTTTATTCACCCAGTAGCATTTACTCAGAAAAATTAGGCTTTTTGAAATAAAAATATGCATTAGAAGTGTGTTAAACAATTCAATTTTCATTCTCTGATTGTGCTCAACGCACTGTTGAATAGGACACAGTCCTTTTCATAGCACTTTCTCTCTTCCAGGGGTGCATTGCAATGCACTGTCTCCCCTTAGTGACTGCGTTGCCCCCTAGAATCAACCAAATTCCATTGAGTTTATCATTGCATTTGCTTTCAGTTTGTTGTTTGTTGTGCTTTAAAGAGCCTAATACCTCAGATTGACCAGTGACCTTACCAACCTCTTCCTCCTATGAAAGAAAAGTTTGTTCAATGTTTATTTAAAGCATTTTTCTTTATCATTGACGAATTAATTTCAAAGTATTCTCATTGATGCATTAGATCCATTTGATTTTGAAAAAGGAAATTGTCATTTAATTCTTCATTTCTTGAGAGGAGAAATTGTTGTTAAATTTCTCTTTTTTTCTTCAAAAGAGAAATTGTTGTTTAAATTCTTCATTTCTAAAAATTAAAAGGCATTCGTTTTTATTGATTTGGTGCACTTAGTTTCTTTTATGCATTCATAACATCAAAGGGACTGAAAAGTAAAACTTGCATTTGCATATAGTGGATTGTGTGTTTTGAAAAAGGAACAATTAGGAAAGCTACATTTAGTTTGTGCTCTTTGATTTGTTTTCTCTCAAATTGATTGCTCTTTCCCTCTAGTAGCTAGGGTTTTCATTTAAAAACTAAAAGTGAAAGATTGCTTGTCATTTTAGTTTTCATTTTAGGAATTTCCAATACATCATCGCAGTGAACCTTGAAAGGAAAATTGATAAACAAGATCAACTTAAAATTTATCTCAATTTACCTAACAAAGCATTGGAAATAATGATAGTATTTGGAAGGTCTAGGCTAGAGACGTGTTCCAGCATCATAAAAAATAGTAACTGTCGTTAATTGTATGTGATACATTTCAAGTGTGATACCTCACTCCACGTATGTAAGTATATCATAGCTCATCGATGTAATTTCGGTGTATATCGGTCGATGTTAGAGTACAAAAAGTATAAAGGGGTGCTCTCACTGTGCGATTTCACATCAGATAGTACTAATACAGACTTGGGCCTCGGCGTACCTTCGGGTATGTTTGGGAGGAAAAATTTAGGTTGCTATCCATCCATAGTGAACCAAGTCAGCTGCGTTGTAAATTGTGATACACCGAACAAAACATTCGGGGAGATTGCCTACCCGTACTTCTTGGTTTTCCAAGAGGTATTCTAGAGTTCACAGTTTCTTTGTAAATGCTTTTGTCTAGCAATACCTTTTTTTTGTTTATTTATTTTTGGTTAAAATAAATCTGTAATCGTGGAAGAACAAAATCCTTTGCGTATATTAGCATTGAAACCACCTTTACCACCAGAAGTTACTCCTGGTCGGCAAGGCAACAACAATCTACCGAATTAAGTACTATTCGTACCTCCACTGAAACATCATCTTCCCATATATTAGAGTTAGCTCAAATTTTTTCTACACATCTCGGTTTGTCTACTGTTGTTGAAAAAGAGTTCTCATAGCTACCCGTGGTCACGATCCATCCAATTGGTGAGACCATAACTCTTGGACTCGACGTTGTTCAACCAGAAGTTGATCCAGATCTTGTCTCCTATTTTCCAGAACATCTGAATCCCGAAGTCGAACAATCAGAAGTTGTTCCTACATTAGTCATCCCACAAATTTCTGTAGCCATTGAGTCTTCCATATCACACATTCAACCACTTGAAATATACTTTGGGCCTGATGGTGAAATACTTCCACCTAGTTTAATTTCGATTGAATAAATCCCACAAAACGAGACACCTTTGACTCCAACCCATTTTCGGGAGGATCTTTACCTGTATGAGTCTTTTCCTCAATCACCACTCTCTGCTTTTGTTTATCCTATTCCTATTCAAAATCCCATCGATGCAAAAGGGTATACGTTTGGTCAAGTAACCATGCATGAACCAACATCGTCGGTTGGGCCATCTTTTCCAATTACGTCAGCACCTGCCCTCGTTACCCCGTTGATGTTTACAACTTCACCAGAGTCATATTTTCATGTTGGCCCTGTGGTCCCATTAGGTTATAAATCTTTATCTGGAATTTTCTCTGGTGCATCTTCAAATCCATGAACTTTACCAATGTCATCGTCTGGTATTATAACTGCTAAAACTATATTGAGTACTGGAAAAATTGATTATTTATACACATCATCAAGGAAATATCAAGCCGGTCCTTCTGGGTCTATTCCATCAAGTACCATATCAACTGGTCTCCCAACATTTGGAGAGCAATATTTTCTGTCTTATTATCCTCCTCATCTTGGGGGCCAACCTTTGGTCACCCACTATGACAGTACTCCATCACTTTTTGGTCAACCTAATGTCGAAATCAATGTTTTTCAATGGCAGCCAACTCTGCCTATCCAACCACAAACTGTTTTACACTCGTATCAACCAGTTCAACCTGTTACACCCACATCATTTCCACTTGTTAATACATTTTTACCCCTATTACATAATCAAAATTTTTTACAACAACCTTTTCAAGAAGGTCCTTCAACTCAATACCCTCAAATATTGCGTCCACAGATTCCAAATCCTTCGGTTAATTCACAACAACCTGTATCTGGAATCATTTATTCACAAGCACAAATACCTCAGACTTCATTTCAACAAGTATAATATCCAGGCTTTGGTCAGTAGAATCCTCAAGCGTTTGTTTTTCAAAAAAACCCCTACTGGGTTACCAGCAGTAGATTCCTTATGCTAGTGCTCAAAGGCTTGTTGCTCAAGAAATTCCATCTTATCCTGGCTATTCTCAACCCGACCTTAATAGATAGTTGCCCTTTGTTGCAACTTTATAGTTACTAGATTTAAATCGGCTAACCAATGATCCAATCAACTATGCTCCTTGGTGGTTGGTGATACCTCAAAAATTTCCCTCGAATATTCCTAAGTTCAATGGAAACCCTGGGGAAGACCCATCGACTCATTTCATGACTTATCATTTATGGTGTTCATCAAATTCCCTAAATGATGATTTTGTTCGACTACGTCTTTTCCAGTGTACGCTCATGGGTCCAGCTGCAAAATGGTATATTGAGTTACCTAGATCTTCTTTTGATAATTTAACTGCCCTAGCTACTCTCTTTTTTACTCAATTCTAGTTACCCATCCGATATGAAACTGGAATGGAACTCTTGACCAATTTCAAACAGGTTAATGCTACTCACATTTCTGATCATATTCATGAGTGGCGTCATTGTCGTAGAATGGTTAAGACATTTGTTCTGGATCAGCTCCTTGCTGAGTGGTTCATTAAGTCCCTGTTACCATCTATAACTGAGGATGTGGCTAAGGGTGGTGTCATCACAGAAGATCAGGTTATTTCTCGTGCCCTATATTTAAACTTGATTTATACTCAGTCTGGCATGCTCTATGAAAAAATTCCTAATGCGCCGAGATCTAATTTTATTGTTCCTCCTCCATTAAAGAACTCTCATGCCAGAGACGGTTTGATTGGCACTAAAAGCACACATCATACTACTGCATCTGATCCTGCACCTTCTCCCGAAATTAATGTCGTGTCGTTTGATAAATGAAAATGTGACAAAAAACTCGAAATTAAGAAAACGGGGAAATCTAATAAAAATCAAACTTCTAACCTGCAGGAAAGATCATCTGATCAACCGTATGGACCTAGGAAACCTCATTATCCATGCATAATTTGTAATGAGGAACAATTTTTTCAAGATTATTCTCACCGCACTGAAGTCTCAAAGATCATTAAGACTTCCAATGCATCAGTTGTGTTGACAGATCCGTTTCCGAATCCAGACAAAAATTTGGTTGCTATGGATCGAGCTTCTAGTTCCCAAGTACTTAGGCTATCTGTCACAAAACCTTCAACAAATATTTTAGTGTCAACGTGTAATAAATATTATGGTATTCAGGCCACTGATCAACCTACTACCTCGACTACGAATCTGTCTACGGAATCGGTACTACCCACTACTATTCATGAATTGACAATCAAGCCACCAAAGGGAGTAATTCAAAAATTGACATATAATCCTCGAGAAAGAGCTGCTCAAAATTAGAATATTTTTGAAGATTTGGCTCAATCCCCTTCATCTATGTCTGTTCTTGAGGTATTACAAAATTGTCCCTTCCAAAAACAGGCTTTATTGTCAGCTATTGGTGGAATTGATCTGATTATTTATAATCTTGTCATCTTTAATCATATGAGCTATGTGTCGCAACTTCCAACAGAAATGGCATTCTCCATACAAGTAAATGTTCTCAATCACCTTGTTCATCGTACTATTATTGATGAGGGAAAATATACAAGCATTATGTCTCTAAATTGTTGGAAGTCACTTGGCTCGCTGTGCTTATCTCAATCATCAACGACGTTGAAGGATTTCAATAGACATACATATAAGCCTTTTTGTATTATTAATAACCTGCATGTTGAACTAGGGGGAAAAATAGTGAATGTTGATGTCGAGGTTATTGACGGACCCCTTGAATATAATATCATACTTGGAAAGCCATGGGTATTTGGAATGACTAAAATTGTTTCTATATATTTTAGAATGATTGCCTTTCCATATAAAGATACTATCACAGTCATTAATCAGTTATCCTTCTTTGCCTCTGCTTCACAGGTAACCAGAAGTGTTCCATTCGTTCACGCACCCAAACTAGCACTTTAGAACATTGGTGTAGTAGTCTTAAAGGATTCCACTCTCATGGGAGCCTTTTCATTACCTCCGCCTGCGACGTCGACAGAAATTGCAAGTATAGAGGCCTGATACATGATCTCTTCCACTCCATTTGGCTTAAGGGAGAGTACAGATGATTCTGAAATTGTTACGTTGGATGAGTTTCTGCCGCCCAACCCTATTGATCTGGGATATAAATCAATCTATCTGGCTTGGGCGAAGAATCCGAAATCAACATCGTCGGTTTTTTGGGTTGATCATTCCTTAGAATTTGGTACTCCATCTAATCCATTTTCCTCAATTTTCTTGATAGATGAGAATATTTTGGAAGCCATGATGTCAGAAGGAGAACCATGGGAAGTTTATCATCATCATTCCCATCTTACTGATTATTAAGAAAATCATCTTAGTGAACTATATCACCCATCAATAAAAAATTATTTTCGAATTCTTTACATATTAATGCAAGCGATTCCGATCGAAATATGTCAAATATTGAAGAAACCAATTTTATTGATATTTTGACCAAACCTGATGTTGTAGAAAATATTCATGTCAGTGTATCTTGTTCTCCATCAGAACTCAAATCATATCGCTCTCTATTTCATGAATTCTTTGAAGTATTTCTTGGTCTTACGAGGAAATTATAGGTATAAATACTAGTATTGTTGAACACACTATTAATATGTATCCTAATGTCAAACTGGTGCATCAACAACTTTGTCCTATTCGTCCAAAGAAAGCCACTGCCATCAAAGCAGAAGTTGAATTTATTTTTTGCGTGCTGGTTTCATTTACACTGTTCCACTAACTGAGTGGGTTTCCAATATTGTTCCCGTCATGAAAAAACAAGGAACCATTAGAGTGTGCGTCGATTATCGGGACGTCAACATTGCTTGTCCAAAAGACAACTATCCTACTCCCTTTATCGACCAGATTATTGATGATTGTGCTAGATGTGAATTTGTTTCGTTCATGGATGGATTTTTCGGCTACAATCAAATCAACATCTGCCCAGAGAATCAACATAAGACAACATTCATCTATCCCTGGGGAACATTCACTTATAGGAAACTACCATTTGGTTTAAAGAATGCTGGGGCAACATTTTAGAGAGAAATGGACTATGCTTTCAATGAAATCAAGCACATTGTTCAACCTTATCTAGATAATTTACCTACGCATTCACGAAATCAGATTGATCACTTGATGCATTTGAGAGCTATCTTCTTATGCTGTTGACACTACAAAATATGCCTCAATCCACATAAATGTGTGTTTTGTGTTAGTTCTATTCGTTCGCTTAGATTCGTAGTCTCAAAAGAAGGAATTTGAATCGACCCATTGAAGGTTCAGGCCATTCTTGATTTTCGTGCCCCATCAAAATTACTTCAGATAAAGAAACTTCAAGGAAAGGCTAACTTCCTAAAAAGGTTCATTCCAAACTATGCAAAAATGGCTAAAGGATTTACTCGACTCTTGAAATAGGGGGTTCCCTTCAATTGGGACCAAGTTGCACAAGCTTCTTTTGATGTTGTGAAGGATACTCTTGTCAAAGCATCATTAATGTATCCCCATAAATGTCAAAATGATTATTTCCTATATATCGCCACGACTGAAATGATCATTGCTATGGTTTTGATCCAAGTAGAAGATGGAATTGAACATCTGATCTATTATTTGAGTCATAATATCAATGATACAGAAGTTAAGTATTCGTATGTAGAAAAGATTGCCTTGGAAGCTGTTCAAGTTGTCAAAAGATTTCGCCACCATATCCTATTCCAAAAGACCACTGTCATTTCGGATTGAAACCCCATGAATTATATCTTATCACATCAATTGCTAGGGGGGAATATTCAAAATGGATTTTCATTTGCAGGAATTTGATTTGGAATTCATCAAATCCAAGTCAAAAAAGTCTTTAGTTTTGGCTGAGCTTCTCTCTAACCTTCCCTCTGATAGTACTGTAACTACATCGGAACCATCAAATTCCTGACAAGTGTTTGTTTCTAATTGGATCATATGATCCTTGGTATGGATATTTCTTCATTTATCTCCAAACTCAAACTTTTCAACCTGATACATCTCACTCTGAACAATGACGTATTTGATACCAAGCTAAATATTATCTGATCATTGGTGATAAAATTTATTATCATGGTGTCGATAATGCCATTTTAAGGAGGTTCCTCACTCATGAGGAGGCTGAAAAGGTTTTAAATGATTGTCATGCTCGGGCTTGTGGTGGAAATTTATCTGAATACGATACTGCGCAGAAGATACTCTGCACCGGTTAATTTTGGCCTAAAATATTTCACGACTGCATCCTCGTGGTCAGAAGTTGTCATGCGTGCCAGATTTTTTATCGTAAAATCTGCAAATCGCGAGTGCCAATGAATCATGTTGTCTCTGTGGGACCATTTTAAAAATGGGGTATTGACTTCATGACCTATAACCCTCGTTCGTCTAGGGGAAATGGTTATATTATTTTCGCAGTCGAATACTTTGTCAAATGGGCCGAAGCGATGCCTACATTCAACAACATAGGACAAAAAATTGCATTATTTTTCTTTAATCATGTTATTGCACGGTTTGGGGTTCTGTAGGCTATCGTTACAGATCATGGGAAGAATTTTTCAACCACATGATGACATAATTAACTGCCAAGCTAGGATTGTCACATGATAATTCTACTCCTTATTATCCATAATCAAATGGACAAATTGAGGCTATTAAAAATATTCTTAAACGTATGCTTCAACGAATGATAGGATTTCGTAAAAGAAACTAGCATCTGATCCTATACTCAGCCTTATGGGCGTACCTAACCTCGGTGAGAAATGAAACCAGATTTACTCCCTTTCAATTGGTGTATGGTCTGGAAGCTATCTTGCCAATCCAATGTGAAATACCATTATTAAAACTCGCAAACAACTTGTCACCTGACACCTCAGAAGAAGAAGCATGTCTTTTTAACCTCATCCATCTTGATGAAACACGTTGTGAAGCCCAATTGGCTAACGAAGTGCATAAGAGACGTATGAAGGCACAATAAGACAAAATTGTCTAGCCTTGAATTTTCTCAGAGGGTGACTTGGTCCTACTTTATGATCAAGAAGCTGATGTAATAGGTATAGGTAAATTTGAGCCATTATGGCATGGCCCCTATATTGTCAAAAGAGTTCTTGTTAAGGGTGCTTATGAGTTAGTTGATTATGATGGGATTTCGTTGGCACAACCTAGAAATGGGTTGTATCTGAAATGTTACTATGATTAATCATGAGTGTAGTAATTTTTTGTATTATACTGTATATATGTGTTGTTGATTTGCATTCACTGTCTTAGTTTGTTTTTAGAGTTTTCTCGATGTTAGTAATCCACTTTACATTTCATCGCAGATGTCTGAATCTTCAGAACCATTTTTTGGATATGTTGATGGTGCTAGTCATAGTACGCAGAATCTATCCTCTGCAGTGTGGGCCATTTTTGCTCGGAAGGACGAGTTAGTGAGTTTTCAAGGGATTTGTATCGGTAGGTCAACGAACAATATCACTGAGTATAGCGTGTTGATATAAATTCTCTTTGATGCCATTTCATTTAGTATTAACCACATCAACATAAGGTTAGACTCACAACTTGTGGAATTACAACTTACTAGTGTTTATGTTGTTAGAAATCCAACACTGCATAGATTGTTCCTAAGAGTACGAATTTTGGAAAGACACTTTGATTTTATTCAATATCAAGACATTTCTAGAAATTTGAACACACTGACTGATTCTTTAGCTAATCAAGTTTTAGACAGACATTTGTAACACATGTAAAGAAAGCATTCACATCATTGAAGAAGATTGCACAATAAACATAGGAAAACACTGAAATCAAATAGATATATAGTTATAGATTTTTACAAAAATTTGTGCCCAAGACACATTAGTCATCTGACCTCAAAATGTCAAAAGTAAACTAGTGGTTCTTGTGGTAACACGCTATAGATCTAGCTATCCTACGTAGTAACAACATCCAAATGTTAGGAACACCTATAGTGTGATGTTGCAATCGTATGGGTAACTCTTCGATTCGTAAATCCCGAATCCCAAAGGTCAGCCCCTCTATGTGCTGTTGAAGCTCAGCCATATCAAGATCATGGAGGACTGCTCTCCCGGCAACCCTCTCTGTTGGCTCATCTGCTACATGCTCTGGTTCCTCCATTGGTTGAACTTGACCAACATCTGCATTACATCAAAAATTTAGTTTCATCTTGGGAAAACATAAAAAATACAAAAACATTGTATAAACCTTAGGAAAATAAAAAACATGGTCAAAACATTCTTACCCATTGCACCCCACTAAGCACCTTCTTGTAAAGATAAATTTGGATCTCCTCGGAAATCAATGCCTGCGTATGCATACTCATCAATGGCGAAAATTTGTTGCCTGAACCAGGTGAAGAACGCAGTCGAGAACACAATGGTCGATTGGCCTACATGCTTACCCATTAGTTATACCCATCTCTGCATCCATGGGTCTCTAGGATCAGACACATCCAGTGTCACATGTTGTAGTTGCATCAGTGGAATCCGTTCTAAGGCAAACGATATGAGGATCAAACCATAACTAAAGTTCTTCTTCCTTCCTCCCTTTGCTTTGTTCAGTTGTTCTTTTATCTGATAAAGTATAGCTTCAGACCAATTGAAGACTGTTGGTTCCATACACTCTAGCGCGTACTGCATATACGATCTATTTGCTACATGTAGTGTAATGGTGATAGCAAGTTTTTCAATCGTGAAAAGGATATTTCTCAAAGGAAAATATCTAACATCCTGGATGTTTATCTTTCCATATTTTCTTGGCTCTGCCCCTGGATAACAATGTTGCAAAACATAATCTCCCACAATCTCTCCTCCAACAATAGACCTTGAGAGCGAAATAGGCAAGTCTCTCCTTGACAAACCTGTAAGAAAGTATACATCCTCTACTCTTATGGGAACCACTTGGTTCTTAATATGAAATTCCTTGATAACTAGATCCCATGCTCGAACTAAGAACTCCAAGAGTTATATTTGTTGCCTCATCCCTGACAACCAGAAGTACTTTGAAAGTCCACAATATGTAAGGGCTCTTACTGTGCCTGGATCATTTAGGGTAATCATATCCCGTTCTTCATGCTCTCTTTCCCTCCAAGTAATCATCATTTTAATCTGTTGAAAACTTGAAATACAACCATAATAACCATAAGATTCCATTCAATGCAAAAAATCGGGAAAATTTTGGGCATAATGAAAAAAACAAAAATGAAGATTGCGCCCAACGCAACCTAGGACAGGAGACAGTGCATTATATATGCAAGTAGGCTTCATTTTAGCTGCTATGAAATACACTTTTTGATGTCCAAGGGTGCATTGCCCTCTTTGGAGCAGAATTTACCCTAGGGACCCAAAAACCATAAAAAATTGAAATGAATGGAAATGAAATGAATACTGAAGGAAAGAGAGGGTTCAGGGCACTAACCTGGATCAAATGGTAATGAAATCCTTCCACAGAAATGATTGCAATCAGCAACTGAAGTTCGGGGGAAAAATCAGGTTCAGAGCTCCAAAATGCAAATGCTAACTATGGAATGGTGAAAATGAATAGTAAAAACTCTTTTTAATAGCCATTTAATTGTTTTCAAATCATATTTATTGCTATGACTATGTTCTTATTATGTTTTTATCATGAAACAAGTATTTCTAATCCTTTTGATGTTGTTCTGAACAGGTCTTACAACTGATGAACATATTAGTCGTGCATATTTATTTCAAGAACAATTTGACCACAAAGCATACTTTTTCTCCTTATTTTTCAAGCTTTGTTAAAAACAAAAAGGATTTGAAGCACACTTTTATCTCTTTTTTGAGCTTAGATAATAGAAAAAAGGAACCCCTAGAGTGTTCTTTCAACTCTTTTCAGACTCCGATAATATGAAAATATTGCCAAGCACTTGTCTTTTCGAGCTCGTAAAAGTAAATGAATTGACATCTACTCAGTATAAGTTTAACCCTTTTCTGGACTGAGACAGATTATTTAAAAAAAAGGAATACCTTGGTCAAACATGAATAAAGAGGTTCTCTCAGATATTATTTTACACTTTTTTGGATCTGAGCGACAACTTTACGAAAAATTACTTATGGAGTTTTCTTTTGTCCTCTTTTTTCAAACTCTCTAAATATGAAAAAGGACTGGGATATCACTGTCATTAATCTCATTAAAACATAAAATAGTGACGGGCTTGTCAATCATGGCAAGAATCGAGTTTCATTCATCGCTAGGCTCGTTAAATTATTAAATAGCGATACTTTATTCACCCAAAGGGTTGAATTATAGATCAAGAAAATGTTATCCTTCTCAAGCTTGTTAAAAAATAAAGAGGTACTGTTTGATAAATAACTGCGGAAAATTTGGGAAAGTGAACAGAACTTTTTATGGTACCAGGGCACTCTTGAAAATGACACTTCACTCCATCACCATGACTATTTGGTTTGGGTAATATTATTGATGGTTCATTCATACCTATGGTTCATCATACCTTCACTTTGGTTTTGGTTCAATTTCGACAACTCATCTCAATGTCGCCGATATGTTCAAGAGAAGTCATCCAGTGAATACTCATCCTTCTGCAATACTCATAAACCTTCATTCTCATGACAGTCATCCCTGAACATTGCTATATCAAGTCATACCTTTGTCTCTAAAGTTAGTAACTCCCGTTTTGAAATAAGGTGGCTTCTTGTCGACTAAAAATCATTATCCAGGAAGTTCACTTAGAAACATCATATTGTAGTACCATGAGGCTTGTTACAACATCGACAAGATCCTCGCTTCCATACTTTTTACCGAAAGATTTTGTTTGGCGTTTTACATCAAATCATCTATTCACGCCTTACGAAATGTACTGTAGTACCTTGAGGCCATTAACATCAATGGTGGTTCTCTCGTGTTTGTTAACAACTCACATCATTAGCTGGTAATCAAATGATGTCTTCCCATGTTCGACTACAAATCATATATTCACATGGCTAGACTTGTACCCGAATGATCGAGTGAACGAGATAAGAAGACCCCGGATCTAGTTTCAGCTATCCGGGCTGCAATTTCAAGATTTTTGTACACATCATCCGTATGATGAACTTACATACAGATCGTCATCTGAACATGGGCCTGTATCTATCGGCATGTCTATATTGGGAAACATTCCAATATAGATGACTTTTTGAATTATGTACATGTTATTAGAAAGTTTATGTGATGGGCATGGGAATGCCTTCCCTTATCAATTATGATCAAGAGGATATATCATGATGTAATGAATTGTAGAATTGATGCAGGTCGCCACTCTACTTCTTCTCTAACCCATCACAATGTAAAGCATCTCAATCAAAATATTGTTATTATTATTCTAACTTCATGCTTTAGGGGGGAAATTGTTATAGGTAAATTTGGGCACCATTCCCAATGACCTAGTTAACTGGACATCATCTCCAGAACCAATGAATAGGGTCTATCATTCCCTATAATTTCAGTTGTTACATGCCCTAGGACAAAGAACAAGACAAATCATCCATGACTTTCATCTACAAAGGTTTCCAAGATTTGGAGGTTATACTATATCATATGAGAGCTCACCAATGTTGCCTCTAAATGGACTAAGTGTGTTGCATATGCAAGTAACCCCACTCAAGGGTGTTATGCAAATAACTTCCCGACATTCAAGGGTGCGTTCACATTGGGAGTGAAATTCTCATTGTTCCGGAATCTCCACTTGGCCAGTGCCTTCTAGAAGAGTTCAGATGTGTCAAAATTCGAATCCATGTGTTCATTTGATACATCTGAGACTGGGAACATATCTTGCCTATTATTAGAAAGTCATTGATTGTAAAACTACCTTCAGCTCTTCTATAAATTGAGCACAAATATTAGTGTTTAAGAAGGAAGAATTTGAGTAGAGAAATGATGGTGGAATTTCAATTGAGGAATTGATTTGTGTGGCATGCTACTGGAGAGATGTGCATTGTGATGAGGCTGGGATACTGCTGGAGATGGTGACACTAAATCAATCACTAGGTTCTAACCTCCCCTTCTATCCATTAATAAAATTTTTTCTTACTTTCCCACTTATGTATTTTTATAAGCTCATGTATTTCATATTATGAATTCTTATTTGATGCATATGGTTCACGTTTTATTGATTTAACTGAATAACTTGAATAGACATATTTATTATTTCTATCTTTTGTTGTTTAATGTTCATCTTTGCAGGAAATATTTTTCCGATCTAGCTCAGATTCGAAGCTACAGCAAGAGCAACAGAAGGAGAATAGGAAGTGCTTAGACTCCAAGTAATTTCTTTGATTTGTTCTGTGTGTCTATTTACAGTTAGGAAAAGTAATTTCAAAGTATTTAACTTTTTGTTCTAGATGAGCAATACATCTAGGGAAGAATGTTTTATCCGTAATCCATAATTCTGCATAACAAAGAGAGAGAGAGAGAGAGATGGGGGGGGGGGGGGGGGACAGATAGAGGGAGATAAAGGAAGAGAGAGTACTGGAGAGATAGGAAGGGAGTGTTGGGGGAAGAGAGAGGATTGTAGGAGAGAGAGAGAGATAGAGATGGGGGAAGCGAGAGGGAGGTAGGAGTGAAAGGGAGAGGGATGAAGGAAAGGAGAGGCAACTTGAAAGAGAGGAGGAGAGAGGGAGGGAGATAGGAGGAGAGAGTGAGGGATAGTGATATGGATTTGGAGGCGTATAGAGGGAGGGATAAAGAGATGGAGTTGGATGGGGAGAGAGGGAGGGAAAAATAAATACATAGAGAGTGAGTAGTGGAGAGAGGGAGGGAAAAAGAAATACATAGAGAGTGAGTAGTGGAGAAAGGGAGGGAGTGACAAGGGAGAGATGGAGAGAGAGTGTGTATTTTTGGGGGTGAGATAAAGAGACAAACAAGGAGAGATGGAGAGAAGGGGGGGATAAGGATATAGAGAGGCATATAGTAAAAAATTTGGAAAGTGAATATATAGAGAGAGAGTTGGGAGAGAAAGGAAGAGAGAGAGTGAAGGGAGGTAGGGAAAGGGAGATTGCGTGGGAGGGTGAGAGAGAGGGAGGTAAGAATAAAGACATAGAAAGTGAAAGGTAGAGAGAGAGAGAGGGAGTGATAAGGGATATGGAGAGAGAGGGAGAGAGGATAGTAGGAGGGAAGAGAGATAGAAGTGGGGGAGAGGGTGGGGAGGGTAAGAGAGAGAGAGAGGGAGAGGAGGAGGGAGTGCTATATATATATATATATATATATATATCTGTGTGTGTGTGTGTGTGTGTGTGTATTGGAGAAAGCGAGTGTATGTTTTGGGGTTAATATAGAGAGACAAAGGAGATAGAGATATAGATGGAAGGTGAAGAGAAATAATAGATAGATTGAGACAAGGAGGGAGGGACAAATAGATTGATAGATATGGAGTGAGAGAGCGTGTGTGTTTGGCGGGGTGAGAAAAGGAGACGAAAAAGGAGCGATGGAGGGAGATATAGATATAGATGGAGGGGGGAAAGAAGAAAGAATATTTCTTGCACCAGATGCATGGATTTTAGTGTACATGGTGATTTCTAATCATATTCGATTGCTTGCACTAGATGTATGGAATTTAGTGTAGATGTTCATTTCTAATGATATTTGATTACTTGCTAGATGAATTCATTTCAATGTAGATTATTTCTAATCCTCTTTGATTTCTTGCACTAAATGCATTGATTTCAGTGTAGATGGTGATTTCTAATCCTATTTGATTGCTTGCACTAGATGCATTAATTTCAATGTAGATGTTCATTTCTAATTATATTTGATTGTTTGCACTAGATGAATTTATTTCAATGTAGATGATTTCTAATCCTATTTGATTTCTTGCACTAAATGCATTGATTTCAGTGTAGATGGTGATTTCTAATCTTATTTGTTTACTTACACTAGATGCATTGATTTTAGTGTAGATGTTGGTTTTTAATCATATTTACCTACTTTCACTAGATGCATTGATTTCAGTGTATGTGTTGATTTTTGATTTGATGTAATTGGATGTATGATGGTACATTAATTTTAGAGTCATTGGATTAATAGTGTGCATTTATTTAGTTGTAAGCACAAAACTTTCCTTTTCATATAATCGATATGAAAAGATGACAAAATTAACAAGCATTAAAATAAGAATAATAGAAGAAAATGGTTTGAGATTTATCACAATGAAGACTATTTGTAATTGAATACATTCTTATTATTCACATTTTCTATCATTCAATATTATTATATTGTCACTTTGCATTCAAAATTTGTATTTCATCATTAAATTTATTTTACAATATTTATCCTCTCAACAAACAAAGTGAGGTAACTAAGCAAATTTAAAATTAAAACAACTCTATAAATTTCAGACATATTTGTCATATTTAAAATGGTTATATTAATATTAGATGTATTTACATATTATTGATAAAATTAATCATAGGTTCCTCATATTATCTATATTTTCCTTGGTCGCACACGACTGAAACCAACGTAGATCCATCTTAATTTCAGACCTATCAAGGGTTGAGAGAGATCAAATCTCTCGAGGTGCAAACCTTACCTCAAGTTTTGCACTAAAAAAGAGGTTTTGCACCTCGAGAGATTTGATCCATCTCGGCGCTTGATATATCCGAAGTTAAGATGAATCTACGCAGGTCTATATTCACAATTGCTTTAATTTTATTTGATTGCATGCACTTTATAATTTAAATTGAAAATTCACTCTCATTATAAATTTTTTTCTATCAAATCTGAAAATGATGTATGGTATGTTATTGTACAACTACTTTTTTTCAAATGAAAAAATAGAAAAATAATATTGATAAATTAAAATGATAAATTTAGTTTCATATTTGAATAAGAAATAAGTTATTAATTTAGTCATATAAATTAAAGAATTGATGAAAATTTATAAATTTAAAATAAAATTATAAATAATATTCAGAGCAAAATTAATACCAATTAAAATTTTAAAATTAAAAAATACAACATTTATAATTAAAAAAGTACTTTTCAATATACTACCTAACGTAACATAATTATTAAAAATTAACTTAATAACAAATTGTTTTTTTACGATGTTGTTGAAAACTATAAAATATGCCACTTCTCTTTTCAATATACCTATTTAACCTAACATAATTATTAATAATTAAGTTAATAACAAATTGTTTTTATCGTGTTGGTGAACATTTTCTGCATTTTTTTTCCTTGTGATTTGATAAATTAATTTTAATTTTATTAAATTTCAACAAACCGTAACCATTATCATCATTATTATCATCATTATTATTTTTCATAAAATGTAAAACTTTTAACTATATATCCCTTTTTTCCTCCTCTCTAGCATGAATAGATGTTATGAATATATTTTTAGAAGGGAAAATTACGTTGACAACACTGTGTGATGACGTTGTAATGCAGTTTAGCCAAAACCATGGGCCTGCACAATCCCATCAACATTGTCCTCAGTGGTCAATGGATTGTTTGTTTGATGATATAATTACTGTCTTGGTTCAATGGTCTGTTACAACTGAACAAATTGATTCAATGGCATGTTACATCTGAATAACTTGACAAGGGCAGTTGGGGTGTACCAGACATGTATTCATTCATGGTCTCGTTGTACATATTTTTATTATTTCAGTGACATTTACCAGAATCGTCAAGTCACAGATCACAACAACTGGGATGCCTATGCATTAGATTTTAGCCATCGAACGCATGCAAAACTATGGGTGGAGAAAGATAAAAAAATAATACAACGTCGGTCCAGGAGACCCTACACCCTACGAAGTGATTTTGCTGTGACATATCTTTTCATTTTCACAATCACCGAGAGTGACACACGTAGTATGGTATTGTTCCCAAAATGATCTTCCTATGGAAGATATTAACACTTATCTGATATTGCTTATCATAAAATTTACCTGAGTTGTTTGGTTCTGAGATCATTAGATAATTCTTAATTTTTTTTTAAGTGTGTATTTGAGATATTGTTTGGGTAAGATAGTCAATCTATCTTGATGCTTATTGTATAAATATATGATATTGTAATTACAATGATATACGTAAAATATAAGATATTGTAATTATAATGATAATGATATATGTAAAATATAATTTTGTGTCATAATTATATCTCGCGTTCCTGCAGGCATAGTATCACGCGCAATAAAGGTGTAAAACATAATTCCCACTCCTTTATTCAGAGCCGTGAAGCCAAACTTTGGACGATGTTTTGTGTATCCAGAATCCTTATATGATGGCGAAATTTAATCATCTCTATCTCTATCTATTTAATAAACGTGATGATTATTATGAAGATCGGGGTGTTGCTTCTTCCTGTATTGTTGAGGATGTTTTGTTCGTTGCACATTGTTATTTTTATTATCATGAGTGAATTAATATATACACTCAGATCCCTTCCTATGGCTCGGAATTATGGTTATTTCATGAAATATTGATTTTGTGAACTTATTTTTTATTAGTAATATGTCTTTTGAAAATCTAGGTTATATTTGTTAAGTTTGAGAGAAATTTAGGTACTTTAAGGGTTTTTAAGGATGTTGAATCCATTTCCATCATTAAAAAAATTATTTAAATACTCTTAGTTTCAAAAATTTTGAAAAAAAAACACAATATTTTGATTAGAAAATCCGTGTCAAAAATTGTAGGCTGTTTAGACAAATTCTTTAATGAAGTATCCAAATTAATTGTAGGCTGTTTAGACAAATTCTTTAATGAAGTATCCAAATTGATTTTGTGACATATCCTCATTATTTTGATAAAGTGAAATATATATATGCATATAAGAAAGGGAAGGCGATATTCCTAGTTGTGGATATTTGTTGACTTTGTAGCTTTCATATATATGGGGTTTATTTTATATTGAAATTTTTTGTTTTAAGTGGATGCATGTTTGAAAGTGTCATTCATAATTAAATGGAATAAATAAATGATTATGAATTTCCAAAATCATATATAGGGGTCATGTTGTAAGACTACTTAGGCATATTAAACTACTTTCCTAGATAACTCATGAATATAATGGATGGTACCCATGTATCCCTGTAGATGGAAATACAACCATAAAATGACTAGTAGTCTAAAGCAATTGTATCTTCAAGTTATCAAGTGGAAGTACAACTAGGTATGGATAATTGGGGAGATCCATGATTCTTGAGTTCAAGAGTGTAACTCAAAATTCAACTTGGAAACTAGACCTTTATAAGGATTAGGAAACAACTTGATGTAGTTTGATCTAGGAGATTTTGAAATTGCTAGAGATGTTAAAGAAGACTTTACCTAACAAACATCAAGGAAAGTATTTGTTAAGCGAGGGTATTCGAGATATTAATACCTGCTTGTCTTGTGTCTAATGTCTAATATTCGATTTTCCTCATTATAGAATGTATTGGTTATTTTAATTTCTAAATGAGTTGCTTGGTTACGAGTGGTAGTCATTAGTATTTTTTTTTGCCTTTGTAGGTGACTAAATGTCTATCCTAGATTTCTAGAAACAAAATTCATGAACATTGTGAGTTCTAGAAATCTCACTACCTTCATTATCCTTAGAGAAATTTTTCACTATTCTACTATTTTGTCATTCCATGGTCAACCTACCACTTCTAAAAAACACTTCATAGGCTTATGCCACTGATATACATCCTATTTTTCCCACCTATAACCTCATCAGTCAGTTTTTGCCTTGCCAATAACTCCATTTGCCACCTAGGGTTTCCTACAAGCTTAACTCATGCCCATGATCCCAAAGTCCCTCAAGCATTGATGGTCCCTAAACTATCTCTGTAGACTCAGATAAATCAAGTACATTGTATTTTGGATCTTCAATACACCACTTTTTCAATACTCTGTTTTTACACTTGAAGATTCCAAACCAATTTTCAGTCAAAGAGAGGTCAAAGAATCCCCACTAGGTCAATTAGAGTTTCATGTTTTTCAAGGTCATCATCTCCAAAAATACTACCATTTAGCTTCAAAATTCTACACATATGGTAATGGGCTATCTTGACACTTTTGCAGAAGTAATAAGAGGCCAACCAATAGAAGAAATTGGTAAAGTAAGAGGTTTGCTAGTCAATGATGGCATCTTGCAACAAGGTAGATAGGAAAACTAGGGTTTTTGAGGGAAATTTTCTTGGTTTCACGACCTCCATGATTAAATCGTCAACAAGGCTTGTATCTTGACACTATTACACCTCCTCCTATCCTTAATATACCTTCAAAAACACTTCCCATCACTCCTATCCCTCAGAATCATCATTTTTCTACAAAACCTAGTTTATTGCCACAAATTGACACTTTTGAAGACTAGGCCTATGTTTCGACCTTTTGGACCCCATCCCCTCACTCAATTCTTGAAATTCCATTTTCCCCTACTCCCTAACATCTATCCCTATCCCCCAAAATTTCCCCAAGAATTTAGACAACCCTTAACCCCTTCATTCCCCTCCCTCTGCAAGGCAGTCCTAAATCCTCACACCAAAGCCTAATTTCCTCTTCCAACTAAGCTAGGGTTTGATATTAAAAGCAGGCACAAGAGAAAATGATTAATTTGATAGATTATTTCAGCAATAATAAGCCTATTCCAGCTCATAAACATCATGCCTCCATAATTTTCCAAGAATTCATTCCAAGAGACAAGCCATGTGTCACACCTAGGGCCAGTTTTGCTCAAAAATGTGTTTTTGGCCAAACATACATGAATTTGGAAAAAGTGAGAGAGGGTTTTGTCCATAATAGGGCTAGGAAGAGAAAAATCCTTTAGTGTTTACACAGGTATCATGTTTTGGGAGAAATGTCAAAAATACAAGTGTCACGGGAGAATTTCTGCACTACTGGAGTGACCTTGGAGAAATCAAGTTTTATCATAGTTGGAGTGTCCAAATGACTTTCTTGATGAATCAAAAGATAACTAGACTTGAAAATATTTACAATGAGCTATCATGAGCTCAATTTGGAGTTGAGTAAGCCATCCAAAAGTGGTTTGCACCAGCACTCTGCATTTCTGCACCATCATTCAGTACTTTTTTTTACCAGTCTTGGGAAAATCAACTCCAAAAAGAAATAGATTGTATAATTGGAAATTTGACAAGTCAATATTTCCAACAAGCTATCACGGGCCCAAATCCGACTTCAGGAAGGTCATCAAAACCTGCCTGCAAGTTGACCCTTTTTTTGGTGCTGCGCAAAAAAGTGGCGCTGCGCAAAATCGATGGGCAGGACTACCTGATGTTGCAAAAATTCCTGGCAAGATTTCCCGGCGCTGTGCAAAGTTCAGGAAGGTGTAAAATTGAAAAAAATACTCCCTAACGCCTAAATTCATCCTTTGAAGTGCTTCCAAGATTGAATAAATTTGAAGAAAGTGGTAAGTGGTTTTTCTTCTTTATCCCTCAAGAAAATTTTCAAAAATCATCTTGGCTCTTTGGTTATTGAGGGTAGAAACCCTAGGAGGGTGAAACCCTAGGTCAAAGTCACAAAGAAACCTTTCTCTCCTAAAAATCATTCTTGTACCAAATTCGATAGCAGGGGTGAGTAAGGAAATTGAGGCTGTTACGATCCTCTAAAAAAACCTCCTCAAAGCCACAACACCACTCAAACCCTAAGGACTTATTTTCTTAGCGAAAAGTTGACCTCACCATCATTTTTTCACTCTGTTTTTCACTAAGCTCCAATTTTTAGGCCAGTGTCTCCCATCACCATGTCAGAGACTGAAAACAATAGTGGTAGTGGAGGAATTCAAAGGCCTTAAAAAACAAAGCCAGGATGAGGCTAATGGCAGTGATGAGGGTCAAAGAAATAATGAAAACATAGTAAAAAATACCATCATCACCCCTCACACATGCACATACTACAGAGGACAAAGAGATGTGTTTGCTACCTCAAAAAGGCAAAGGGCCACCTCTTCTCAAGCTATCAAAACAGTGGACAAAGGCAAGGAAAAAGTAGAAAATATTAAGCAGCAAGAAAAGGTGAGGAGGAGTAAGAGACTGAATAAAGCTATTCAAGGGCTTGAATTCATCAACTTAGACAGTGATGAGCAGGATGAGGAGATGACCACTAAAATGCTGAAAAAGATGCACAGATCAAAGAATGGGAGGAAGATTTTTAAAGAGAACGACACATCATTCAATACAATAAGAATGAGCACAAGTACTTCAAGAAGATCAAGAGAGGCCTTTCCCTCCAAAAGAAGATGACCAAACATTATGCAAGGAAGAGCAGCCTTGCAAATGCCAAACTCAAAGAAGCCCTCCTTGAAATAAAAAACCTAAAAAGCCAAAATGAGCATGACAGCCTTGGGATTTTGGCTGAGTCTTCTTGGAAATTATCTAAAAACATCTAAGGAGGGTCCCCACCAATTTTGAAGGAATTTGGAGAAGATTTTTTTTTTGTGAATTTTTGGTCTACTTTGCGCAGTGCCACTGGCGCTACACAAAACTTTGGGGCATCCTCTGAAGGTAAGCTTGAAATTTTTGGACATTTCATGACCTGCACATAATCCAAAAAAAAATTTAGAGGATTTGGAGCTGTTTTGACCCCTCAAAAGGTCAAAAAACACCTCGAAAAACACCTTTTTGCCCCTGTTTTAGGCCTGACGCTGCGCAAATGACAGGTTGGAGATTTTTAAATTTTTTATAGGGTTATAGGGACTGGATAAGGAAACCACAAGAATTTTTGGAAATTATACTCTTCAATATTTCCAACGAGCTATCACAGAGCCAATTCCGACATTGAGAAGTGGTTCAAAAGCTAGTTGCAAAACAACCTATTTTCAGCAAAAGTGGCACTGCCCAAACACACTGACATAGGCCAAAAAATCAACAAAAGACACTGATTAATGGAAAAATGGTATTTAAATATTTTTGTGGGCAAATAACTCCAGATTTGATTGAGGTGTTATGTTTTGATGTTTTTTATTTATTTCCTTATCTATTATGTGTCTTGTGCCTTGCATGGTCATTAAGCACATTTATGACATTTATGACTAAATTAGAGTTTCTAGAAGCCTCTTAGGGTTTCCACCTCCCCATTTTCTCCATAAATAGAGCATGAGGCTCTTATGTATTTGTTTGTATTTTGATGACTTATTCTGGAGCAATACATAGTCTCTTGGAGTTTTTGATGAGAATTTGATGTCTTGGAGCTCATGCATGACTTGATTTGTTTACTGATGGTGGAGGATTGTTTGTAGGATCCATAGGCCTGGTTGATGGTGAAGTTTTCTCTTGTTTATGTTTTATAGTTTTCCATTATGTTTTCCATCTTGCTCTGTTGCAGTAGGACAAAGAATTTAGATTAATAAATGTTTTATAATGGCACCTTAAGTCTATTTGTCCTTCATTACCTCAATGTTTTCTTCTGCTGAGATATCTTAGGGATCCATTTATTTCTCTCTAAGAATTTCTTAGCTTGTTCATTTCTTGAATTGTTTATATCATTTAGTGTCAAGTATGATTTATGGGTAGCCCTGCATACTGTGGCCACTGGAATACTCAGTCCTTGGAATCACCTCTTTAAAGTAGCTTCGCCTAGGTTTGTTGAAGAATTCTATCTGAATCATGCTCTTTTCCTTTACTTAGCTAAAATTGTTTCAAGGAAAGTTCATAGCTGTAAATTATTTCTCTCCTTCTATGGTTATAGCTACTTGTGCATCTTAAATGTTTTTCTGTTCTTAATGATGAAATATATGAAAGTTAAATAGGTTTCTTTCCTTTCTATATGTTTCATCTAAATGTTTGTCTTGGTTGATTATCTGCTTTCAGTTTGAAATCAAATGGATTAGTTTTTGCTTATGCATTTGATTCTCTTTCTATTCTTATGATTCTTCTAACTCTCTTAGTTTAAAAGTATATAAAGGATTCTGGTCTGCCCTTTATTAGCTTTTGTTCTCAAACTTAATGTCCATCTCATGATCCTTCACAGCCTTAAAAGATCCACTAACCAAGTTAAAATTTCCCTGCAAATGCTCTTGAAACCATTGATGAACTTGTCATGACCTTGTTAGAATCCATTTCCCAATGACTTAAAAATCTTCCTTGTTTTCTATCTAAATATATATGAGTATCATACCCAACCAAAAACAATCAAAATACCCTGCACTTAACATCTAGCCTAAAATCAAACCAAATAATCTAACAAGTTCACATCTTTGCACCTACTAGAGAGATCCCTCTCTGAATCCAAGAAGGCTAGGTCCTTGGATTCCAAAGCTTGGTTCGATGTTACCCCTGTCCATTTGTATCTTAATCAATCTAGAAAATTACGGGGAGCTAACATAGTGGCTATCACGGTGGGAATTTTTGAGTAAGTCATAGCCTTAAGTACTCCTTCAACACTCAGAAATCCCTTGTCAAACTTAAGAATAATATCTTGTGAATTTATCCCACCCCTCACATCAACATAGTGGTGATCACGGTGGGAATTCTGAGTACATAGTTGCCTGAATACCTCTTAAGACTCTTTAGACCCTTAGTTTGACTTAGAAAATATAGTGAATCTGCCACCTCATCGCCACACTAACATAATGGCGATCACGGTGGGACCCTTTGAGTTAGTGACAAACTAAGTATTCCTTAGATCTCAGAAAACTCAAAAACATCCTTATATTGGTATTTAGTTGTTGATGGTGGACAACAAGAACATCTTTAAAACAGTAAACATCATCCACCTAGCGACTCCACTGGTCTTCAGTAGCCCTGTTGACCCCACTAGTTCTCATAAGCTCCCCTAGGAATGCATTACACAATCCAAATCATGATGATGGTGAACAATAGAGTTGAAACCATCCACCTGGCAACTCCACAAATCTCAATAGACCTAAAGAATCCACTGGTAGAGAACTCTAAGATTGGTTGAAAAAATTCAGTGACCCTTTCTGATTTACAAACATAGATCCAAGGATACAAAGGGGATATGCTCCAATGAATAGAGATCACATCCATGGGTTCCCACACAAATTGCCTTAGATAGATTGGGACAAAAACCTCCCTAGGTTTCTAGATGAAAATTCTGATGACCCTTTGTTACACCTCATCAAATTTCATATCCATGTATGGGTGTTAAAAGTTGAATGGCATGAGGACTGCCTTATGAATATTTTCATGCTAACATTAGAAGGGAAGGAAGGGAAGGGAATGGTATGAGAGTCTAAAACTATTAGCTTGTTTTCCTTAAAAGATATACACAAGGAATTTTCTGAGCATTATAAACAAAATTCCCCATCTTTATCATTGGTTTAAAATTTTTGTGATCAATCTCAGGATATCATACAGTACCTTATAGATAGTGATGAAGATTTGGAAAATTTGCATCCTGAAGACCTCTTAACATCCATTCATGAATTTCATTCTCAAGATAACTATCATGACAACCTAGATTAGTTAGTTGAGCAAGAAATCAATCAAGGTATAGAATAAAACCCACAAGATCTCTCTGAAGGCAGAACTGATGATTCACCATCTCTTCTAGGTGAGGCTCAAGAAAACATTCAGCCACAAAATCAGCCTTCACAAGAAAAAGAGAACTGTTGTACTTCCATCCAAAGAAAGAGAAAAATGCCTCCTCTTTTGAATGAAGAGGAAATAAATAAGATGCTAAACATTCAGCCAGCCTCTAAACCTTCATATGAACAAAAAATTTCTATTTTTTCTCCTACTAATTCCATCTACCATAAATCAGAAAGTGAATTTGTAGATCAATTCAAATAAGAACAAACTGATAATCCAATATGTTTGATTGGTGACACTACTTATTTTGATGAGTTTCCATAGTTTGATCAATCTGATGAGGATATCCTCCAAACAGAAACTAACCTTGCAGAGCAATAAGTAATTGGTTTGTGGCAGGAAAATCATTTTCATCAACTTCTAAAAAATAATAAGCTAATTCATGCCATCTATGCCACTGATGTGAGAAGCCTTGAAAGTTCAGAAGTAAGTGAAGGATCTTTGACCCTTTGCTCTACTTCATATCATCCCATTAGAAATAACTTTCATGTGATTGGGAATCAACAATCTTTCAGTTTTGATGTTGAAATTGGAGAAGAAAAAGAACTTCTTGAGCAAGTTGCAAGTGAAAAGCCTTTTCCTAAAATGGTTGATGAAATCATTTGGGACACAGAATCCTCTTCAACTTTAGATTTGTAGCCACCAAGTCCCATTGAATTTCAAATTGTAGATGAAGGCTTGCAAATTTACAATCACATAAGAGTTTTTGCACTTCTTTCTCAAGAAGATTTGTTGCCAAAGAGTGCTCCTGCTCATCAATATGATGGCCTTCACACATATTTCAGCCCACTCTATCAAAGCACATCAGGTTTGTTAGAGGATAACGTTGCCACATATGATGAATCTACCATTTCATTTGATCATGAGGAAGAAGTGGAGTTTCTTTCCCAAAATAGTACCAATCTTAGCCAAGTGGAAGAAAGAGTAGTCATGAATGGAGCTTATGTCTCAAATCCTCTAGATCAGGTATTATTCCAAGATCCATTTGTTGTTTTCCTCGAGAAATCTAAAGGAGGAGTGTATTCTGCCAAGAACAGTTTGTTGCAAAGTGTGAGAAAAATTTTAGGCACTACTGTTCAAAAAAAAGAAGGTGGAAGTGGCATTTTTATTTCTTCAGCACTCTCAAAGAGCTGAAACAAAATACCTCATGGAATCATCTGCTTGATTGGCTGTGTTGGAAAAGAGATTTCACGACATGAATGTATATTATGTATAGGATAGATTAGGATAGATAGATAGATATGCAAAATAAGGTCAGCCTTGTGAGCATCTTTTTAGTTCTATATTCTTTGGAAAAAATGAAAAAAAAACACAAAAACAAAGAAAGGTAGAAAAAGAGGGCAGATTTGAAAAGTGGTACAGCCCCATACGCAAAAAGTAGTGATGCTAAAAGTGTGCAAGCCTAAATGCCACTACTTGTGCCAAAAAGTATTTCTCATTCATCTAGCCTAATCGTGGCTGAACATGTTTTCAATTTATTGCCGATAAGTTAGTGAAAGAGAGCTTGTCAAATCATTCAAACTTTACTTGTAAAAAAGGGATAGATTAGGGAATGAAAGATACTAGTTCCACATGCTCAAAAAAGAACCAAAGAGGAAGATGAGGATGCATAAAAAATGATAGATCACAACCCTTATCTTTCTATTTTTACTTTTATGCAAAATAATGTTTGTGTGTAGCTTGTTCTTATGCCACAACTCATGGTAAGTCAGATTTCCTAATCCTGATTTAAACCATGCTTTCAATTTCATGTTTATAGCTTAGAGAATGAAGTTTTTCAAACAACCTAATCTTGAAAAATGATTAGAATAGGTAGAGGATAAGAGAGTGCATTAGCCTAATATGAAATCTTGGAAGAAACAAGGGTTTAATTAGATAGTTTGATTTGTGTTTTCAAAAATAAAAATGTCAAGGGTTTGCAAATCCAAGTGCACCCAAGTGAAGAAAAAATGTTAGGCCAAGTAAGATGGGTAGGTAGGAAAGAGATTGAAGAAAACATGTCTTTTCAGATTGTGAGATCATAGCTTCAAAATAACATCATCAAATGAAGAAAGAAAGATTTGCAAAGTGCAAGTAAGGCACTGGTCTTCAAAGCTCAGAGATCTGAACTTTCAGGTTCTAGACACCTTCCGAAAAGGAGTTGCCCTCCCCAAGTGGAGCCACTGTTAGTCATCAGTATTTTTTTTGCCTTTGTAGATGACTAATGTCTATCATATATTTCTAGAAACAAAATTCATGAACATTGTGAGTTCTAGAAATCTCACTGCCTTCATTATCCTTAGAGAAATTTTTCACTATTCTACTATTTTGACATTCCATGGTCAACCTACCACTTCTAAAAAACACCTCGTAGGCTTATGCAACTCATCTACATCCTATTTTTCGCACCCTTAACCTCATCACTTAGTTTTTGCCTTGCCCATAACTCCATTTTCCACTTAGGGTTTCCTACAAGCTTAACTCATGCCCATGATCCCCAGGTCCCTCAAGCATTGATGGTCTCTAAACTATCTCTGTAGACTCTTTAGAAAAATCAAGTACATTGTATTTTGGATCTTAAATACACCACTTTTTCAATACTCTGTTTTTACACTTGAATATTCCAAACCAATTTTCAGTCAAAGAGAGGTCAAAGAATCCCCACTAGAGGGTTTCATGTTTTTCAAGGTCATCATCTCCAAAAAGACTACCATTTAGCTTCAAAAGTTTGCACATAAGGTAATGGGATATCTTGAAACTTTTATAGAAGTAATAAGAGGCCAACCAGCAGAAGAAATTGGTAAAGTAAGAGGTTTTCTAGTTAATGATGGCATCTTGCAACAAGGGAGATAGGAAAACTAGGGTTTTTGAGGGAAATTTTCTTGGTTTCACGAACTCCATGATTAAATAATCAACAAGGCCTATATATTGATGCTCTTACACCTCCTCCTATCCTTAATATACCTTCACAAACACTTCCCATCACTCCTATCCCTCAGAATCATCATTTTTCTACAAAACCTAGTTTATTGCCACAAATTGACACTTTTTAAGACTAGGAATATGTTTTGACCTTTTGGACCCCTTCCCCTCACTCAATTATTTAAATTAAACTTTCCCCTACTCCCTAACATATATCCCTATCCCCCAAAATTTCCCCAAGAATTTAGACAACCCTTAACCCCTTCATTCCCCTCCCTTTGCAAGGCAGTCCTAAATCCTCACACCAAAGCCTAATTTCCTCTTCCAACTAAGCTGGGGTTTGATATTAAAAGGAGGAACAAGAGAAAAGGATTTATTTGATATATTATTTCAGCAATAATAATCCTATACCAGCTCATAAACATCATTCCTCCATCATTTTACAAGAATTCATTCCAAGAGACAAGCCATGTGTCACACCTAGGGCCAGTTTTGCTCAAAAATGTGTTTTTCTCCAAAAAGAGATGAATTTGGAAAATGTGAGAGAGTTTTTTGTCCATAATAGGGCCAGGAAGAAAAATGGCCTTCAAATTTTACATAGGTATCATGGTTTTGGAGCAA
The DNA here is from genome assembly GCA_034641835.2 of Pinus albicaulis. Taxonomy (NCBI): domain Eukaryota; kingdom Viridiplantae; phylum Streptophyta; class Pinopsida; order Pinales; family Pinaceae; genus Pinus; species Pinus albicaulis. Next base: position 289,693,071 of record CM076574.1, on the reverse strand, counting down.
TGTCAAAAATACAAGTGTCACGAGAGAATTTCTGCACTACTGGAGTGACCTTGGGAAATTCAAGTTTTATCATAACTAGAGTGTCCAAATGAATTTCTTGATGAATCCAAATATAACTAAAATTTAAAATATTTCCAATGAGCTATCATGAGCTCAATTTGGAGTTGAGGAAGGCATCCAAAAGTGGTCTGCACCAGCACTCTGCATTTCTGCACCATCATTAAGTACTTTGTTTACTAGTCTTCGGAACATCAACATTTGACTAGGAAAATCAATTCCAAATAGAAAATAAATTGTATATTTGGAAATTAGACAAGTCAATATTTCCAAAGAACTATCACGGGCCCAATTCTGACTTCTGGAAGGTCATTAAAACCTGTCTACAAGTTGACTCTTTTTTTGGTGTTGCACAAAATCCATGGGCAAGACTGCCCGGTGCTGCAAAAATGCCTGGGAAAGACTGCCCGACGCTGCACAAAGTTTAGGAAGGTGTAAAATTGAAAAAAATACTCCCTGATGCCTAAATTCATCCTTTTATGTGCTTCCAATATTGAAGAAATTTGAATAAAGTGGTAAGTGGTTTTTCTTCTTGATCCCTCAAGAAAATTTGCAAAAATCATCTTGTTTCTTTGGTTATTGAAGGTAGAAACCCTAGGAGGGTGAAACCCTAGGTCAAATTCACAAAGGAACCTTGCCCTCCTAAAAATAATTCTTGTACCAAATTTGATAGCAGGGGTGAGTAAGGAAATTGAGGCTTTTACCATCCTCTAAAAAAGCTTCCTCAAAGCCACAACACCACTCAAACCCTAAGGACTTATTTTCTTAGCTAAAAGTTGACCTCACCATCATTTTTTGACTTTTTTTTTCACTAAGCTCCAATTTTCAGGCCAGTGTCTCCCATCACCATGTCAGAGACTGAAAACAGTAGTGGTAGTGGAGGAAGTCAAAGGCCTTCAAAAACAAAGCCAAGATGAGGCTAATGGAAGTGATGAGGGTCAAAGAAATAATGAAAACATAGTCAAAACTACCATCATCACTCCTCACACATGCACATACTACAAAGGAAAAAGAGATGTGTTTGCTGCCTTAAAAAGGAAAAGGGCCACCTCTTCTCAAGCTATCAAAAAATTGGACAAAGGCAAGGAAAAAGTAGAAAGGATTGAGCGACAAGAAAAGGTGAGAAGGAGTAAGAGACTGAAGAAAGCTACTCAATGGCCTGAATTCATCAACTTAGACAATGATGAGGAGGATGAGGAGATGACCACTAAAATGCTTCTCCTAGAAAAAGATGCACATATCAAAGAATGGGAGGGAGATTTTGAAAGAGCACACTGCATCATTTAGTACTATAAGAATGAGCACAAGTACTTCAAGAATATCAAGAGAGGCCTTTCCCTCCAAAAGAAGATGACCAAACATTACGCAAGGAAGAGCAGCCTTGCAAATGCCAAACTCAAAGAAGCCCTCCTTGAAATAAAAAACCTAAAAAGCCCAAATGAGCATGAAAGCCTTGGAATTTTTTCTGAGGCTTCTTAGAAATTGTCTAAAAACATCTAAGGAAGGTCCGCACCAATTTTGAAGGAATTTGGAGAAGATTTTGTTTTTTGTGAATTTATGGTCTACTTTGCGTAGTGTGACTGGCGCTACACAAAAATTTGGGACATCCTCTGAAGGCAAGCTTGAAATTTTTGGAATTTTCATGACTTGCACATCATCCAAAAAATATTTCAAAGGATTTGGAGCTGTTTTGACTCGTCAAAAGGTCAAAAAACAACTCAAAAAACACCTTTTTGCCCCTGTTTTAGGCCTGGCGCTGCGCAAATGATAGGTTGGATATTTTTTCATTTTTGATAGGGTTATAGGGACTATATAAGGAAACAAAAAGTATTTTTGGAAAGTAGACTCTTCAAGCTTTCTAACGAGCTATCACAGAGCCAAATCCGACATCAAGAAGTGGTTCAAAATCTAGTTGCAAAGCAACCTATTTTCTATAAGAGTGGTGTTGCGCAAATAGACTGACATAGGCCAAAAAGTCAAGAAAAGAAACTGATTAATGGAAAAATGGTTTTTTAATATTTTTTTGGGCAAATAACTCTAGATTTGATTAAGGAGTTATGTTTTGATTTTTATTTATTTATTTCCTTCTCTATTATGTGTCTTGAGCCTTGCATGGTCATTAAGCACATTTATGAGATTTATGACTAAATTAGGGCTTTTGGAAGCCTCTTAGGGTTTCCACCTCCTTATTTGCTCCATAAATAGAGCATGAGGATCCTATGTATTTGGTTGGATTTTGATGACTTATTCTGGAGCAATACATAGTCTCTTGGAGTTTTTGATGAGAATTTGACGTCTTGGAGCTCATGCATGACTTGATTTTTTTACTAATGGTGAAGGATTGTTTGCAGGATCCATAGGCCTGGTTGATGGTGAATTTTTCTCTTGTTTATGTTTTCTAGGTTTCCATTATGTTTTCCATCTTGCTCTGTTGTAGTAGGACAAAGAATTTAGATTAAGAAAAATTTTCTAATGACACCTTAAGTCTGTTTGTCCTTCACTCCCTCAATGTTTTCTTCTGCTGAGATATGTTAGGGAATCCATTTATTTCTCTCTAAGAATTTCTTAGCTTGTTCATTCCTTGAATTGTTTAGATCATTTAGTGTCAAGTATGATTTATGGCTAGCCCCGCATATTGTGGCCACTGAAATACTCAGTCCTTGGAATCACCTCTTTAAAGCAGCTTTTCTTAGGTTTGTTAAAGAAGTCTGTTTGAATCATACTCTTTGCCTTTACTTAGCTAAAATTGTTTCAAGGAAACTCCATAGCTGTAACTTTAGATGTTAGGATTTTATCTCCTTCTATGGTTATATCTGCTTGTGCATCTTAAATGTTTTTCTTCTCTTAATGATGAAATCTATGAAATTTAAATAAGTTTCTTGAATTTCTATGTTTCATCTAAATGTATGTCTTGGTTGATTATCTTCTTTCAGTCTGAAAACAAATGGATTTGGTTTTGCTTATGCCTTTGATTCTCTTTCTATGCTTATGATTCTTCTAACTCCCTTAGTTTGAAAGTATATAAAGGATTTTGGTCTGCCCTTTATTAGTTTTTGTTCTCAAACTTAATGTCCATCTCATGATCCTTCACAACCTTAAAAGATCCACCAACAAAGTTAAAATTTCCCTGCAAATGCTCTTGAAACCATTGATGAACTTATCATGACCTTGTTAGACTCCGTTGCCCAATGATTTGACAATCTTCCTTGTTTTCTATCTAAATCTATCTGAGTATCATACCCAACCAAAAACAATCAAAATACCCTGCACTTAACATCCAACCTAAAATCAACCCAAATCAACAAACAAGTTCACATATTTGCACCTACTAGAGAGATCCCTCTCCAAATCCAAGAAGGCTAGGTCCTTGGATTCCAAATTTTGGTTTGATGTTACCCCTGTCCATTTGTATCTCAATCAATCTAGAAATTTACAGGGAGCTAACAAGAAGATTATTAGATATCTTCTATTAGACTATATGGTTAATATAGAAAATCCATCTCAATGCCTAACTTGTTATATAAACATGTGATATTATAATTATAATTAAATACATAGAATAGAGTTTTGTCTATGCATGAATTATATCTCAATTGAATTGATTACATAGATAATTTTGAGAGAGATAGCCATCACTCAACATAATATCTATAGACTACACCGTCCAAGTCGAAGAATAATGAGACATACAAGGTGGTGGGAGGTTGGTGGGGGTATAATAGAAAACGAATTCCAAGTATTCGGCTCCATTTATATCCCTTGGTTAGTCTATATAGGTCGCAATTAATTTTCTACGTGTGCTTAGAGGACTAAGGTGTGGGTGGAGAATCGAGTGAGGGGTTATGGATTTGAAGCCATGGCTCTGAATCAAAGTAGGAAAAAAAAAGGAAAATTCCCTTGAGGGCCTCTCGAGGTATTTTGGATAGTCATGAATTAGGCCTAAGACATTCCACAAGAGTTGAGCAAGATATGTAATGGGCTTGTAATGAGTTCCTATTTGGTTGCTTGGGTAAAGGAAGAGAAAGTATAGAAGAGATTGATAAATCAGTATAAAATATTTTGGACACCATTGAATCCAAACACTTGATGAAAGAAACAAACAGATGGGTGGATGATACAGTAACTCTAAAAAAAGGTAAACCTGATTTTTTCAGGTCGTTGGAAATGTGTAAGAACATGAAAGTTATGGTTTCTCAGATGGTGGCTCTAGAGACAAAATAATTAGCAGAGATGAATAGAAAACTCTCACTCTTCTAAGGAAAATTTGAGACATTCGTAGAGGGTATATTTGAGATGATAATCACTATCAAAGTCCAAGTAGTTCTTGGAAAGAAAGTGGAGGAATTATATGATTCTTGGGGTTCCAATGGGTCACAGGATGACCCGATATTAATACCTGAGGACACTCTTCTACCCTCCTCTAGTTTGGAAATCACTTAGGTTTGGGAAACGAGTAAGTCACTCCAAATCACTCCCTTCCTCATATCTTGAAAGAGTAAGTTACTCTAAGCCCCTCCCTAGAGAGATAATCTTCCTCCAATATCTTTTAATTTTTGTTTTAGCTTCTTTTCATGTTTTGGTATGGAACTCTTGCATTCAAAGTATTGGAAATTCTAGTTGCATGTGAGTCAACCCAAAGACATCTAATGTGAAGAATAAAATGAATTTAAATTTAAAAAAGAAAAAAGAAACAAAAAAATAAAGAGTCTGGTCCTGGTCCTAGTTAGTAGTATGGGAAATTGGTTTCAACAAGACCCTTGAGACATCTTGTTTTTGCAATTTTTTATTACAATAATGTGTAGAATACATTAAATTTAAATGAGAAAAAACATGAAAATAAAGAAAGAAAGTTTGTTACTTAATCCATTCTTTTCTACTGTCACATGCCTACATATATTGTAATATTTAGCCTCTCTTGCCATCTATATGAGGACAACATGTAACTTTGTTTTTTAATGTTTTCATGAATCGCATTAGAATTTACCCTCTCAAAACTTATGGTTTGCAAATTCTTTTGTACCTATTTTTACAATGACATTAACTTTATTGGAATGTGTTAAGAAAGACAACATAAAATATAATAATTTTGACAAACAAAATAAAATAAATAATGATTGAGAACCACAACACCATAAAATTGAGTAGAAAAACCAACAGTGTATCAGGAAAAACAACGGGGAAAATATCAAAAACTCTTTTATTACTAGAAATAATAATTACAAGTGAATTCGCTTAGGAACTCAAATCTCAATTGCTCAATGCTCGATACTGAATGAACTTGATCTTATTTATAGAAGAATTCTCATTATATTAGAGGATAATACTTAGAAAAATATTTGAGAGAAAATTAGAATTAAAAATATTCACACCCTCACTCAACCATATTTGAACTCACACTTAAATATTTCCACTCATACTTACATAATTGCATTTTTTATTAACTATATTTGGAATCACACTTAATAATCCCCCAATCACACTTAAATATTTTCATTCATTATTAACTATATATGGACTCAAACTTAACAATATCCCACTTGAAACCAAATATTAGAGCCACTGATATTTTCCCAAAAATTTCTCATCACGTTTATATCACATGAACCAAGGTTATGCAAAGTTCTTGATTGTCTCTTGGCAATATTTTTTTTAACATGTTGGTTGGATTTTCTTTTATATGTATTTTCTCCAATTGTAGTAGCCCATCATCTAGTACTTAGCAAATCTAATGATATCTAATATCAATATGATTTTTTTTTAAATTATATGCTAGGTTTTTTGCTAAGTGAATAATGTTCTCATTATCACAATGAAACACATATTTTTCTTGTTTTATTCCCACATCTTCTAGGAAGCGTTTCATCCATAGAATCTCTTTACAAGATTCTATTGCAGCTATATATTTGTCTTCTGCAATCTGGATTCCCAAGACATTGTTGCACCTGCAAAAGTATATAAATAACCAGTGGTGGAGTTTCTACTATCCACATCTCCAACCATATTTTCATCTATATAACCTTAAAGTTTGGTATTATTTTTACCCAAACATAAACATAATTAATAATATATTTTAGATACTTGAAAATTCCCTTTACCACTTGGCAATGTTGTTTTCCTAGATTTGCAAGAAACTTGCTTACAACTCCATTGAATGTCCAATATCTGGTCAGGTACATACCGTGGCATACATGAGGCTACCCAATAATTAAGTATAATTATTCCTGACCATTTTATCTTTCTCCTTATCATCACAGGGAAATGAGTCAACATTGAGTTTGGTGCTAGGTGCAATGGGTGTACCAACTCGCTTGGCATCCTTTATATTGAAATTTTCTAACACCTTTTCAATATAGTTTTCTTGTGGTAGCCACAATTTTTTGTTATTTTTTACACATATGATTCTCATGCCCAATATTTGTTGTACTCAACCCAAATATTTCATTGCAAGTCTGCTTTCCAAATCCTTCTTCAACCTGTTGATCATGTTCTTATCATGTCCAATAATTAACATGTCATCCACATATAACAATAATATAAGGTACCTTTATTCATATCTTTTGAGGTAAAAAAAATGATTAACCTCTAATATTTTAAATCCATGTTCCAACATAAATGAATCAAATTTCATATATCATTTTTTTGGTGCCTATTTTATCCCATAGAGGCTCTTTTTCAATTTACAAACTAAAATCTCCTTACCCTTTTATTTGAATCCATCTCATTGCTCCATATAAACATCCTCCAAATATCCAATAAGAAAAGTTGTCTTGATATATATATATTCACATTCCAAATCTAAAACAACAATAAGACCAAGAATTAATCTTATGGATGACACCTTAACAATAGGGGGGGAAAAATCAGTAAAATCAATACCTTCTTTTTCTGCAAACCCTTTTACCATCAGTCTTGCATTGTACCTATATTTCTCCCTTTCGCCCTCATGTTTAATCTTGTATACCCATTTTTATGTAATATGTTTCTTCCTTCTAGAAGCTTTACTAATTCCCAAGTTTTTTTTCTTTCAATTGAGATTCCATTTCTTCATCCATTACTTTCTTCTAGTCTTTACTAGTTTCCACTTCACAAGCTTCCTAAAAACATTTAGGTTCACCTTCAACACTTAGTAGAATATAAGGTGAGGGTGGATAACTTTTTAAAGGTTTATGAGTCCTCATGATGTGCAAACCAATTGTGGTGGTGTTTTTTCTGGTTGGACTTCTTGTAAAGGCTACCACACATTCTCTTCTTATTTTTGTGCATCATTTTCCATTTGTTGTTCGCCACATTCTTGAATTTTCTTCCCATATTCTTGCAATAGTGGGATAGGTTGTTAACAATTTTATTTACCTATATGTCAGTTGTATACCTTTTAAACATTTCTGACTCATTATATATAACATCCTTTCTTCTAATAACTTTAGTTTTAACTGAATCCCAAAGATGGTGCCCAAACTCACCATATTCATATCCCAAAAAATGCACCTCATGGATTTATCATCTAAACTAGTTCTATTCTCTTTGGGAGTATCCATAAATGCTTCACATCCAAAAAAATTCAAGTGAGAATAATTTACCTTGTTAAAAGTCCAAACTTCTTCAGGAATGCCACCATATAAGGCTTTAGTTGGTAATTGATTTATGAGGTAACAAGCTCTCCTTACTACTTCTACCCAAAAATGTTTTTATAATCTTGAATTGGAAAACATACTCCTCACCTTCTCCATGATACTACAATTCATTCCTTCTGCAATACCATTTGTTTGAGGAGAACCATGGATAATATTTTCATTCTTTATGTCAAACCTACTACAATAATCCTTGAATGAATTTGAGCAATATTCACTACCATTATTTGTCCTTAAAAACTTCAATAGTTCTTGAGTCTCTCTTTCAATAACAACACGAAAATTTTGAAGTATCTCAAACACCTCACCTTTTATTTATATGGGATATAACCAAACCTTCCTATATGCATCATCTATGAATGTGAAAAAATATTAGGCTCCTCCTAAAAACTTAATATTGAATGGTCCACACACATCATAATATACCAATTCTAATATGCATGTTTTCCTTTCATGGAAACCTCTCACAATTGAAACTCTTCATTTTCTTACATATATGCAATTCTGACAAAGATTAAGTTCATGGGATTTCAAACCTAGAAGAATATATTTTCCAGCAAGGAATTTAATGCCTCTTTCACTCATGTGACCCAACCTCTTATGTCATAAATCTGTTGAGTTTCATTATTTTGCAATAATAACCACATCCAATATTTTTTTTCCTACCAAGAGTCCTTTAGCCAAGACCAATGCTACTTTAATAACTTTCCATGTTTCTATGCCAAACAATATATGGTATCTTTCACCATCTAACTTCCTAGTGTAAATCAAATTCATTCCAAGCTCTAGCAAATGCCTAAACTTTTTCAACAATAAATTGGAACCATATTTTGTCTTTAATATAACATCTCCTACACCTTAAATATCACAAATGATTTTATTTCCCAATCGAAACTTACCCATATTACCATATTTATAAGAAATATAATTTTCTCTACTTTGAGTAACATGATATGAAGCTCCATAATATATAATCTAATAATTATCATGATTAGAAGCATAAAAATATGCATCTTCATAATAAATAATGATTAATACATCACCTTCTATTGCAACAAGAGTGGTTTCTTCATTGTTGTCGTTGGTCACCTTTTTCTCCTTTTGCCTCTTTTTTCTTTTTTCCATACCCAACAATTATTTTTGATGTGACCATGTTTTCCATAATGATGAAAAAATATTCTTCCCTTCCCATACTTTGATCTACCTATAAATTTTTAACGCCCTTGTCCATCACATTCATTTTTCCTTCCATGATTAGATAACGCTAAATCTTCTCCTCCCTAATTTTCTAAAATTGATTTGTGCTACAAATCCTTGTTCAGTAAACTACTGATAACATTATCAAATGCTAGGGTCCATGTAGGTGTTGACGTACGAATAGCTAATATCAAATTCTCCCAACTATCTCAGCATGGCTCAGAAGCGTAGGATGGCTCTAATCTCATCACGTAGAGTGATTTTGATGGATGTAAGTTGAATGGTAATTACATTAATTTCATTTGAGTGTTGCGCAGCTAAAGTTCCCTCTTTCATCATGATATTATATAATTTCTTCAATAGGAAAACTCTTTTTTATATTGTGTTCTTCTCATATATGTCATGCAATTTTTTCCATAGACCTTATGCTATCTTCTCCTTAGCCACATTTAAGTACACATTATTTTTTAGGGACTAGTGAATTGTAGGAATGGTTTTCCTATCCAACTTCTTCCAATTTTTATCTACCATCATTGAGGGTTTCTTTATTACTTCCTCAATCAACAATCTTTGATCCTTCAAGATCAATATATTGTCCATCTGATATTTCCACAAGGAAAAAATAGCCCCTTTAATCTTCTCCATATCACCCATTATAGCCTCCATATTGCTTAAAACCTAGAACAGAAACCATTTGATACCACTTGTTCAGAAAAGAAAAATAAAATAAAATATTTTTGATAAACAAAATAAAGTAAACAATAATTGAGAACCACAACACCAAAATTTATGTGGAGAACCCAGTAGTGTACTGGGAAAAACCACAGGGACAAGATTATCAACTCTTTTATTATTAGCAATAATAATTACAAATGCCTTCACTTATGATCTCAGCTCTAAATATCTCAATGCTCAATACTGAATGTACTCAATATTATTTATAGAATAATTCTTGGTTATATTTCAGGAGAACCCTTTGCTACAATCGAGGATAATTTCCCATTATATTTTTTACATTTGTGAAGAATATTTGAGGGAAAAGTAAAATTAAAAATATTTACATTCTCACTTAACCATATTTGAACTTGCACTTAAATATTCCACTCATACTTAAATATTTGTATTCAGTCTTAGTTATTTGGATACGAGTTAAAATTTGAATATGAGTTAAAATTTTAGAAACTTTAGTAAATACAAATTTATATAAAATTTATTAATTTTTTTATACTATAAAAATATAAAATTATTATTTTTTAAATATTTTAAAAATAGGAAATATCCACAAATTCTAAAAATTCTTATAAGTACTAATGATTTAATTTTTTCGGCTTAAAAAATGATTATATATATATATATATATAAGTTTTACATGGATAGCATGTGAGCCTTAAGGAGGTTGACTATCAAAATCAGAGTGCGAAAGTTAATATCATTTACATACTTACGCCATCACAGAAAACCAAAGTCTGTAGTCCATGCATAATAGAAAAATAGGATTGTGCCACATTGCCACATGAAGAGACCATATCCTTAGCAGTCGACTTAGAGTAAACTATTCCAGTGTTGTCATCATCCTTCAAGAGGTTTGGAAGCAACAGAAACATGGACACTAACCGAATCCAAAAAAACATAAATACAAGAAAATCATTCCTCTCATAATGAAAACCTCCATTAAATACCTCATGTTAAACATCTTCAAAAATATCAGAGATATGAATCAAATGTTCAAAGTAAACCTCACCCATAGCTACCAAAAAATATATGAACATGATAACAAAAATATAAGTGGAGTCTACAGTAAATTCCACCAACCCCTTGCATTTATGGTGAGAGGAAATTGGTTGGTACATGCCCTCCATATTGGCATTTCCATGGTGCATTCTAGTGTTGGACGGAAAAATGGCATAAATGAGATACATTTAAAATTGAGTTCATTGTGTACATTATTCTCACCCCATCGTGAACATACCAGAGGAGTTTCCATACGAAGAGAGAAACAAATATTTTACAAAGACCTAGACAATACCAAGATTAAACAAACAACCAAAAGAGGATATTTAAACCCATCATATTCCATGAAAGAAAATTCATGATGTAGGTTTTTGAGAAAGTGGGAAGTACACTGGGATTACATTAGTTTTTCCTCAGTTAACCATCTCCTTCACAACATCATTTTTCAGTTTTATTCCTTTAAAATTATGTTCTTTCACTAGATATTTAATTAGAAAATCCTTTCCTTTATCCTTGATTTCCTACAATGAGAAAATATTGCGTTTATCCTGCAAATTGTGCCTTTGATGCATTTTTCAGTTAATGAATGCTACTGAATACTAATCTTGTTGGGCGCTAGATAGTTCTTCCAAATCCTATTGAGCCCACTCATAAAGAATTCCTACCAACATACTTTCTTCGTTAGTGAGAGCCCTCGGTGGTAGTTTTGGTATTCGTACCACCTCCCCAATCCCCGAAAAATCTATGAAAATATTATTAGTCAATGTTTTCTCTTCTCTTTCAAGAAACTTTCGATTTGGAGGTGGTTTCTCTATTGAACCCTCCAAATCCTATTCTAACACAGGAACATCATTTGGCACCTCTGTTCCATGACCTTCATCCATATCTTCTAAAACATCAAAAATGTTCTTATTTGTGAGTGCTAGTTTTGTCACTTGATTTTGAGTTTGGGTGTTTCACTTTCTCATAGGTACCTTTTTAAAACACTCCAATCCCATCAACCAATAGTATATTTCTCCTTATTCCTAGTTGGGCAGTCATGAAATAAATTATCATGGGTAAAAATGTGAATCTTGATTACACTAATGTGAGAAACACATCCAAAAATTTCGCTCTCCCAAAAGTGTGATCGAACTTTTAGTAAGTTTGGCCGAACTTTTAGAAACTTCAGTCAAAATTTTGAAATTAATTCGACTGAACTGTTTCTATCGTTAACATTGATGGCGTGGGTAACCATATATTTTTCCAGAGATAGAAAAATTTGCAATAAAATTTCGACCGAATTATTAGTTCGGTCAAACTATTAGTTAGATCGAACTTTGTTTAAAATTTCGGGCAAATTTTTTCTTATAAATATAGAAGCCATAAGAACCTAAGAAGTTTTTCAGAGGTTTTGTAACCGTTATACTGGTGGAGGGATAATAATGTTCACTCAACCCTACGTTTTCATCTCCAACTCGACGTTGTTGGATCGACGTCCTCGTCCTCAGCTCTGCATTTGTCTGCAACTCGGCTTGGCATCCTCAACCTTGGCCCGACGTGCTCATACTTCTTTTCCCAGGTTATGCTACTCACTGTTATTCATTTTTTTAACTCACTATTATTCATTGTTTTAGGAAAATCCTATCCTCATATGTTTAATCATGGTTTCATTTTTATTTAAAAATTATTTTTGCTACTTTTTCTATCCATGTCCATTGTTTTTCCCATTGGAAAATTTATTTTCTAGTAGTTAAAAGTCTGTCAATAAACAGAGAAAACAATATATATATATATATATATATATATATATATATATATATATATATATATATATATATATATATATATATATATATATATATTATAAAAAAATGATTTAATTGGTTCATCAATCAGGAAACATGTTTATTTTGATTGCGGATTCATTTAGGATCTAATCATTATCATGAATTTAGCAGAAAGGTGTAATGTTTTTTTGTAAAATATCATGTTGTAAACTAATTGCAGTCTGCCAAATTTAGCCTCATGAGCTCATCTGTCTCTACTCTATCCATGAAGGAATTTTCACTCATCCCTCTCTTTCGAATTTCTAAAGTGTATCCTGGAAAGGCTCGGCTATGCTCCTCACTCTCACTCTCTGAATCAGGCTTAATGAATCTAGCCTCAAGCTGCCACCGATACTCAATAGTAAGTTAATGAAAAATGGTCTCACCCCATATCACATCGATTATTTTAGCCTTCACTCATTGGTTCCACCCAAAAAACAAGAACTAGAATGGGTACTTCCACTAGATCAATTGGTTATTCAACTGCCTATGTCTCTGCATAATAAGAAATGGATTTTCACTGGGATATTATAAGTGGGATGGGAAAGAAACTGGGGCTATTAATGCTCACTGATGGATGATCATAGGAATTTTCAGTAGCTAATCTCTCTGTGACCAAGTGTGGGTTCATCCTATAGGGTCTCTTCTTTATCAGTTGAGCATCTAACTTCAATTCAATATTCATTTTCCAGTAAGACGAGAAGCATGCAACAAAGACGAGATAAGCCCACCATCTAGCTGAAGTTGCTTTCAATATTGCATCTACTTATCTAAGGGCGAGCGGGTTACTCATAATTACCTTATATATATATATATATATATTTAATAATTGAAACTGATTATAGCTGACCAATTTATTCAATCTTATTGGGCTAGGCCTCCAATATGGTCAAGTGAGAAACAAAATATAATAATAACATATCCACCAACCTTATTTATGTTAGACTAACTTTTATGGAATGAAATGTAGTAGGTTTTGTTTGAGAACAATGATTTTAGAACGAGCACCATCATGATGGGACTGTTGGCATAAGAGAATGCATGTAACCAGACTATAAGGACTGACATAATTATATTGTATGACTATGTATATGGAATAAAGATGATGGTTTTTGGGTTGGTTCACCCTATTTGAAATGTTTCTATTTTATGGATGTGGATTTTATGTGAATAAATGATGTTAGCTTACTGTGAGGACTTTCATGTATTCCCTAATTGTAATATGTTTTATTAATTCTTATTATAGTCTCCAACAAGACCTTAGTCACTTATAAATATTTAATATGCCGATTCTCATGAGGTTGTTATTTGTTATGTATTTTTCATCTCAGGTCTTATGTGATGACACTTAGATTATCTTTGTTATGAGTGAGACTTCTCCATAGTAGAATTAGTTCCACGTACCCAAACAATATAATATCTATTCACTCCTCATTGGAGACCATCATTTGGTGTTTGGTGCATTCTACAAATTGATATCTTAGATGTTAGGGAATAAACATAGAACTTGGTATTGCATTTGATACCATCAAAACACAACATGTTATAGACGTTATTTTTCAATAATATAGCATAACTTGCAATATCAGTGGTCTTTTCCTTGTGAGCTCATTTGTCTTGCTCTGTCTTCAACTTCTGTTAGTTATATATCCCATTTCCCTTCACCTATCCAAGCGTTTATGATCTAAACATGTCGGATGTTCTCGGATAATATTTCCCTGTATTGATTATATTATTGTATTATTGAGAACGAAATAGATTTAGTCCGAAATGTTGATTCATATATTTTGGGTTTTTAGATGACAAGTTAATATAGTGCATGCATTGAGAAAATATGTATGTATGTAATGATTATATTATTATATCATTGAGAATGAGACAAATTTAGTCCCAAATGTTTATTCTTATATTTTGGGTTTTTAGCTGACAGGTTAATAGAGTGCATGCATTTTGAAAATATTTTGAAAAAAATTTAAGATGGTTTTTTATATTGAAATGTTTTTTTTGAAAGGAACATCAGAAAAATGTTTTTCATCATTTTGGGGCTTTAATTGCTGATTTGTTGGGCGTTTCTAGTTTTTTATTTTTTGGTTTATCTATTTATTTTATTGTATCATTGCCACATGTATTGATCTAGAAAATCCTCTCCACATCGGCATCCCTTTGTTGTTCTAAATATGCAATGTACAACTAACTTAGAGATGCACAACCTAGATACTCAATATGTTGCATGTTAAAGTTTTAATGGCAACAATAGAAGAATCCTAAAGTCTAGACCACCATTGATTTGCATCATCAATATATTCACTAATATTTTCAAAAGTATTAGACAAAGAATATAATGATATCTAGATTTTGTTTTTTCCTTGATAATTATCCTTGGAATATTCTCAAGTACTATTGTATTTTTTACTTCCAAAATCATTGTTTTGTCAAAATATGTTGGATAATTCTTTCACTCTTCAACTCGAATTTATATTTTATTACAAATATTGAGTAAATCATATTGGTGTTGTTGCCATTTACTCAAGTTCCTATAGAAATCTTCTTGAATACCTAAGGTAGGAGCATCCTGCTTGATTTTCATTAAAATATTGTGTAATTAGGGGGGTGATGTCTTTTTAATTATTTTATAAATTATTATGCTCATTTTTATTTAAATTAAGAGAGAATAATCTGAGTGTGAGGATTATTGTAAATATTCTCTTAATTAATTGAGAATATGATGGAACTGAATTGGGTAGATAATTTAGGGATTAGGAGTTCGTTAAATGGAACTTAGTTGAGTCAAATAAGGGATAAATATATTTTAGGATTTGGTTGAGATTTGTGTGGAGGAAATCATGGATTGGAGTTAATTCATAATTGTGTATAAATATGAAGCTTGTGTGAGGATGGAGGAAAATGTGTGGAATACAAAGATAGATAGAGAGAAACGGTGTGAGATTTTTGAAAAGGCTGAGAGCTGAGAGGCCCACAAATGTAATATTTGGGAAATTGGTTTGAATATGAATTTCGTTTGTTATTATAGACTAGTATTTTGTTTGCGTGGGATCTCTCTTATTTGTATATGTTTTTAGCTTAATTTAATTTGGTTTTTAATGACGAATTTGATAAGGTTTCCATGTTAAGGAAACACACACTCTATTATTGTGTGCAAGGATCTGTTTTGTGCAGAATCCCTACATCACTTTGGCATCAGAACGAAAAGATGCTTGCTTGTTGTGGGAGTGAATTGGTTCAGAGTATGGTGTGTGAGTTTCTGTGAAGAATTAAGTTTGAATATTCAGCCCACGCAAATTTGACACAGTCATGATTGTGGTGTGTGATGGGAGCCAACTCCATTTAGTAAAAAATCGATGGAGCAGTATTAAATTTGAGTGCGCGGAGGTTTCTACATGGGTATAATTTTCCTATTGGTGTCTGACAGACTACGTGAGATGTCATTTCTGCGTAAGAAGGGCTATGATACATAACTAAGATCATGTGCTACGTTTATCCGTGCAGAGGGAGGAGCTGCAATCGTGTTGCGTGTTGTGTGTTCTGGAGCTACATGGATCGTGGTGGATTTGTTGCAATCTACTGATTGTGTGGTCAAAGAGCCGATTGAAGCATGGGGCTAACTCGGTGAGGCAGTATACAGATCCATGCCTATGTGAATCGATTGCAATGGCAAGTGGAGTGTGCCTGTGGATAGTGCGTCCATGGATAGTGAGTGTGGGCTGCATTTGGAGCTAGAGTTCATCTACTTTGCGTCGAGCTCACGTCATAATAACAAACACTTATCTTCTCTATTATTTTTTGTGTTGGCATTTCAAAAAGCACAAGGAATTTGGCAGCTCTCACAAATCACTTCCTGTGTTCTTGTATAATACAAGTAGTAATATGTCACCAAAATGTTTATTGGGAATAACAAAATAACTTCACTGAAATGAAGCAACTAATGTAGAGGTTATTATCACTCACGAACACACCATATATGTTCTGATTATTCTTGATACTTAATTCTTCATGTGCGAGAGTCTCTAAGGTCAAAGTCAAAGCATCGCCAATGCAAATTTCATTTTCCTTGAAATAGGTTGTTCAATCATGGATTATATAAAGGCCATAGTCCCAAAATTGACTCATTTTATTTATGGCTTATAGAATTCCGGGATAGAGTGATACTAATAGAGCCTTCTTTGTGCCTTTGAGGCTACCGAGGTAGCTCATTCGAACTATGATCAACTTGATGCCCTTGAGGCTGGGGAGCTTGTCGTGGACATTCATTGGAACTATGACCTGGTTGTCTACAATGTAGACATAGACTCTGCCTAGAATTTCTAGTCCTGTTGTTCCCAGGAGCTTGAGTTCTATTGTTCCGTGGATTTTTTCATTGCAGGCTTTATCGTGTGGTTTTACAGGTTTGGTCATTACTTGGAAAAGTCAAAAAGTGATAATTTGAATCAAGATAGCAGTGTTGATTGTGGCCTATATTTTGAGGGGATGTGTATTGCATTGCATTACTTGTGAAAACAATTTGGAACTTACTTTTTTCAACCAGCGATTACTAGATTAGGGGAAGATTTATTTCTTATGGTGGATTCACTGGCACAGTGGAAGCATAGCAGTATTCCTTGATCAATGTGTGGTATCTTAAATTATGAGATCGCGTGAGATGTTTTTAAAAGAGTTTCGAATAAACTATGTTCTCCTGGTATTTATTTTCTAGGTTTGAAGGCTTCGAGTATCTTGGAAAGAGTAGATTCATCTTCAGGGTATCGATGGTTGTCTTGTGCAAGAATTTTTCAGAGTTTATACCCCAGAGAATTTGCTAAGCGTTGTTGGTATGAGAAATCGCATTAGAGATACGTGAAGATCGGTGGTGATTTCTGAGGGTTGTGTTGGTCGTGTGGAGAACGCAAATAGACACCAAGGTAAAATTTTCATTGAATGAATCAATATTCATTGATTAAAGGTGTTATTAAAAATTGGATGATTTAATTTCCCTTCCATATTTGAGAAGTTAATTTGTTTGTAGATTTTATGAAAGAGTGAAATCAATCCAAAGTATAGGGAATGGAATTGAAATTCATCTCAGAAGTTGATATCAAACTATGGCTCAAGTATGGTTTGTGCTTGTTGTGGCCGAAGAAATGTGTTGATGTCACCATATTAAAAGAAAGTTTTGGAAAATTCCTATAAAGGAATTTTTTTAGTGCATTGAAGAGAGGCGATGTTACATGAGAATTGTCACTACAAAGAAGGAAATGCATGGAAGTATAGGGAAATTATTTGTGCTAAGAGGATAAGCGTGTTAAAAAGGTTATGGTCTGAAGGGCATGTGAATAGTCACAGTGATAAAGACAACACAGAAGAGTGAAATCCGGAGAGTTGAAATTGCAAAGAGAGGGTTTATTAATAACCTTGAAGGGAGCATAAGGTATGATCATTAATTTCAAAGAGGTATTTTTGAATGTTGAAAATTAAATGGTTTATTTATTTTCACCATAAAATAAATCTTGGAAAAATGGATTGCATTTCAATTTAAAGGCTTCAATATCATGTGAAGTGATAAAGGGAAATGATGTAATTGGTGACTTGTGATATTTTCTTAAGAATGAAGTATGAGAGAGAGTGAAGATTTTACATCATGAAAATCTATTAAGGGTGGATGTTCATTGGTATGTTTTATAACTTGAATTAGAGTTAAAATATCCACTATTGTAATTATTAGGTCAAGCCTTAAAGTAAAATTAGATGTCAGGGTCAAATGAAAATTTGGATAGCTTGATTCAAGTTAAACCATTGAGTTATTGTACAAGAGGTATTTTCATGAAGATGAAAGAATTGATGTAAAGTCTGAAGTCAAAAATTCATAAGACAAGGTAGAGGTTTGAATGTAATTGGGTGCATGATCGATGGAGCTCGACACAGGGGATTGGTCATTGTAACTGGCTTATTCTTTTGAAGTTGTTGTTTGCGGCAAAAGAGGAGCAAACGAAAGTTACACAATGAATCAAAATGGAAGACAAAGATACCAAGCACGGAAAAGGCTGTGTTAGTAGATGGCAAGTATGAAGGCTACTAAAAAAGGATTTGAATGAAATAAAAAATTAGCAAATAAATTAGGAGGAGAAGATAGTGGTGTCCAGATCATTTAGAGTTGAGGAAAGACGCAATAGGAGAAAAGAAAGAATGCAGGGAAAATGGCTGCTAAGTTATGTTGATGAAAAGTATGAGTGATTTGAGATAACAATTCTGCCAGGTTATTGATGGAATTGTTGCAGAGAAATAAGAAAGACCAGAGACATGGTTGGACCATGAGAAAGAAAGTGAAATGGCAAAGGCTACATGCAAAGAGGGAACAGCAGGTAAACATACAGTTGACAGAAGAGCTGAGGAAGCTCGAGCAGTGATGAGTGTGCAATTGAGACGTGAAGAACTCAGAGACGCTGAGTTGAAAATGGAAGTTTCCATTTGTGGCCCAGAACAGGGTGAAATTCTGAGTGAAGTGATCAATGAAAAAGATCTCATGAACTATTGGAATAGTTCAGAAGAATTGGAAGATATGTTGACAAGAGAAGCAAATGAGGGTATGAAGCCTTGTATTTTTAAATCTCATAGTTTGTGTATGTTTGCAGGATGTGTGCAGGTGGCTGAACAATTTGGTGAAAGCGCTAGTAGACGGAGGAATGAGCATCTAGTAGGGGTGGAAACCAGAGGAGGAAATTACTGCTGGGAGGAGGAAAACTGGCAAATTTGCCATGCCTGACCAGGAAGAAATCATAAATGAATTCTGTTTGGTGTGAACCAGCCAATGGAAGCTATTATGGGTAGAAGCATAATGAAAAGGCTGCGAAGTGATATTCCAAGAGGTAAAAAAACTAATTTATTTAATAAGTTAAGCAAAATTTTGCAATGTAATGGAGAAATGTGACTTTAGAAGCCTAGAATATTTCATAAGAAGAATGGGCTTGGAATGAAGGTTGTGATACAAAATCACGGAAATATTTAGGTTGGAATGGTTCTTAGAAATATGGCTCAAGGAACTTGAAGGAGAAGTGAAGCTTGCAGAACATGATAAAGAAGAGATTGCGGTGTAAGTGCATAGTAGGGATGAAATATTTTTAACATTTATAGAGTTAGTGAATGTCTTAACTCCACAGACGTAATGCTTAATTGCTTAGGTAAAAAAGCCAAAATTAATAAATATGATGTTGAAATTAGAGAAATTGAGCGGTATTTGAAGTGAATAAAAATCGAGGAAAGCGTACGAAATTTATCTTAGGTCCATAGAGAGACATAAAGGAAAACGTAGAAAGTATTGAGAACGTTAGGATACAGATAAAACGGCCGATGGTCAAAAACAAGATCTCTTGAAATCCCGAAGTCTATGATGGGATAATGGTAGCAGAAGCATCAAAAAGGAAATTTGAAAAGGTCTTGTATTTTTAAAACTAATAGTTTGTTGATAGATACGAGTACAATACTAGATGAAAAATTTGTTACTATAGGAGAAATCAATGACTATAATTGTAATTAAGGAGAAATAATTGATTATTATTCACTTCATAAAGTTGAGTGTTCAGTGCAATTGGAGACGGAAGCATCAAACAAAGAGGAATTACTCCGAGGAATTGGAAAAAAAAATTGTTGGAGAGGCCGATGGAATCTGGTTGATGGATTGAGTGACGCTAATATACAGCCAGTTCAAGATTCTTTTAGAGTTTGGAGACCAGAAGAATGGGTATCAGTGATTCTATACAAGTTTGTAATTTTCAAAATAAAGATGATGTGTTATGGAACAACGAGAGTTACAATCAATAGTATTCTGAAAATAATATTCTCGAAACTCTGTGCAAATTTACAATATAGAGTTGATACTTCAAAAGACTAGTGGCAAGACAGAGTTTGGAATCCTAGAGGGAGCAAGTTATTGAGACTTGTGGCTATCACATTATTACAGAAAAGTGGTAGACCTCATAGAAAGGAGTCTACGCAAACTTCTCTACATGGGGAGTCTGATGCAGGAGCATCCTACTTGATTTTCATTAAAATATTGTGTAATTAGGGGGATGATGTCTTTTTAATTATTTTATAAATTATTATGCTCATTTTTATTTAAATTAAGAGAGAATAATCTGAGTGTGAGTATTATTGTAAATATTCTCTTAATTAATTGAGAATATGAGGGAATTGAGTTGGGTAGATAATTTAGGGATTAGGAGTTCCTTACATGGAACTTAGTTGAGTCAAATAAGATATAAAGATATTTTAAGATTTGGTTCAAATTTGTGTGGAGGAAATCATGGATTCGAGTTAATTCATAATTGTGTATAAATATGAAGTTTGTGTGAGGATGGAGACGAGTGTGGAATATAGAAGACAGAGTATGGAATGTGAAGTTTTATGAAAAGCGAAAATGAGGACCTAAATATAATATTCGAGCCAATTGGTTTGAATCGAATTTAAGTGTGTTAATATGTCTGAGTATTTGTTTGCTTGTATCTCTCTTCTTTATATTTTGTTGAATTGAATATTATGGTTTTAATGGCAATTTGATTAGGTTTCCATGTTAAAACATGCACTCTAATATTGGCTTGCACGAGGATACCCATTTTGTGCGGGAATCTCATCAATATCATTAGTTTAGAATTAATAGATAAAAATATTGACAGAAATCTCAATATGACTTTGATAATGCTGGTTTTAAACATGATTCTAGTGAATAAATATTGATATTTGCTAAAAAAATCTATTTTAAATTTAACTCTTATTTGTCATGAAAAATAGTCATTTCCTTCAATTGTTTCTGGTTTAATTTCTTCATTTCTTGTTTAAGTTGATCATGAAGGATGAAAATCTATGTCTTATGTTTCTCTAATATTTTTTCTCGTCAATCAGATACTTATGATTTATTAATATTTCCTGTAGAAATTTTACCTAAGCCTTTTGGTTTTCCAATTCACTAATAAATTCATTGACCATATAAGCATTAGCATTGAAAAAACATTCCAATGTTTTGGTTGTACCCATACCAACTTTTTTATCAATACCAGTCATTATTTGATTTGCATTGAATCATTATTTATCACTGAGTATTTGATGTGTATATGACTTATAGACATCTTTTCTAGTATCCACTATATAATCCCCACAAAAATCCCCTGTAATATATCCTTTGTGTCAGAGTTTATCATGAGAATTGTCACTACAAAAATGCATGGAAGTATAGAAGTGTTGTGCTAAGAGGATAAGCGTGTTAAAAAGGTTGTGTTCTGTGAGCAGTGAAGGGCATGTGAATAGTCATGAGTGAAATAGACAACAGGAAAGAGAGTGAAATCCGGAAGTTAGGTGCAAGAAGGTTTGTGTGGCAGCAACCAGAGAACATAAGGTATGATCATTAATTTTAAAGAGGTATTTTGAATGTTGAAATTAAGTAGTTGTTTATTTCACAACAAAATAAATCTTGGAAAAATGGATTGCATTTCGATTTAAAGGCTTCAGTATCATGTGAAGTGATAATGGGAAACTTATGATATTTTTATAAGAATGGAGTATGAGAGACGGTGAATATTTTACATCATGAAAATGTATTAAGGGTGTATGTTCATTGGTATGTTGTATAACTTGAATTAGAGTCAAAATATCCACTATTGTAATTATTGGGTCAAACCTTGAAGTCAAATCAGATGTCAAATTCAAATGAAAATTTGGATAGCTTGAGCAAAGTTAAACCATTGACTTATTGTACAAGAGGGTGTATTTTTCATCCAAGATGAAGAGTTGATGTAAAGTCTGGAGTGAAAGAGTCATAAGCCAAGTCAAAGGTTTGAATGTAATTGGGTGCATGATCGACGGAGCCCGACACCCAAAGAGTTGGTCATTGTAACACAAGAATTACTGAAGTTTTTGTTTGCAGCAAAGAGGAGCAAGATAATTTCCCAGAGATGATTCCAAGAAAAATAACGAAAGAGGTCAAGCGCAGGAAGAGAGCTTGTATTGTTGGATGGCAAGTATGAAATCTTGCTGAAAAAGGGATTTGAATGAAATCCACAAGTGAACAAATGAAGTTCACAAAGGAGGAGAAGATGACTGGTGATAGTCATTTCAGAGGTTCTGAGAAAGACCGCAGCAGAAGAAAGAAGAAGGAAAATGCCAAGGCAAATGGCATATGGACGTAGTTGACTGATGAAGAGTATGAATGAGAGAAAGCTGAGATAACAGTTCACTTGGAGTTATTGATGGAATTGTTGCAAAGAAATACAAAAGACCAGATACATGGTTGGACCATGAGGAAGAAAGTGAAGTGGAAGAGGCTACACACAAAGAGAGAACAGCAGGTAAACATTCAGTTAACAGAAGAGTGAGGAAGCTCGAGTAGATGATGAGTGTGCAATTGAGATGTGAAGAACTCAGAGAGGTTGAGTTGAAAATGAAAGTTTCCATTTGTGGCCCGAAACATGGTGAAACTCTGGGTGGAGAGATCAATGAGAAAGATCTCATGAACTATTGGAATAGTTCAGAAGAATTGGAAGATATGTTGACAAGAGTAGTAGATGAGGCTATGAAGCCTTATATTTTTAAATCTCACAATTTATGTATGTTTGCAGGATGTGTGGAATATGGTGGACACTCTGGTGAAACTATCACAGAGATGAATGAAACTCTTAAGGTGAAGTATGAAGGAGAATGCCTTTCACAGGAGGAAGGTATTGATTTGTTGCAGCAGGAAGAAATCATAAATGAATTCTTGTTTGGTGTAAGACATCTAGCTGAAGTTGTTATGGAGCAGAAGCATAATGAAAATTTTGAAGTGATATTCCAAGGAGGTAAAAAAATGAATTTGTTTAATGAAATTGCTGACAGAATTTTGCAATGTGATGATACAGAAACCTGGATAACTCAGGAATATTTCCATAAGAAGAATGAAACTAGGAATGAAGGTTGTGATGAAATGCTGGAAATATTTCAGATGGGAATAGAATTCTTGGAATGATGGCTTAAGGAACCTGAGGGAGAAGTGAAGCTTGCAGAACCTGATACAGAAGAGATTGCAGTTGTCGTGCATGATAGGGATGAAATGTTTTTAACATTTATAGAGTTAAGTGAATGTCTTAACTCCTCAAATAATGATGTGACTGTAGGTAAAAAAGGCAAAATTAATAAATATGATGTTGAAATTAGAGAAATTGAGGAGAAAGTATTTGGAGATAAGATAAAAGATCAGGAGAAGCAAGAAATTTATGTCCATAGAGACATAAAGGAAACATAAGTATTGAACCAGTAGGATAAAGATGAAAGCAACCAGTAATTCAAAACAAGATCTACTGAAATCCAGGAAGTCTATGATGGGATATTGGTGCTTGAAGCATCAAAGGAGGCTGAAAGGTCTTGTATTTTTAAAACTAATAGTTTGTTGATGAATGCAGGTACAATACTAGATGAAAAATTTGTTACTATAGGAGAAATCAATGACTATAATTGTAATTAAGGAGAAATAATTGATTATTATTCACTTCATAAAGTTGAGTGTTCAGTGCAATTGGAGACGGAAGCATCAAACAAAGAGGAATTACTCCGAGGAATTGGAAAAAAAAATTGTTGGAGAGGCCGATGGAATCTGGTTGATGGATTGAGTGACGCTAATATACAGCCAGTTCAAGATTCTTTTAGAGTTTGGAGACCAGAAGAATGGGTATCAGTGATTCTATACAAGTTTGTAATTTTCAAAATAAAGATGATGTGTTATGGAACAACGAGAGTTACAATCAATAGTATTCTGAAAATAATATTCTCGAAACTCTGTGCAAATTTACAATATAGAGTTGATACTTCAAAAGACTAGTGGCAAGACAGAGTTTGGAATCCTAGAGGGAGCAAGTTATTGAGACTTGTGGCTATCACATTATTACAGAAAAGTGGTAGACCTCATAGAAAGGAGTCTACGCAAACTTCTCTACATGGGGAGTCTGATGCAGGAGCATCCTACTTGATTTTCATTAAAATATTGTGTAATTAGGGGGATGATGTCTTTTTAATTATTTTATAAATTATTATGCTCATTTTTATTTAAATTAAGAGAGAATAATCTGAGTGTGAGTATTATTGTAAATATTCTCTTAATTAATTGAGAATATGAGGGAATTGAGTTGGGTAGATAATTTAGGGATTAGGAGTTCCTTAAATGGAACTTAGTTGAGTCAAATAAGAGATAAATATATTTTAGGATTTGGTTGAGATTTGTGTGGAGGAAATCATGGATTAGAGTTAATTCATAATTGTGTATAAATATGAAGCTTGTGTGAGGATGGAGGACAGAGTGTGGAATATAGAGAGAGATAGAGAGAGAAACGATGTGAGAGTTTTTGAAAAGGCCAAGAGCCGAGAGGACCACAAATATAATATTCAGGCAATTGGTTTGAATCTGAATTTCGTGTGTTATTATATACCAGTATTTTTTTTGTGTGCGCTCTCTCTTCTTTGTATATATTTTGAGCTGAATTGAATATGGTTTTTAATGACGAATTTGATTAGGTTTCCATGTTAAGGAAACACACACTCTAATATTGTGCACAAGGATCTGTTTTGTGCAGAATCCCTACATCAATATCCATTAGTTTAGAATTAATAGATAAAATATTATGACCGAAAAATCTCAATATGACTTTGATAATCTTTGGATTTTTTAACTTGTGATTCTAGTGAATAAATATTGATATTTGCTAAAAATCTCTTTTAAATTTAACTCTTATTTGTCATGAAAAAATAGTCTTTTCCTTCAATTTTTTCTGGTTTAATTTCTTCATTTCTTGTTTAAGTTGATCCTAAAGGATGACAATCTATGTATTATGTTTCGCTAATATTTTTTCTGAATCGAATATGATTTAATATTTCGTCTTGAAATGTTACCTAAGCCTTTGATTATCAATTCTGTAAATTCATTGACCATCCAAAGTTAGCATTGAAAAAACATCCCAATGTTTAGGTTGTACCCATAGAAACTTTTTTATCGGTATTAGTCATTATTTGATTTGCATTGAATCATTATTTTTTCTTGAGTATTTGATGCCTAAGGCTTACCATATACTTTTCTAGTATCCACTATATTATCCCCACAAAAATCCCCTCTAATGTATCCTTTTGTGTAGGTTTATCATGAGAATTGTCACTACAAAGAAGGAAATGCATGGAAGTATAGGGAAATTATTTGTGCTAAGAGGATAAGCGTGTTAAAAAGGTTATGGTCTGAAGGGCATGTGAATAGTCACAGTGATAAAGACAACACAGAAGAGTGAAATCCGGAGAGTTGAAATTGCAAAGAGAGGGTTTATTAATAACCTTGAAGGGAGCATAAGGTATGATCATTAATTTCAAAGAGGTATTTTTGAATGTTGAAAATTAAATGGTTTATTTATTTTCACCATAAAATAAATCTTGGAAAAATGGATTGCATTTCAATTTAAAGGCTTCAATATCATGTGAAGTGATAAAGGGAAATGATGTAATTGGTGACTTGTGATATTTTCTTAAGAATGAAGTATGAGAGAGAGTGAAGATTTTACATCATGAAAATCTATTAAGGGTGGATGTTCATTGGTATGTTTTATAACTTGAATTAGAGTTAAAATATCCACTATTGTAATTATTAGGTCAAGCCTTAAAGTAAAATTAGATGTCAGGGTCAAATGAAAATTTGGATAGCTTGATTCAAGTTAAACCATTGAGTTATTGTACAAGAGGGTGTATTTTTCATCGAAGATGAAGAATTGATGTAAAGTCTGAAGTCAAAGAGTCATAAGCCAAGTCAAAGGTTTGAATGTAATTGGGTGCATGATCAGTGGAGCCCGACACCCAAAGAGTTGGTCATTGTAACACAAGCATTACTGAAGTTGTTGTTTGCAGCAAAGAGAAGCAAGAGAGTTACCTGAAATGATTCCAAGACAGAGAACCAAAAGATACCAAGCACAGGAAGAGAACTTGTATTGTGGGATGGCAAGTATGAAGGCTCGCTAAAAAGGGATTTGAATGAAACCCAAAAGTGAACAAATGAAGTTCACAAAGGAGGAGAAGATGACTGGTGTCAGTCATTTTAGAGGTTCTGAGGAAGACCGCAATAGGAGAAAGAAGAAGGAAGATGCCAAGGAAAATGGCATATGTAAGAAGTTGACTGATGAAGAGTATGAGTGGGAGAAAGCTGAGATAACAATTCACCTTGAGTTATTGATGGAATTGTTGCAGAGAAACAAGAAAAACCAGAGACATGGTTGGACCACAAGGAAGAAAGTGAAGTGGCAGAGACTACACGCAAAGAGGGAACAACAGGTAAGCATACAATTGAAAGAAGAGCTGAGGAAGCTCAAGTAGATGATGAGTGTGCAATTGATATGGGAAGAACTCGAAGAGGCTAAGTTGTAAATGGAAGTTTCCATTTGTGGCCCAGAACAGGGTGAAATTCTGGGTGAAGAGATCAACGAGGAAGATCTCATGAACTATTGGAATAGTTCAGAAGAACTGGAAGATATGTTGAAAAGAGAGGCAGATGAGGCTATGAAGCCTTATATTTTTAAATCTCACAATTTATGTATGTTTTTAGGATGTGCAGAAGATGGTGAACAATTTGGTGAAACTGTCAGAGAGATGAATGAAACTCTTAGGGTGAAGTCGGAAGGAGAGTGCCTTTCAGAGGAGGAAGGCACTGATTTGTTGCAGCAGGAAGAAATCATAAATGAATTCTTGTTTGGTGTAAGACAACCAATCGAAGCTATTATGGAGTAGAAGCATAATGAAAATGCCGAAGTGATATTCCAAGGAGGTAAAAAAATGAATTTGTTTAATGAAATTGCTGACAGAATTTTGCAATGTGATGATACAGAAACCTGGATAACTCAGGAATATTTCCATAAGAAGAATGAAACTAGGAATGAAGGTTGTGATGAAATGCTGGAAATATTTCAGATGGGAATAGAATTCTTGGAATGATGGCTTAAGGAACCTGAGGGAGAAGTGAATCTTGCAGAACCTGATACAGAAGAGATTGCAGTTGTCGTGCATGATAGGGATGAAATGTTTTTAACATTTATAGAGTTAAGTGAATGTCTTAACTCCTCAAATAATGATGTGACTGTAGGTAAAAAAGGCAAAATTAATAAATATGATGTTGAAATTAGAGAAATTGAGCAGAAAGTATTTGGAGATAAGATAAAAGATCAGGAGCAGCAAGAAATTTATGTCCATAGAGACATAAAGGAAACATAAGTATTGAACCAGTAGGATAAAGATGAAAGCAGCCAGTAATTCAAAACAAGATCTACTGAAATCCAGGAAGTCTATGATGGGATATTGGTGCTTGAAGCATCAAAAGAGATCGAAAGGTCTTGTAATTTTAAAACTAATAGTTTGTTGATGAATGCAGGTACAACACAAGATGAGAAATTTGTTACTATAGGGGCAATCAATGACTATAGTTGTGATCAAGGAGAAGTCCTTGATTATTCTTCATTTCAGGGAATTGAGTGTTCAGCGCAATTGGAGACGAAAGCATTAGACAAAGAGGAGTTACTCCGAGGAATTGGAAAAAGAAATTGTTGGAGAGGCCGATGGAAGCCGGTTGATAGGATGAGTGATGCTGATGTACAACCAGTTTGAGATTATTTCAGAGTTTGGAGACCAGAAGAATGGGTATCAGTGATTCTATACAAGTATGCAATTTCTCGAAATAAAGATGACGTGGTATGGAAAACAAAGAGTTACATTCGATAGTATTCTGAAAATACTATTTCGGGAATCATGTGATGAATTACAAATTAGAGTTGATACTTCAAAAGTCCAGCGGAAAAACAGAGTTTGGAATC
Source organism: Pinus albicaulis (assembly GCA_034641835.2). Taxonomy (NCBI): domain Eukaryota; kingdom Viridiplantae; phylum Streptophyta; class Pinopsida; order Pinales; family Pinaceae; genus Pinus; species Pinus albicaulis. The sequence goes on along the minus strand of CM076574.1, from coordinate 289,664,814 downwards.
CTGGAGGGAGCAAGTTATTGAGACTTGTGGTTGTCACATTATTATAGAAAAGTGACAGACCTCATAGACAGGAGTCTATGGAAAATTCTCTACATGGGGAGTGTGATGCAGGAGCATCCCGCTTGATTTTCATTAAAATATTGTGTAATTAGGGGGTGATGTCTTTTTAATTATTTTTTAAATTATTATGCTCATTTTTAATAAATTAAGAGAAAAATATTTGAGTGTGAGGTTTATTGTAAATAGTCTCTTACTAAATTGAGGAGATGAGTGGAATTGGTTTGGGTAGATATTTTAGGGATTAGGAATTCCTTAAATGGAACTTAGTTGAGTCAAATAAGAGATAAATATATTTTAGGATTTGGTTGAGATTTGTGTGGAGGAAATCATGGATTAGAGTTAATTCATAATTGTGTATAAATATAAAGCTTGTGTGAGGATGGAGGACAGAGTGTGGAATATAGAGAGAGATAGAGAGAGAAACGATGTGAGAGTTTTTGAAAAGGCCAAGAGCCGAGAGGACCACAAATATAATATTCAGGCAATTGGTTTGAATCTGAATTTTGTGTGTTATTATATACCAGTATTTTGTTTGTGTGCACTCTCTCTTCTTTGTATATATTTTGAGCTGAATTGAATATGGTTTTTAATGACGAATTTGATTAGGTTTCCATGTTAAGGAAACACACACTCTAATATTGTGCACAAGGATCTGTTTTGTGCAGAATCCCTACATCAATATCCATTAGTTTAGAATTAATAGATAAAATATTATGACCGAAAAATCTCAATATGACTTTGATAATCTTTGGATTTTTTAACTTGTGATTCTAGTGAATAAATATTGATATTTGCTAAAAATCTCTTTTAAATTTAACTCTTATTTGTCATGAAAAAATAGTCTTTTCCTTCAATTTTTTCTGGTTTAATTTCTTCATTTCTTGTTTAAGTTGATCCTAAAGGATGACAATCTATGTATTATGTTTCGCTAATATTTTTTCTCCTGAATCGAATACTTATGATTTATTAATATTTCGTGCAGAAATGTTACCTAAGCCTTTTGATTTTCCAATTCACTAATAAATTCATTGACCATCCAAGGATTAGCATTGAAAAAACATCCCAATGTTTAGGTTGTACCCATAGAAACTTTTTTATCAGTATTAGTCATTATTTGATTTGCATTGAATCATTATTTTTCACTGAGTATTTGATGCCTATATGACTTATAAACATATTTTCTAGTATCCACTATATTATCCCCACAAAAATCCCCTCTAATGTATCCTTCTGTGTAGGTTTATCATAACAATAATCAACCTCTACAAAATTAGAAATGTATGTTTGGATGGATCTGGATGCTCTAGCTATCTCTATCTTTGCTATTGGATTTAGGACTGGTTCTCTAATGAATCGAGTAGTAAGAGATACAAAGAAAGATTGTGCTGATTCAATTGAAACTTGCTAGCTTCTATTCTATTGATATTTGTACAGAACATCCCAACTACTCTAAAAATGTACTGATCTTGATATGTTTTTGTCTTGCTTGTGACTGTTATCTACTTGATATTAGTGGCAGGTTGCAAAGTATAATTTATATTAGTGGTTGGATTTATTTCGATAACAATGCAGTGGACATCATGGTTGTTTGGAAACAAAAATTATTTCTCTCTCAATTATTCTAGTCTTTTTGAATATGACAATGACAACTCTAATTTGGATGATAGTGATAACTATATGTCTATAATATTCTTTGATAGTAATTTGGAGACTTGTGTATACTTGTTTGTTGTTGGATTTGTCCTAGGTGGCCTAATGTGATTAATGCCTTATGATATATGTCACTTTTGCAATCTTAAAGTGTTTTTTCATATTGTAATTGTCTTGTGGATGGTTATTTTCAAAACTGATATTCCCTTTTGAATAGTCAGAATCTTTAATTTAAGAAAAAACTAGTGGTGTGGCTATTCTTAGCTAGGATAGACTAGTTGTTGGAGTAGGGTCACCTAGGGTACATTTTTGGATATATTTTTGTATATGTGCGCTGCACAGAAAGGTCAAGGGGCTTTGGGGTAGGTTAAAGTCCCTCATTTTATAAAAGGGTTTTAAGGGTAAACTATGGGCCTCAACTATGGTTTGAAACCACAGTATCTTTGCGCTAGATTGGATATAAATAGATAGATCGAGTCTAAGGAAGTAGTCAATCACTATTCATGTTTTGGATCTAATTGTTTTATGCATCTGTGATACTCTTATAAGGGTTTAAGTTTGGGTTGGGTAGAAGGGCTCCTGCTGGCTATGTACGCAGAGACCTAGTCCTGGTTGTGTACGGACTCTTCTAGCTGTGTGAACGAAAGGGTAAAGTGTAAAGGAAAAGTATGATGTACTGAATTTCTCTGAATCTTATACAAGGACTGATTTTGGCAAAAGCACTATGTTATCTATTTGAGTTATCTCTTTACTATTTCTATCTTAAGATTTCTTTAATTCTGTTATGCTTACTTGTATCTGTGAGAATACAATGCATGAAGTTATATTGATGCTTGAATATGTGAATGAATCTGCTTAAGTGGTTATGCATTATATAGATCTAGATATGGTTCTATTATGATATATCTGCAACGAAGTGATCTGCAATACGATTATGTGATATGATAAGTATTATTCTGTATTTGTGCATATCTGTTACGATATTTATAAATTCTTCAATTAGTCTGTTTAGGGCCATGACATTATTTTCTTCCTCATGGTGGAAAAACCTAGTTCCAGCACCCCCCATACTGGTTCGGGTGAGAAATTGATCTGCACAAGCAGGTCATTGCCGAAAGGGCCAGTAGTTGGAGGGTTTGTTGGTTTTGCAATAAACTGTGAACCTAGGTCAAGACCCCTCAAGGAAACAAATGGTTTCGTTGCCAGGACTGGGATGATTTTGAGGGATGTTTGTTTTAGTGCCCCTCGTAGAATGAATTGTAAGATTTACTGGAGAGAAAGATCCCTGAGTTCGTGATCCAAGATAATCGAAGCTCTAAGATATCTACTAAAAAGTGGGTACATAAGTATGTCTATACAAAAGTTCACAAGATTTATTTTTCTCCTATGTCTATACAGAAGTTCACAATATTTCTTTTTCTCCTTTGCAATTGAACTGTGGTAGTGGATGTCATGATTAATTTATGCAATACTTGTGCGAAGGACAATGCAGTCACTGATTGGACTCCTCAATTGATGCAGCAATTAGAAAATCTAGAAAATACGATCACCCACCTGATAGATCACTCGATCGATCGTCTCTTGGGAGGATTTGTGACTGAATTTTTCATTGATCAGTTTGTATCACACTTAAAAGTAGAAAGAAGGTTTTCAAGGGTCCTAGAGGTAATTTCCTGCACTCTTTGAAGTTATTGTTGAAGATTATATTGTGTGAATAGGTATCTTTGAGTCAATATATTTCTTGAATGCCGCTAAGAGGCTCGACAATGCCCAATGGAAAAATTTTCCACGAAGACCCAGAGAAAGGATTTATTTTAGCCCTCTGAAGCATATATCTGATGATGATGGTGAACCAAATGTTAGACTCCTATACCAATAGGTGTCATTTTTCATGATTGTCTTGATTGAACTATGGAATATGTTCAAACCTTTTTCTTGAGCAAAGGTGTTCCATATTCTTTGAAAAACCAAAAAATCAAAAAATTTAAAAAAAAAAATGTAAAGAGGGTATACCCTAAAAGAAAAATCAAAGGGTAAGAAAAATAAAATGGTCAAAAAAGTGAAATAAATGAACCCGAAACAAAAATATACCAAGGAAAGTGTGCAAATCCAAATGCCACTACTATTTCATTTTTTGTAAATAAGTAATTGTGTGCAGCTTGTTAAACTTTGCCACAATTTATGAAGAGTCAAACTGTATAAACTTGACTCATTCATGTTTCAATTTCATGTTATAGAATAGAGAATAAATATCTAGCCAAACAGTTTAATCTTGGCAGATAAGTAGATAGGTAGAGTTAATAAAAGATGCTCAACAGTTTAATCTGAGCCCTTGGATGTAATAAGGGTAGAATTAGATAGATTTGCCATGTAAAAAGAAAAAAAGGTTGATAAGGGTTTGCAAGTCTAAATGAACCCTAATAAAGAAGAGAAAATGGTAGTGTCAAGTAGATAGGGTAGGTAGATGGTGTTGCAAAGTTTTATGTGATGAATGATGGTGCTAAATATGTTTAATCTTTTACCTTCATCACAAGTACTGAAGCAGAAAATGCACTGGAAAATTCACACAAAGCAAAGTCAAAATCATTAACTTCCCACATCACTTTCTCCCTAAGATTTTTACTAATTTCCCCAAAGTGCTAAGGTATTTGGAGATTAAAGGGGCTCAAGGCATTTCCTTGACTTTTGGGGGGACCGGACCCTCGGCCTAATGATCAAAAAGACCTAAGTACTTGAAGTTATTTATCATTATAATCATTCACTTTTAACCTTTTCCTAAGTAAAGTCCAATTTTACTTAGGAAAATCATGCCATATTTCATAAAATCCCCTCAAAATTACTTGTTATTCTATGTTTAAGTGTTGAAATTTAGATGATGTAATTTACTTCAGAAATCTTCACTTTCTTAGTTATAGTTAAGTGTTTTGAGTTTACCTTGTCCTTTGTCATATTAACTTCTGATTTATTTATTAAATCCCTAGTACAAAGACCTTATCCTATAGTACTTAACTCCTTTTTATATGAATATCCCAAAAACCCCTCTTATTGTAAGTTTTGGCCAAAGTTTATTAAATCCCCTTTGATTAATAAAAACCTCAAATAAAAACCCTTTGGCTAAAAATACCCATATAAAGTTATTTCCCTACCCCTATGGTTGATAAATAATATTTATTTATTACCATATAATAAGAAATATCGGAAAAGGTTTAAACATATATTTTTATATGTTTGAAAGAAAAAATAAATAAAACCGAAGTTTTAATTTAAACTAAAACTTCGAAAGTCCCCCGAAGCCTTCGTAACCCATCCAAGTGGTATTTGATTTCCGCCCGACACTTTAACCATAGTTAAACCCTTAACCCTCTCGCAACCATGAATAAACTATGGGATCAATTAATCACCAGGATTAATTAATAACCATTCATACCACCAATCGAACGCCCCCTGGGATATTTAATTAAGTTAATCACATTTTAAAACCCCTTCGGGCCAGCACGTTAATACTTTGCCAATTCCGCGTCCCCTCCACCGTCAGATTGCTCTCTCGAAGATCAACGGCCCAGGATCGTTCCACTGGCCGTCGTGCATCCGGAAGTTAACGCGCGGGGGCACGGTGGTTTTGGAATAGTCCTCCGACCACGTGTCAGTTGATCAATGGAATCGCTGCCCCCACGCTGAATACCACCATCTCCCAAAGAGCAGTGTGGAAATTACCGCTTACCGCCCGGTCCCGGTGACGCGCCATTCCGTACCGAATGACGTCATCCTCGAAAAAATCAAAATCCCTGTTGACTTGTAAATAACACAAAAAATCGTGTTTTTCTATCATTTTCACTGCTGAAAACGACTGCGTCCTCCTTTGAAAAATTTGAAAATTCCGCTGTTTGAGACGCCGCCTACCAAATTGCTGAATGCCATTACTACACCAATGCCCAAGTGTCCAAAAATTCGAATTTCTCCGTTAAACAGATATTTATTCAAATTCCTACTAAAACTCTTTGAAAAATCTAGTTTCCTGTGTTAAAATTCATGCCAGAGTCTGAAAAAGGGTTAATGTCAGTCTATTCGAGTTCCTGCAAGTAAAATCAAAGCTCCTAGAATCAAAATTTGCGCCCGGTCTTTGAAAAAACCCCAAGAACTTCCATTTTGAATACACAAGAACCAAAATGGAAGCTCCGGTAGCCCTGAATGTAACCCCATTGAATGACCCGCACAGAGAGTTAGAATACTTGCCCTTAGTGGATAAAGACTTTCAAATTAAAGACTTGGTTTTCGATGAAAGTCCCCTTCGAAATTATTGTCGCTGCAGGGACGATTATTTGAAGGGTTTGGATGTCATTGGGTTGTGGGAATCCAATTTCCCAAGATATCTTATCCCCTCAGTCTATATTTTCCCAGAAATCATCCACTACTGTCACTCCAACTATGATTCGACTTAAAGGGCAGTGCTGTCTCCTGACCAGAGTATCCTTTTCCCTATCACTCCTCAAGCCATCAATACAATGCTCCATTTTGAACCTGATCAAGATCTTACTCCTTTGTCCATGGAAGAACTACTTGAAAAGTCTACCCAACTGTCCCCAGAAAAACTAAAATGCATTTGCCAGACTTTTATGTTGCCTGAACATCAACCTAAGGGGTCCCCTCCCTATGGTTTTGCTTATTTTAATAAGTTTGGCAGACTCATCCTCAATATGATATCCTTTGTCATGGGTTTCAATACAAGTGAATATGTTGATGAAATAACCTTGGTATTGCTGTCTATCTTTACTCCTGGGCAACCTCCTGCAGTAAAATATGATTTTGCATCCTTCATTTCCAATAAAATCCATGACCAGTTCATGAGGCTAGATAATGAGAAAGTGTTTAAGTATTCCTCAGTTATTTACCATCTCCTCATCTATTATCAATCAGAGAAGTTCCCTTTTCCTGTTAAAAAGCTTGATGCCAAGGGAAACCCTAGATCAATTATTTTTTGGTCTGCCATAACTCATTCTTCCTATGATTCTCCCTATTCTTATGCTGAGTTCATCGATCTTTTTGTATATGTTGCAACTACCTTGTTGACAGGAATTCCCCCTCCAAGGCTCAGTAATGAGATTAAGAAGACTTTGCAGCTTTCAAGGACATATAAAGTTGGGAACTGGTATTTATATCAAAATCATTCAGTCATCAGAATATATGGATGTGAATTATATCTATTCAAGTTGCCAAAATATGTGCCTATGAGGCTTTTTGCCTTAGAATATTTCAGGCAAATGAATAATTCTGATATGATTCTTCTTTGTAGTGTAAAAAAGAAATCCCAACTCAGGATCAAAAGTCAATTAGGTCCCTTCATATGCAACTCTAGGGATGCCGAGCGAGAAGCAGAAGATATACTACAAAACCATTGCAAGTTCCAAAGGAGTTTCCGTTGGGTTCCTTATGATCCATTTGGTTTTATCTGTGATAAAAGAATGAAGAACAAATCATCCACATATATTCACCACAAGATTCCTGAAATAGAACAATATGCTAACCAATATGAATGGGTGGAAGGAACACTAGTTGAGCAAGATAATGAAGAAGACAATAGAAACAAAATTATGAAAGATCTTGAGAAAGAGTTTGACCTAGAATCTTTTGGTCAAGTGCAGGTACCTCACATTGGCACCTCTTCAATAGGAAATCTCCAACAGGGGTTACAGGAAGAGAGTCTATCAATTGCAGTAGAGTTTAAAGGTAAAGGGAAAGAACCTGAAATATAGGTCATTGAAACTTTCGTCATGGCTGAGAAACCTCAAACCTCCAGGGCACCAGATCAGACACAGGTTTCTCCTACTCAAGTAAATCATCCTGAAGTTTCAGAATTGCAAACTCCATATAATATGGAAATAGGCAAGAAAAGACAGGCTCCAGATCCTACTCCTCCCAAAGAATCCTCAGAGCTACATCAAGCTAAAAAGCAGAAACCCGATCCACTTCCAGATGTGGAAATCATTGATGAGATGTTTGATGATGAAAGAGAAGATAGTCAACTAACTGGCACAGTTAGTGAAACACATACAGGCCACAAAGGAAAAGAATTGCAAAAACAGTTGAGTACTGAAGTATCTTCTTTTAAGCCACCAAAAACAGATGCTGGTGATATCAAGAGAACTTTCATTAATATAAAAGCAAAGAATGATCCATTGAGAATGAAGGTATATGATCAGTATTTAAAAATGGCCCCACACAATCAGGAAAGATTGATGTCAGCATTTGACATTCAACAAGGCAAAATGATGATGAGCCATTTCAAATCCAAAGTACCAAAGCCCATGACAGCATCTGATTATATTAGGACCAATTTTGAGGTCCTGGCAAAAGACATTCATCCCTTGGACCAGATAGAGTTGCATAGACAAACTGGGGAAATGATATACTCCACCCTTACTGATAAGGCCATGGCAGCCCTTAGGCTGCGAGATTCTTTAAATAATACAAACACCCAATTGCAAATTGAGAAGGCTTCTTCTCAGGCAAAAGATAACAGAATCAAGTCTCTGGAAGATATAATCATCAGTTTGGGTCACAATCCCAAAGATATCAAAAGCACTGAGGCACTAATTAAAAATAAAGATGATGATATAGTTGCACTAAGAAAGCAGCTGAAATTGCCAGCCTCAAGGCATCCCTAGACCCAATAAGTTTTGAAGGAAAATTCACAGGAAGAGATGATGGAGTTGCTCTTAAAAATGACTGAGCAATTGAGTGAAACAGAGAAAGAATTGGAACAGGCATTAAAAGAAAAGCAGGATATCATGCAAACATCTACAACAGGGATCACTACAAGTACCACAACAGCAGATCAACAAACAGAGTCAGCATAGGGAGACACTTCTGGTTTAAGTTCTAATGAATTGGTAAAACAAATGGAAAGTTTAAAACTCAGAGTCACAGAACTTAAAACCACAAAATTGCAGTTAGAAAATTTGGAGCAGAAATATGATATGTCTAAAAGGACTGTTGCAGATAATACCAGGGAAATTAAAAGATTGGAAAATTTGGTTAAGGCTTTAGAAAAAGATCTTTCGTTAGAAAAGCCTTTGAGAGAAATAAATGAAATTCTTTGGGATAATATAATTGAGTCAATAAAAAGTATTTGGTCCTTTGTTCAAACAATCTTTGAACAAAATGACTTGATCAAAGTAGCTCAGGAAGAAATAGCCAAAATAAGAGATGAATTAAAGGGCAGACCTGAGAAAGCCAATCAACTTATACAGTTTCTGAACACCCGGACTAAGCAACAACTTTCAGAATTAGGAATTGATGACAGGACATGCACTATTTTAGAAATAAAAAGAGTTTTTACCAAAATAACTCTTATGCAGAATTTGGAAAGGAAGTGCTCAGATATTCTGGAAGAAATCAATGCTTTTAAAGGGAAATTTCAGGTTTTATTAGACAATGGGTTACCCAGTCCGATGCTCGCAGAAGACAAGATAATGGACCTGAAAACCTATGTTAGTAAAATAGATATACATGCTCATAAGACAACTGTTCTTTCTATCAGTTCGTCACAAGCAACATTGCCAACAGGGAGGAATCTCTACGACAGGTTAAAAAATTTGTTTCATCTTGAGCAGGAAATAAAGTATTTGTTCCCTAATCAGCCCACTTTTTACAGATACACAGAGGCTGATGAAACATTGAGAAAACTTAAAAGAACCATAATAGCAGAAGATCAATGGTGGGGAGACTTATTGGACATTTTATGAAATTTATCTTCAGGTTGAGAATTTTATCTTTTTACTATCATGTAAAGGATAAATAATGAGCACATATTAAAGAGTATCAGTTGGGCAGTTAAAAGAGTATCAAACAAGCAAAGGAGTTACTCAAAAGAACAACATTGAGCCCTATTATAGCACCTGCCTCCAGCATGTCCACAAAATAAGGAAACAACACACCAGCAATTACTTTTTGTTCTATCTACGAGACTATTTGTCTCCTTTTTTATTGTAACTTATTCATTAGTCACCCTAGATTAGTGGCTAGGTTAGCGTGAGATATTTTCAATCATTTTTTGTATAAATAAACCCTCAGAGAGAGTGTTGAGGGTGGATTCTACTACTTTGCTGTGACTTTGATATTTTTGGAATAAAAGTGTTTTGGAGAAATTTATTTGTGGCTTACTGGATGACAATTTGAAGCTCAGGACTTTTTGCAGGATTCATGTGTCGGACTGCAGTTCAATAAGTCTTTATATCCTATGTCTTAAGTTTTATATCTGTTTATAATATCATTATGTCCATTTCTGAATAATTTATATAAAGGAATGAATCAGAATTTACTTAATTGTACTCTGATTTCAGATGTGATTATTCTTAATGTTTTCCTCTAAATTGGTTATAAGCACGAATTCTTAAATTCTCTTGCTTTGCTAATTTAAACATTCTTGATTACCATAATAAATAATTCTTCATTTCTCTTTGTTTGTAATAATTTCATTTCTTTCTTTTGAACATGTTGAAAGATTCTTAACTGCCTTTCATCCCTTCAAACCCATTCCATCCACTTTAAATTCTAAAAATTGTTCTCTGTTTGGCTATCTTGCCCTGCAAAGCCATCTTATGTGTAGAATAGTAATCCAGTAAAGCCATCCTTTGACTCCATAGCCCAATGGCCTGAAAATATTCAACCTTGCCCTTAGTTGGCGAATTCCACCATTTTCAAACAAACTCTGGATTCAGTACCAGCTCAAAACCCTTCTAAGAACAAAGATAAATGAGAAAGAGAGACTCTCCTGGATGCGATTAAGAGACTCTCAAGCATAAGGTTGGTTTGTGGTTACCTCGGGTATACTTTCCTTTTCCACAACTTCAAGGAAAACCTGAGTGATAACATAGTGGCAACCATACTGGGGATCTGAAATCATTTTTATTGTTAATATTGTTCACTTATAAGCTATAGACAGAGTCTGAAGATCAGCCAGGTAGCCTTTGAAATGCTTTTGCCTTGCAACTGCATAGTAAATAAATACTTCTTCACTCTATCTCTGATTTAGCTTATACTTTGAACCTTAGTTTCAAATGTTTAATTAAACTCTCTAGTTCAATAAAATCTTTGAGAAAATTTTAATCATAAATCATTATTTCTTGAAGAATTTGTAGAAGTTGTATTTTCATTTCAATTAAAAAATCCAAAAACATATATCATCTAGGAAAACTAGCTTCAGAAAGGATTCGTCATACTAGGTCAAATCCTGACCCCAATCCACCATCGATATTTGAAAATCCGAATCTGATTCCTAGGATTCTTATAAGACAAGGAAGTCAAGAAAGTTCTGAAAGAGGAAGTCAAGAGAGTTCTGGTAGTTCCAGACCCCTTTCTAGATCACAATCTTGTCCCGTGAAAATTATATATTTTGACGAAATTCCTTTTGACGAACGATTTGAAACATCCTTATTTGTAAATTTTTCTGAAACCGAATTATCAAGATTAGTTCCAGACCCATTGTTTTTTGAAGATTTGAAATTCAGATTTGTTTCATATCACCTTGACAGACAGTTACAAAACTCCATTCAATCTGAACAAACCTTTGAAGAAATTTCAAACATCTCTGTAATTACTGAAGCTTCCCCAAGTTCAGTTACTTTTTCTCAAGCTTTTCAAACACCAGTCACCCCTTCTACTCCTCCACCTAGACCACCCTCACCTATTATTCCATTAAACCTTCCAATGGCCAATAGATATGCTCCGTTACAGTTGCCAGCCAACCCTGTTGCCTTGCCTCAAGATTATCAGAGTAAGATCACACCTTTTGATGGATCAGGTACTTACACAGCTCAACAACATACCAAAAGGATGACTGATTACTTTGAATTCTACGAAATTGACACTGATGATGTCCGAATGAGAATGTTTGTTCAGAGTCTTACTGGGGAAGTTAGGACATGGTTTAGGGCCCTTGCTCCAAACATTATTGCTGATTTACCAGCTTTGTATAGGGCATTTTTAAATAGATGGGAGAAGAAGAAAGACCCTCTTCAGATCCTATCAGAATTTGAAAAATTAAGGAGAAGACCTAATGAAACAGTACAAGATTACATCATCAGATTTAATGAAGCATATAACGTTGTTCCCCAGAACCTCAGACCTCCTCCTGACTCAGTATTGGTTAAATTTCCTGATGGTTTTGACTCTAACATAGCATATTCCTTAGGAAAATAGCCCCTCAGACCCTAGAAGAGATGCAAAGCATAGTGGTTAGTGTGGAAGCAAATCTTATAGAAAAACGAGCCAGAGCTAGGGCCGAAAGAAGAATGCCTCTAAATGAAGAACCTTCATCTTTTGAAAGAAAGCTGGATGCAATCATTAAAGGTATGGAAATATTAGGAGACAGAGTGGAGACAATCGAAAGAAAGTCTACTGGTGATAATCAAAATGTTGTGAGAAACCCAAACTTTAGAAGAAATTAGAACCAAAATATTGGGAAGAATGTCCCTGACCAAAATATCAGGCCGCCTTTCCAAGAAAAATTTGTTGAAGGTTAAACTTCTGAAGAACCTACTGAGGATGTCGAAATAAATAATGTGACTAAAAAACAAAATGAACCAGAAGTTTTCCTATCTCAGGATGATCAGGAGAATCACATCCTTGAAACATTCCAAACTCATTCAGGAGAAACTTTTGATTTTAAGGAAGGCTATGACACAACAATTTATGAGGTTCATAAACAGTACAATTTGAGAAGCAGACGGATTGATGTGCCAGAGAATAGCAAATAGAAAACTGCAAAACAAAATGTCAAAGGTAAAGTTAACATCCCTCCTGTACAAAACATTCCCCCTGTACAAATTATGTCTAGGACAACTCCTAACCCTTCAGATCCAATAATTGAAGATGTGTCTGACAACCAACCAAACAATAAACAACAATCTAATACTTTTCCTCCTGTAGGAAACGTGGAAGAAATAGTAGAAGTTAGTTCAGAAACACCTTCAAATCAAAATTTCACTCAGGAAAAAGAGAAAAACGTTGAAGACCCAAAAAATAGAGAAAACCCAACTGTGCAAAACACTAAAGCTCAAGCAGAAAAACCTTTCAATCTAGAGGCTAAAATAGGAAAACTAAATATAGTTGTTCCTTTATCAGAGTTGGCTAAACGTAATGTCTACAGGAGTCAAATCAACAAATCCCTAAACATTAACATTACTGGAATGGATGATTCAGTAAATATTCTTGATGATCAACCCAAACTCCTTTTTGGCCCCGAGGTAAATGGCAAACCAGAAAATGGAGGGACTCCTCCATTTTATGTAAGCCTGAACGTTCATGACAAGATACTCCACAATGCTATGCTGGATTCTGGAGCATCCCACAATTTGATGCCAAAAGCTGTGATGGAAAGATTAAATTTAGACATTACCAGACCGTATAAAGATTTGTTTTCTTTTGATTCTAGTCAAGTAAGATGTTTAGGTTTGATTAAAGATTTGTGTGTTACTTTGGTGCAATATCCTGCTAAGTCTGTTTTAATGGATATAGTAGTGGCTGATATCCCTCCTAAATATGGTATGTTGTTGTCCAGATCCTGGGGTGCTAAACTTGGAGGATCTATTCAACTAGACATGTCATATGCCACTATATCAGTATTTGGTCAACCTAAAAGATTATATAGAGAAACCTTGATGAAGTACTTGGTAAGTAGCCGTGAGAAGCCTGAAAACTTTCCTATCTATTCAGTACATTCTGATATGGATTCTTTCATCCTTTATAATGCTGAAAAGGACCTTCCAACTGAAGTAGAAGCACCTGAAAAGAAAGCTACAAACAAAACTATTGTTAAAATTGAAGAGATTTCATAAAACCAAGAAACACAAGAAAACCAAGAAATACCAGAAAAAGCTAAACAACTAGCTCCTGTTAGGAAATATGTTAAAACAGTTGATGAAGATTATGAACATGAAATTCTGTGGCATTTAGAATTTGATGGCTCAGTAAACAAGTTAGGAGCAGGAGCTGGAATTTGGTTACATAATGTTGAAAATGATCATGCTGAAGGTCATTCTTATAGATTGAATTTTAAATGCACTAACAACATGGCTGAGTACGAAGCCCTTCTGATAGGGCTTAAACATGCCAAAAAGTTAGGAGCAATTAGGGTATCAATCATAGGAGACTCTGAATTAATTATCCAACAGATTAATGGTGAATGTTCAACCAAAGATCCCAGATTGAAACAATATAGAGAAACAGTTGTGGAAATTATCAACACCTTTCTACAAGCTCAACTTGCCAAGATTCCAAGGAAGCAAAATTTGCATGCTCACAGTCTTGCAATGTTCGCTAGCACATGTAAGTTGCCTTTTGGACCTAATCATCAGTTCACAGTTGGGATTAGACATAGACCTGCTATACCGGACAATCTAATGAATTGGCAAGTATTTGTAAATAACAATCAGATCAATAGTTTTTTGACATTAGAAAATGAGTTTTCTAACAGTAATATAGATGAGGACATAGCAATTAGTGAATCTGATCAAGAAAAATAACAAAAAATAGATATTTCGAGAGAGAATGAAATTCATATGCTTCACCCAACCACATTCACAGAAAAAGATATGCATGATGTGATACAAATGGAATTCGATGAGATCATAGAAGATGAAACTGAAATCATTAATCTGAAAGACAATCATTTGCCCAAAGGATTAACTCCTTTGGAAGATCTTTTTGATTCAAATGACATTCCATTTAGACCTAAAATGGAACCTGTTAAGGATGATATTGAAGAGTGTAACTTAGGAACCCCAGAAAATCCCAAAATGGTTAAACTGTCTAAATCTCTGCTAGAAGATCAAAAGATTAAATATGTTGAACTTTTTAAAGAATTCCAAGATGTTTTTTCCTGGAGTTATGAAGATCTTAAATCATATGATACATCAATCATTCAGCATACAATACTTTTGAAACCAGATCAGAAACCTTTTAAACAAAAACTTAGAAGGATCAATCCTGTTTTACTACCTTCAATTGAAAAAGAAATTAAAAGGATGTTTGAAGCAGGGATTATAGCTCCTATTAGGTTCTCTGAATGGGTTTCGAATCTAGTACCAACAAGGAAGAAAACTGGAGAAATTAGACTGTGTGTCGATTTGAGAAATTTGAATAAAGTTTCTTTAAAAGATAACTATCCTTTGCCTAAAATGGACCATATTCTACAGAGGGTAGTGGGATCTTCAAGAATATCTCTTCTGGATGGATTTTCAGGGTATAACCAAATTCTGGTTCATCCTGATGATCAAGATAAAACAACATTTACAACACCATGGGGTACTTTTAAATATGTCAAAATGCCATTTGGACTCAAGAATGCAGGAGCTACATTTCAGAGAGCAATGGAAATTTCTTTTGCTAAAGAAATACATGATTTTCTGGTAATTTATCTAGATGATTTAACAGTTTTTTCCAAAACAGATCAGCAAAATTTAGATCATCTAAGGCAAGTGTTTATAAAGTGCAGAAAATATGGCATTTCTTTAAATCCTAAAAAGTCATTGTTTGGTTTGGAAGAAGGAAAGCTCCTAGGTCACATTATTTCTAAAGATGGCATTAGAATTGACCTTGAAAGAATACAAGAAATTTTGCAAATACCTCATCCCAGAAATATTAAAGAACTTCAAGCTTTCATAGGAAAGATTAATTTCTTGAGAAGGTTTATTTCCAGTTTAGCTGAATTACTTAGAGTGCTTACTAACATGCTTAAAAAATATTCAAGCATTGACCGGACTATAGAAGCCAAGCAATCATTTGAAGAAATCAAAATGGCTTTAACAAGAACACCAGTTCTTACCAGTCCAAAGTTTGATAGAGATTTCATTATATTTTCATTTGCTTCTGAACATATAGTTGCAGTTGTTTTACTACAAAAATATGATCAGGGATGTGAAAAACCAATTGCCTTTTTTAGTAAAGCACTTAGGGATGCATCTTTGAAATACAATATCATGGAGAAATAGGCTTTTGCATTGGTAAAAGCAATTAAAGATTTTAGAGTTTACATATTATATTCTCATGTGATAGCTTATGTGCCTAATGCTGTAGTTAAAGACATCTTGACTCAAGATGGTATTGAAGGAAAAAGAGGTAAGTGGGTAGCTACCATTTTAGAATATGATATTGAAATTAAACCAACAAAACTCATAAAAGGTCAAGGTTTGGCTCAACTCATGACTGAAACTAATTGCCAAGCCTTAGACATTAACGAACTGGATGACGAACAGGAGATGACGACTCCACAGATCAGTCAAGCTTTTTTAGATTCTCCCTGGTACACTGATATCATTCATGTTTTGCTAAACCTGCAAGCTCCTCCAGGGTTGTCCAGAACAAAACAAAGATTTTTGAAAATGACATCTTTAAAATATTGTATTTTAGATGGCACTCTATTTTGGAAAAATCATGAAGGAATCTTATTAAATTTTCTATTGAAAGATGAAGCTGACAAGGCACTTAATGAATTTCATGCAGGGGATTGTGGTGGACACCTCTACTGGAAGTCAACTGCAGAAAAAATCTTAAGGGCTGGTTTTTACTGGCCCACCTTGTTTTCAGATGTTAAGAAATTTGTAACAACTTGTCATAAGTGTCAAATCTTTGAGGGTAAAAGAAAGTTGTTACCTTTACCATTAAGACCAATTTCCATAGAAAGACCCTTTCAACAATGGGGATTAGATTTTATTGGAGAAATCCATCCCTCTTCTTCTGGTCAACACAGATGGATTCTTACTGCCACAGATTACTTTACCAAATGGATTGAAGCTGTCCCATGCAGACAGGCCAATGATTATGTAATTATAGGGTTTTTAGAAACCAATATACTTTCAAGATTTGGCTGTCCAGAAAAAATTATCACAGATAATACTGTTGCATTTAAGTCAAAGAAAATGATTAGTTTGTACAATAAATATCATATTACTTTAGGCCATTCAACAGCCTATTACCCCCAGGGTAATGGAATGGCAGAATCCTCCAATAAAAGCCTTATTAATATCATCAAAAAGTTATTGGAAGAAAATAAAAAGAATTGACATAAGAAACTTACCAATGCATTGTAGGCAGACAGACTTACAACTAAGAAATCAATTGAGACTAGTCCATATGAATTAGTTTATGGCATTGAAGCAAGATTCCCATCAGCTTTAGAAATTCCTGTTATGAAGTTACTTCAGGAGGCTCAAGTGGAACCAAATGACATTCAGAGAAGAATTAACCAAACAATTCACTTGCAGCAAACCAGAGAAGAAGTGTACCAATGATCCCAAGTCCTGCAGGAAAAGTTAAAGAAAATGTTTGACAAAAGAACTAAAGCGGAATATTTTCAACTAGGAGATAAAGTCCTAAGATGGGATTCCATAAGAGAAGAAAAAGGGAAACATGGGAAATTTGATTTCTTATGGAAAGGGCCTTACATCATTCATGCCTTACAGGGGAACAACACGTACTTTTTAAAGGATTTGGACAATTCAGAAGCTGAGGAAGGACCAGTCAATGGTCGAATGCTAAAGCACTATTTTGATCCTATTTACTAGGATGTTCTGATTTTTTCTAACTTGTACATAATATATCCCTTTTTAATGCATCAGTTTTGATTGGATGGTGACTTCTTGGAGTTGAAGCCCGAGGAGAAGGCCCTAAGCTTCAGAAGTATTACTATCATACATACAATAAGGCAACAAGAAGAAGAAGATTACATGGTTCAGACTGAAGACATTTTTGAGGCATCTGACCTGCTGTTCTTGACTTTTCACAAGGAAAAGTCATCCCCAAGTGGAGCCAGTGTTAGACTCCTATACCAATAGGTGTCATTTTTCATGATTGTCTTGATTGAACTATGGAATATGTTCAAACCTTTTTCTTGAGCAAAGGTGTTCCATATTCTTTGAAAAACCAAAAAATCAAAAAATTAAAAAAAAAAAATGTAAAGAGGGTATACCCTAAAAGAAAAATCAAAGGGTAAGAAAAATAAAATGGTCAAAAAAGTGAAAGAAATGAACCCCAAACAAAAATAGACCAAGGAAAGTGTGCAAATCCAAATGCCACTACTATTTCATTTTTTGTAAATAAGTAATTGTGTGCAGCTTGTTAAACTTTGCCACAATTTATGAAGAGTCAAACTGTATAAACTTGACTCATTCATGTTTCAATTTCATGTTATAGAATAGAGAATAAATATCTAGCCAAACAGTTTAATCTTGGCAGATAAGTAGATAGGTAGAGTTAATAAAAGATGCTCAACAGTTTAATCTGAGCCCTTGGATGTAATAAGGGTAGAATTAGATAGATTTGCCATGTAAAAAGAAAAAAAGGTTGATAAGGGTTTGCAAGTCTAAATGCACCTTAATAAAGAAGAGAAAATGGTAGTGTCAAGTAGATAGGGTAGGTAGATGGTGTTGCAAAGTTTTATGTGATGAATGATGGTGCTAAATATGTTTAATCTTTTACCTTCATCACAAGTACTGAAGCAGAAAATGCACTGGAAAATTCACACAAAGCAAAGTCAAAATCATTAACTTCCCACATCACTTTCTCCCTAAGATTTTTACTAATTTCCCCAAAGTGCTAAGGTATTTGGAGATTAAAGGGGCTCAAGGCATTTCCTTGACTTTTGGGGGGATCGGACCCTCGGCCTAATGATCAAAAAGACCTAAGTACTTGAAGTTATTTACCATTATAATCATTCACTTTTAACCTTTTCCTAAGTAAAATCCAATTTTACTTAGGAAAATCATGCCATATTTCATAAAATCCCCTCAAAATTACTTGTTATTCTATGTTTAAGTGTTGAAATTTAGATGATGTAATTTACTTCAGAAATCTTCACTTTCTTAGTTATAGTTAAGTGTTTTGATTTTACCTTGTCCTTTGTCATATTAACTTCTGATTTATTTATTAAATCCCTAGTAAAAAGACATTATCCTATAGTACTTAACTCCTTTTTACATGAATATCCCAAAAACCCCTCTTATTATAAGTTTTGGCCAAATTTTATTAAATCCCCTTTGATTAATAAAAACCTCTAATAAAAACCCTTTGGCTAAAAATACCCATATAAAGTTATTTCCCTACCCCTATGGTTGATAAATAATATTTATTTATTACCATATAATAAGAAATATCGGAAAAGGTTTAAACATATAGTTTTATATGTTTGAAAGAAAAAATAAATAAAACCGAAGTTTTAATTTAAACTAAAACTTCGAAAGTCCCCCGAAGCCTTCGTAACCCATCCACGTGGTATTTGATTTCTGCCCGACACTTTAACCATAGTTAAAACTTTAACCCTCCCGCAACCATGAATAAAATATGGGATTAATTAATCACCAGGATTAATTAATAACCATTCATACCACCAATCGAACACCCCCCGGGATATTTAATTAAGTTAATCACGTTTTAAAACCCCGCCGGGCCCGCATGTTAATACTCTGCCAATTCCATGTCCCCTCCACCGTCAGATCGCTCTCCCGAAGATCAACGGCCCAGGATCGTTCCGCTGGCCGTCGTGCATCCAGAAGTTAACGCGTGGGGGCACGGTGGTTTTGGAATAGTCCTTCGACCACGTGTCAGTTGATCAATGGAATCACTTCCCCTGCGCTGAATACCACCATCTCCCAAAGAGCGATGTGGAAATTACAGCTTACCGCCCGGTCCCGGTGACGTGCCCTTCCGTACCGAATGACGTCATCCTCGAAAAAATCAAAATCCCCATTGACTTGTAAATAAAACAAAAAATCGTGTTTTTCTGTCATTTTCACTGCTGAAAACGACTGCGTCCTCCTCTGAAAAATTTGAAAATTCCGCTGTTTGAGACGCCGCCTACCAAATTGCTGAACGGCATTGCTATGCCAGTGCCCAAGTGTCCATCCGCCATCAACCAGTGTCTGTAAAATTCAAAATTCTCCATTAAACGGGTATTTATTCAAATTCCTGCTGAAACTCTTTGAAAAATCCACTTTCCTGTGTTAAAATTTATGCCAGAGTCTGAAAAAGGGTTAATGTCAGTCTATTCGAGTTCCTGCAAGTAAAATCAAAGCTCCTAGAATCAAAATTTGCACCCGGTCTGTGAAAAAAACCCAAGAACTTCCATTTTGAATACACAAGAACCAAAATGGAAGCTCCGGTAGCCCTGAATGTAACCCCATTGAATGCCCCTCACAGAGAGTTAGAATACTTGCCCTTAGTAGATAAAGACTTTCAAATTAAAGACTTGGTTTTCGATGAAAGTCCCCTTCGAAATTATTGTCGCTGCAGGGACGATTATTCGAAGGGTCTGGATGTCATTGGGTTGTGGGAATCCAATTTCCCAAGATATCTTATCCCCTCAGTCTATATTTTCCCAGAAATCATCCACTACTGTCACTCCAACTATGATTCGACTTAAAGGGCAGTGCTGTCTCCTGACCAGAGTATCATTTTCCCTATCACTCCTCAAGCCATCAATACAATGCTCCATTTTGAACCTGATCAAGATCTTACTCCTTTTTCCATGGAAGAACTACTTGAAAAGTCTACCCAACTATCCCCAGAAAAACAAAAATGCATTTGCCAGACTTTTATGTTGCCTGAACATCAACCTAAGGGGTCCCCTCCCTATGGTTTTGCTTATTTTAATAAGTTGGGCAGACTCATCCTCAATATGATATCCTTTGTCATGGGTTTCAATACAAGTGAATATGTTGATGAAATAACCTTGGTATTGATGTCTATCTTTACTCCTGGGCAACCTCCTGCAGTAAAATATGATTTTACATCCTTCATTTCCAATAAAATCCATGACCAGTTCATGAGGCTAGATAATGAGAAAGTGTTTAAATATTCCTCAGTTATTTACCATCTCCTCATCTATTATCAATCAGAGAAGTTCCATTTTCCTGTTAAAAAGCTTGATGCCAAGGGAAACCCTAGATCAGTTATTTTTTGGTCTGCCATAACTCATTCTTTCTATGATTCTCCCTATTCTTATGCTGAGTTCATCGATCTTTTTGTATATCCTGCAACTACCTTGTTGACATGAATTCCCCTTCCAAGGCTCAGTAATGAGATTAAGAAGACTTTGTAGCTTTCAAGGACATATAAAGTTGGGGACTGGTATTTATATCAAAATCATTCAGTCATCAGAATATATGGATGTGAATTATATCCATTCAGGTTGCCAAAATATGTGCCTATGAGGCTTTTTGCCTTAGAATATTTCAGGCAAATGAATAATTCTGATATGATTCATTTTTGTAGTGTAAAAAAGAAAGCCCAACTCAGGATCAAAAGTCAATTAGGTCCTTTCATATGCAACTCTAGGGATGCCGAGCGAGAAGCAGAAGATATACTACAAAACCATTGCAAGTTCCAAAGGAGTTTCCGTTGAGTTCCTTATGATCCATTTGGTTTTATCTGTGATAAAAGAATGAAGAACAAATCATCCCCATATATTCACCATAGGATTCCTGAAATAGAACAATATGCTAACCAAGATGAATGGGTGGAAGGAACATTAGTTGAGCAAGATAATGAAGAAGACAATAGAAACAAAATTATGAAAGATCTTGAGAAAGAGTTTGACATAGAATCTTTTGGTCAAGTGCAGGTACCTCACATTGGCACCTCTTCAGCAGGAAATCTCCAACAGGGGTTACAGGAAGAGAGTCTATCAATTGCAGTAGAGTCTAAAGGTAAAGGGAAAGAACCTGAAATACAGGTCATTGAAACTTTCGTCATGGCTGAGAAACCTCAAACCTCCAGGGCACTAGATCAGACACAGGTTTTTCCTACTCAAGTAAATCATCCTGAAGTTTCAGAATTGCAAACTCCATCTAAAATGGAAATAAGCAAGAAAAGACAGGCTCTAGATCCTACTCCTCCCAAAGAATCCTTAGAGCTACATCAAGCTAAAAAGCAGAAACCCGATCCACTTCCAGATGTGGAAATCATTAATGAGATGTTTGATGATGAAAGAGAAGATAGTCAACTAACTAGCACAGTTAGTGAAACACATACAGGCCACAAAGGAAAATAATTGCAAAAACAGTTGAGTACTGAAGTATCTTCTTTTAAGCCACCAAAAACAGATGCTGGTGATATCAAGAGAACTTTCATTAATATAAAAGCAAAGAATGATCCATTGAGAATGAAGGTATATGATCAGTATCTAAAAATGGCCCCACACAATCAGGAAAGATTGATGTCAGCATTTGACATTCAACAAGGCAAAATGATGATGAGCCATTTCAAATCCAAAGTACCAAAGCCCATGACAACATCTGATTATATTAGGACCAATTTTGAGGTCCTGGCAAAAGACATTCATCCCCTGGACCAGATAGAGTTGCATAGACAAACTGGGGAAATGATATACTCCACCCTTACTGATAAGGCCATGGCAGCCCTTAGGCTGCGAGATTCTTTAAATAATACAAACACCCAATTGCAAATTGAGAAGGCTTCTTCTCAGGAAAAAGATAACACAATCAAGTCTCTGGAAGATATAATCATCAGTTTGGGTCACAATCCCAAAGATATCAAAAGCACTGAGGCACTAATTAAAAAGAAAGATGATGATATAGCTGCACTGAGAAAGCAGCTGAAATTGCCAGCCTCAAGGCATCTCCAGACCCAAGAAGTTTTGAAGGAAAATTCACAGGAAGAGATGATGGAGTTGCTCTTAAAAATTACTGAGCAACTGAGTGAAACAGAGAAAGAATTGGAACAGGCATTAAAAGAAAAGCAGGATATCATGCAAACATCTACAACAGGGATCACTCCAGGTACCACAACAACAGATCAACAAACAGAGTCAGCACAGGGAGACACTTCTGGTTTAAGTTCTGATGAATTGGTAAAACAAATGGAAAGTTTAAAACTCAGAGTCACAGAACTTAAAACCAAAAAATTGCAGTTAGAAAATTTGGAGCAGAAATATGATATGTCTAAAAGGACTGTTGCAGATAATACCAGGGAAATTAGAAGATTGAAAAAATTGGTTAAGGCTTTAGAAAAATATCTTTCGTTAGAAAAGCCTTTGAGAGAAATAAATGAAATTCTTTGGGATAATATAATTGAGTCAATAAAAAGTATTTGGTCCTTTGTTCAAACAATCTTTGAACAAAATGACTTGATCAAAGTAGCTCAGGAAGAAATAGCCAAAACAAGAGATGAATTAAAGGGCAGACCTGAGCAAGCCAATCAACTTATACAGTTTCTGAACACCCGGACCAAGCAACAGCTTTCAGAATTAGGAATTGATGACAGGACAGGCACTATTTTAGAAATAAAAAGAGTTTTTACCAAAAGAACTCTTATGCGGAATTTGGAAAGGAAGTGCTGAGATATTCTGGAAGAAATCAATGCTTTTAAAGGGAAATTTCAGGTTTTATTAGACAATGGGTTACCCAGTCCGATGCTCGCAGAAGACAAGATAATGGACCTGGAAAACTATGTTAGTAAAATAGATATACATGCTCATAACACAACTGTTCTTTCTATCAGTTCATCACAAGCAACATTGCCAACAGGGAGGAATCTCTACGACAGGTTAAAAAATTTGTTTCATCTTGAGCAGGAAATAATGTATTTGTTCCCTAATCAACCCACTTTTTACAGATACACAGAGGCTGATGAAACATTGAGAAAACTTAAAAGAACAATAATAACAGAAGATCAATGGTGGGAAGACTTATTGGACATTTTATGAAATTTATCTTCAGGTTGAGAATTTTATCTTTTTACTATCATGTAAAGGATAAATAATGAGCACAGATTAAAGAGTATCAGTTGGGCAGTTGAAAGAGTATCAGTTGAAACAAAGAGTATCAAACAAGCAAAGGAGTTACTCAAAAGAACAACATTGAGCCCTATTATAGCACCTGAATCCAACACGTCCACAAAATAAGGAAACAACACACCAGCAATTACTTTTTGTTCTATCTACGAGACTATTTGTCTCTTTTTTTATTGTAACTTATTCATTAGTCACCCTAGATTAGTGGCTAGGTTAGTGTGAGATATTTTCAATCATTTTTTGTATAAATAAACCCTCAGAGAGAGTGTTGAGGGTGGATTCTACTACTTTGCTGTGACTTTGATATTTTTGGAATAAAAGTGTTTTGGAGAAATTTATTTGTGGCTTACTGGATGACAATTTGAAGCTCAGGACTTTTTGCAGGATTCATGTGTCGGACTGCAGTTCAATAAGTCTTTCTATCCTATGTCTTAAGTTTTATATCTATTTATAATATCATTATTTCCATTTCTGAATAATTTACATAAAGGATTGAATCAAAATTTACTTAATTGTACTCTGATTTCAGATGTGATTATTCTTAATGTTTTCCTCTAAATTGGTTATAAGCACGAATTCTTAAATGCTCTTGCTTTGCTAATTTAAACATTCTTGATTACCATAATAAAGAATTATTCATTTCTCTTTGTTTGTAATCATTTCATTTCTTTCTTTTGAACATGGTGAAAGATTCTTAGCTGTCTTTCATCCCTTCAAAATCATCCCATCCACTTTAAATTTTAAGGATTGTTCTCTGTTTGGCTATCTTTCCCTGCAAAGCCATCTTATGTGTAGAATAGAAATCCAGTAAAGCCATCCTTTGACTCCATAGCCCAATGGACTGAAAATCTTCAACCTTGCCCTTAGTTGGCGGATTCCACCATTTTCAAACAAACTCTTGGATATATAACTAGCCCAAAACCTTCTAAGAATGAAGATAAATTATAAAGAGAGAGCCCTCTCTGGATGCAGATTGGCTAGATTCTGCATCCGAAGGTTGGTTTGTGGTTACCTCGGGTATACTTTCCTTTTCCACAACTTCAAGGAAAACCTGAGTGTTAACACCAAAGACTAGTAGCTCTAGTGAATTTGCATGATCTAAAGAAGAAGAAGTTTCATCAAACCAGAATAATCAGACAGCCTTGATCCTCTTTAAGATCCCATCCACCCCACTACCAAACTCATCTCACAAAGCATCCACTACACTATGCAGTCCATCTCTATCCTCGCCTCCATCTCCCCCAGGCGTAGATATGGACGCGTCGATGAAGCTACCTAATTTCAGAGGTATTGGGAATGAAGATATTCAACATTTTTTATTTGTGAATAATGTTGTATGACACACTCAACAGGTTAATAATGATGATATTAAAAAAGTGCAACTAGCCACTACTTTCCAGGATTGTGCATTAGATTAGTATATCAGATATGTCCAAGAAAACACTAATTCCACCTTGGATGAAGTAAAATATGCCCTAAAAGATAAATTCAAGAAACCTAAGTCGTATGTGCAGTTGGTTACAAAAATGAAAGAGATTCATTAGGAGGTTAATAAATCTGCGTGGGAGGTAGATTATGGGATGAAGCGCACTATCAGATATGGTGGATTTACCATCGATGATACCCAACACAAGGAGTGGTTTATTGCTATGCTGCTCCCACATCTGCGCCACACCTTGGGCCAATAGAATATTACCACACAGGCTGAGGCTATGGATATTGCAATGAAATTAGTAGCAACCCCAACACCTGTTGTGCTTGGAACTCAACAGATTCAGAATAACTTGGAATCAATGCATTTAGAGATTCAATATCTGCACAAAGATAAGGGCAAGGAGGTATGCATAGAGGTTTGGTATATAGAATGTAAAGCCACTAGGCACCATAAGGATCAATGTCTTGCCTTCAATAATTATCTGAACTCTGGAGGACCTAGCCCTTTGAAGAACATAGTATGGTATCTATCAAGTTGCAGGATTGCATGAAACTGATTTCTGTCCAAGGGTCAGAAAATATCGAGATGAGTTGAAGCAGTTGTTTTGCAGGTTCTATTTGTCACTGGGACATGATGAGAAGCACTGTTGAACTTATGATATGATGTTAGAAAAAGCTGAAATATATAGAATGGAGGCCGAGGCTACCTCACCAACATCCCCCTCTCTGCGTAGTGGATTTCAGGGAAGAGGAAGAGGACAGGGAGGTGGATCAGCTAGTCGAGGAAGAGGACAAGTTATTTTTTACAACTGTAGAGATACTGGTCACTATGCGCGAGACTATCCAAATCCAACGCGACAATCATGCAGGTATTGTAGACATATTTACCATGTGATAGAATATTTACCTATTTTGATTGCTAAAATGCAGGAGAAAAAGACAGACTCCTACGCAAAATCTTCATATGCTTAGAGCAGAAACCTGCAAAGAATATCCTAGCATGAATATGGTCACTAGGAGTGATGTAGCTACTAATGAAGATAAGAGAAAGCATCCAAATACTTATATTTGGATTCTTAAGGCCCCTGAGAACAAAGAAGAAATTAATTTACAACGCGCAAAGGAGACTTTTGTTGAAGCGTGGAAATAATTTATAGAGGGAAGCACCTCAACATTAGGTAGTCCAATGAAGGAAGCAGGGGTAGATGAAGAGATAAAAAAATTTCTACCAGATTGCATTAAGTTACTGTGCAGAAAAAAGGTAGTAGATAACCTTAAGATCTAATAGATAATTGTGTAGAGAAGGAACAACCGCTGGTAGAACAAAAAACTGTCAACAAAATCTATAAGAATAAGAAGAGATCGGGTCGAGAGATGCATATGACCATGTAGATTGATGCTTATGAAATGGACCAGGTTATTCTAGATCTGGGGTCTGATACAAATGTTATATCTAAGAAAACATGGCAGCGCATGGGAGAACCCAAGCTGGAATGGTTTACCATTCAACTGCACATGGAAAATCAGCAGAAGATCCTTCCATTAGGAAGGTTGTCTCAGGTTTTAGTCAGTATTGAGGGTGTTAAGGTGATGGCAGACTTTGAAATTATACAAATTGTGGATGATACTAATCCTTATCATGTGTTGCTAGGATAGAATTGGTCTATTGATATGGATGGAGTCATAAACCTGAAGAAGTGAAGAATTGAGTTTGAAATAAATGGAACCAGAGTCATGATACCCCTAGACCCTATAGAAGGACAAAGATAGACAAATCCTATATGCGCTGATGATGATATTGATAAGATATATAAGCTAACTTTGTGCGAGGAAGATTGGATCAATCCGACGACGGATGGAAATTTTAAGTGGGAAAAGGACAGTTCTTGTTTCTTAGATTCTGATGAAGAATTCGGAAAAACCGTTTACATGAAGTATCTATGATGCATCGTAATCATGTGACCAGACCTCTTGGATGTATAACATATAAGGAATGTGAATTACTGCATTAGGGGAATTTTGAGGTCTAAAATGGGCCTCCTAAGGAAATTATAAAATAATAGTGGAAATAATAAAATAATATTATATTACTCATCAAATTTTAGAGGGAAAAAAGATAAAAATATTTTTCTAGCTCATATTTTCAACTTATCTCCCTATGGGTTTACTCAAATTTCAAATGGAAACACTCGTTAGATGAATAATTTTATTCCTCATCCACGGATTAGCCATGTTTCATACTTTTGATCGACCCTGCTACATGAAAAATGAGAAATACATGAAAAACATGAATGCAATCATGTTTTTTCATGTAGCAGGGTCCATCGAAAGTATACAACGTGGGTACTCCTTGGATGATGAATTGAATTTTTCATCCAACGCATGCTCCTGCTCGAAATTTGAGTAAACCCTTAAGGAGATAAGTTGAAAATACACAAAATGTAGTTTTATTATTTTTTTTATTTTTTAATCTTTTCTACTTTTTTACTCCAAAAAAGGTGAATCATCCCCCATGTTTGAAATAATCAGCTTGAATCCTATTGATTCGCATAATGTTTATTTTGGTTGTACATTTTTCTTAGGAGGCCCATTTTAGACCTCAAAATTCCCCTAATGGAATTATGATGGGTGAACTAGTGTAAACACGTTTTTAGGAGATCTTGAAAGAACTATACCAGAAGGACAAAGATTGCATTCTTTGGATCTCTGATTTCATGCTAGTCCAGCGAGATGGTGGGAGAACCATAAAGAAAACATGGGCAATTGGGATGAATGCATGCACATGATGAGTTTACGCTTTGAATTTCCAACCATCAGAATGGAAGAGGTCTACTCAGAAAAGTATGATCCATGCAGATAGTTGGCTATATGGAATCATGTATGGGGCGTAGAACCAAGACCTAAATGGGTCCACATGTTTATTCGTACACTGGGGAAGGTACCTACTAATTAGTATCTGGAGAAAAAGTTGTGCCGAGGTACTAGTGAATGGTCTGCATCGACAGAGAGTTTTATTCTAACATTCAGCTTTGAGAGTGGATTTGATAAGATTGGAAAAGTATTGCATAATATTGAGGAAGTTATCTTTGATACAACAAAATCAACGATTGATTACGCTCCGCTAGCATGGGATGTGTAGATGAGAGATATTTTGAATTGCAGAAATTTGACTGTTGAAGAGAGTGAAGACAATCCAAGGAACATCATGATTCTGGAATCTGAGCGATAGCGCACAATGGTTGGGCCCATGATCACTTCACGCAATGTGACAAAACCTCTAAAGCTATGATAGGTGAATATTGGGTCTAAAGAGCAACTGAAGTTGGCTAGTATTGGAGACTATTAGAATGATGACATAGTCAGAAAAATTTCTGAGTTAATGACAGAATATTAGGATTTATTCCCTACAAAGTTTTTGGAATTGAAAGTAATAATTGGAGAACATGGAGTCATGCAGATCACTTTGAAACCTGATGTGCACCTAGTGAAGCAATGCCCATACAGGCCAAATCCATGATATAAGTAGAAGGTGAAGGAAGAGTTGGATAAAATGGTTGATGCAGGCATCATAAAGCCAGTAGAAGAGTCTGATTGTGTAAGTCCCATGGTAGTACAAGAAAATAAGACAAAAGGAGAAATAAGAATATGTTTAGATCTGCACAAATTGAATGATGCTTTTGTGCCTGATCCATTCCCAACTCCATTCTCTAATGAAATCTTGGATAATGTTGGAGGACAAGAAGCTTACTCATTCACAGATGGGTTTTTAGGGTATCATCAGATCAGGATTGTGCTAGAATATCAGAGTAACAACACCTTTGCAACTGAATGGAGATATTTCCAATACACAGCCATGCCCTTTGGCTTGAAGAATGCACCTGCCATATTTTCACGAGTATTAGTAGCTGCTTTAAAAGAGTTTATCCTTAAGTTCTTGGAAGTATACTTTGATGATTGGACTGTGTTTGGGTTGTTGGAAAAGCATGTTTCAAATATGTGCTTAATGTTGGATACCTATACGAAGTATCTGATCTCATTGAATTTGAAGAAGTGTATATTATGCGTGCCATTTGGGGTACTACTGGGACACATTATCTACGAGTAAGGATTGATGGTAGATCCTACAAATATCAAATTAATAGTTAATCTGGAGATACTTGAGAATGTCAAACAATTACACTCAATATTTGGGCACACTGGGTATTATCAAAATTTGATTAAGGGTTATGCGCTGATAACTGCACCCATGGAGAAGTTGCTCAAGAAGGATGAAACATTTTGCTGGGACACGTACTGTCAGATGATTTTTGAATTGTTGAAGGAAAATATGGTCAATGCGCCCATACTGGTTTTTCTATATTAGTCAAAGGTGTTTCATGTGCATGTTGATGCCTCCTGTATCGCACTCGGAGCTATTTTAGCGCATCCAAGAGATATAGAGATTGATCACCCCATTACCTATGCCATTCGAAAAATCTCAAGCGTAGAAAAAAATTATTTGACCACTGAAAGGGAAGGATTAGTGATGGTATATGCACTACAAAAATTCTACCACTACCTGTTAGGAGACCATTTCAAGAAGATTACTGATCATTCTACTTTAAAGTACCTGGTCAATAAGCCTGTGGTAGGGGGGAAGATATGCATGTGGTTGTTGCTATTCGAGGAGTATGAATTTGAGATCATTGTGAAACCAAGAAGACGAAATTTTGGGACAGACCATCTATTGTGCATTGAGATTGGTGAAGAACCTACAAAATTGGAGGATGGATTACCAAATGCGTATTTGTTTGCGATAAAGGTAGTTAATGAGAATTTCCCTGATATTATTCAGTTCCTCACTGATGGACGCAGGCCTAAAGAATATACATTTTAACATAAGAAAGAGCTTGTGGCATGCGCAATAGACTTCACCATTAGTGTTGGTCAGTTGTATAAAATGGGTGCAGACTAAGTTCTACGAAGATATGTTTTTGAGTATGAAAGACGCGCAAACTTAGATGAAGCTCATGGAGGGGTTTCTGGTGGTCACTATGCAGGTAAGGCAACTGTGCATAATATTATTATTTTTGGGTTATGGTGCCCCACATTGAAAAATGATGCCTATGTGCATTGTCACACATGTGATGTATACTAGAGGACTGGAAAACCATCGTGCAGAGAAGAGATTCCCTTGCATCCACATTTGGAACTGCAAGAATTTGAGAAATGGGATATAGAATTCGTTGGACCTATCAATCTCTCAAGAAAAAAGAGTGGTGCATGTTACATAATCACTAAAATGGACTATGTAACTAGATAGGCTGAAGCTAAGACTGTGAAGGATTGTACTATAGATACAACTACATAGTTCATATTTGAGAATATTGTGATTCGCTTTGGATGTCCTAAGATTCTAATAAGAGAACAGGGTACACATTTTGTGAATGAAACCATTGAAGCATTCGCAAATGAATTCTAGATGCATCATGAGAAGAGTTATCCCTATCACCCACAGAAGAATAGTGCGGTGGAATATTTCAATAAGATATTGTAAAATATGCTTACCAAGGTGTGCAATGCTAACCAGAATGATTGGTATGAGCGCATGCCCATAGTTCTCTGCACATATCAAACCACCTGTAAGAAGTTTACTGGTAGGACACTTTTCAAGATTGTATATGGGCAAGAAGATGTGTTGCTAATGGAGTTCATTGTTCCCAGTCTGCGCATTACAGCATTGAAAAATATGGTCGAAGCAGACACTATGGAGGAATGGTTGTCGTATTTGGTTGCACTAGAAGAATATCACTTTATTTCCAATTATCACCAGTAAGTTTAGAAGGCGTGTGAAAAGCATGGCATGACAGACACATCAGGAAAAATGTGTTTAAGGAAGATGATTTGGTCTTGTTGTATGATAGCAAGTTTGCATGCCACCCAGGGAATTTGAAGATGCATTGGCTAGGGCCACATATTGTTAAGGAAATCACTAATGGAGGTGCAGTGCGCCTGGCCACATTGACTGGAGAATACCTTCCCAGGTATGTAAATGGAAGCAGATTGAAGCCATACAAGGATGACCCTATGCACACCAAAAGACTATATGGATGGAGTATCAGATTTGCAAAGATGGGATGGAAGATGTGCAAGAAGGTGTGACGCGCGTGTGGTAGCTATGGGAGGAGGTTGACTAGGTCACAGAGGTGCTAAAAACTAGTCGTTGGAATAGTAACTCTAGAAAAGACAACTTTATTACCATTTATGGGAGCATCCAGGTTGAATTTAATGAAGGGATTTTTCCAGATTTGGGACATTTTTGTTATTTATGGATACACATTAATGCATAAGGAATCATTGAAGACACGCCAAAAGTATAAATATGACCTATGGGGTCGCAATAGTTCCCTTTTCTTTCTGAGTTAATTATTTGCCCCGAGCTCTTTGATTTTTGCAACATATTCATTGTCTATGTCTGGTGTGGATCTGATATTCGAGGAGGATTTAAGTTGTAGGGGTTTGGGTTATGCAATTCCGCCCAATAGGATAGCTACGTGAACTGGAGAAGACCCTATTGTGCCAGAGGGTCCTATTGCGCAAATTTCTAAAACACCTATGCCCTCGAAGTCTAAGAAGGGTCAAACATCTGAAATCAGTAAATCCTCGAGGGAAAAGACTACAAAATCACACTCTATTAAAGTTGAGCGTCAGAAAATACCAATGATTGAGCTTCCTAAGACAATTATGGAGGAAGAGGAGGATGTGGTTGAAGTGGACACATTCTCACAGTTTCTGACCTATGTCGCACCGCGCGAAGTGTTAGTAAGAGTTCCCAAATATCTTGACAAGGTGTGGTCTCAATATGCCCTTGATTCCGAAAAACGTACCAGTGGATGGGTGACATGTTTGCAAAAGTGTCATATATAAGACTAGAGGACCGAAACATCACATATACTGATAAGTTCCTTGAAATTGTGCCAGAAATATACTTATATCATCTCCAGTATGAAGGAGGAATCATGCACTTAGAGCTAAAGTGATGGGTGCTAAGTTTGAACAAGTCAGGCCTTTTGAATTTATTGCAGATCCCTCGCTTCGAGTGCAACCTGATAAATGACACATGTTTCCGTTAATTTCTCACGCTTGTGCATGATGATGCACTATGGTTGGGAGAGCGCATTTCCATTGATGATGTGTTTATCCATAGGATCACTGGTCTACCTGATCAGGGCACAGATCCAATGGATGATTTTGGAGGAAAAGCGCAAGAAAATGTAGTTGTAGAGAGGATTAAAGCCAAGTACCAAGTCTCACGCAAGAGTAGAGGATTCATAGTCAATGATATTAATGATCCTATGGTTAAGTTTGGAATTCTCATCTTTTCCTGCAAGATGATGCACAAATGTCGACCTAAGGAGGTTCTTGTGCAGGTAATTGCTCTCACAGGCCGGTGTGAAAAAAGAGTGATCTACAGCTGGTCACACTACTTGTGAAAAGAATTTTTGGAGAATGTATGTGAAGCATAGGAAGAGGTAAAACATTTTTATTATGCTTTTATGCTATTTTTAATCGCCTTAATTGGGTGGCAGACCCCAAATGAAAAACAGTTTCCTGAGATCGATCCACAAATGTGTGAGGCCGCACAGTACGCTACACTATGGAATTCATTAGATATCGCGTGCATCATGGAGAATAAGATCTTGTAGGTATTGTTCTATGCCTTGCTTTATTAGGAAGTGCATCCCAAGTCTAGGCTATCTCTGACGCTATACGACCAATACAAAATGATAACAAAATTCATGGCTACTTTCCACAATATGCATATCTACGCGAAAGGTGCAGTCGAAGGAGTTTGGTATGAATTACCATATCTTGTCACGGAGGACGACTTGATACACGTCACTATAGAATGGCCACCAGCATGGTTGGAACCCAGAGAATCAAGATCCATTCCTAAAACAATGAATAATATGTGCACTAGTACCCAGCCAGAGAAGACAACTAAGAAGACGATGGAGAAAGAAGCCACGCCGACAACAACAAATGAAAAAATGATCTAAATAAAAAAAAATTAACTTGAGAAAAATGGTACTGCACTGAAATACATAGAATAACAGGTGGAAGCACATACTTATAAAGGAACAAAGTGTGGTTCTCTAGCCACTGAAGGATCATAGAAGAAGAGAAAAGGGTCTAAAGACGTTGGCCAAAGATGACTTGAATGAAATTGAAAACACGGTCACATATGCGACAAAGGATAGATGGACTGATATGGAAGTGTAATATAAGTCTCTGCTCGAGGTCGTATAGGTTGGAATCTAGGAATTAAAAGTACAGGAAATCCTGATTCAGTTGAGCATTTCTCAAGCGAGCCAGATGCAGATGAGCGCGCATGTAACCAGCACGCAATCGCTCGACATAGCCTTACCAGCAACTGGGAATGTTTTCCCTGTTCAAATACCTATGCCGACCATCCATGTAGACCCTAGCTGGAACACCCAGTTTAGAGATTGTGTTGATATTAATGTTAATTTTTCTGTTTTACCTGTAGGAAAGTTACATCTGATACATAATATTATCATGGATGAGCTTCTGTTCTGTGAGACCCGTGTTCACACAACTGTCATAGAATCAAAGTAGAAGGCCATAGAAGCACACTAGAAACAACAAGTAGTGAAGGAAGCATGTTATGTAGCTGAAGCTCAATGTGCTACGCTCAAAGTGAAGATCCACCAAGTTTTTAGTGAAGTACCAACAATCCTTGCCACAGTTGCCCCAGAAGAAAAGTTAAAAGGACTGGTTGCCGCATCAAGCACCAAATTGCTAACCTACAAATTAATTTGTAGCCTGAAATCCCACCTGAAGTTAGAGAAAAGTGGGCTGCCGAAGTGAAGCAATCCACTGACAGTATCACTGCCGTAATGATGCAATGTGACAAGCTTTTGGATGAGGCCATGGGTGTCTAGACTTTGGTTTAGAATGACCCTATGGTACAGTAGTGACACAATGAGTTTCACATAAAGGAGAAAAAATTTGCTGAGATTAAGATGATGACACCTACTCTTGTTCTTACATAGCACCTCCCCCACCTATAGGAGGACCGGTCAATTTAGACTAAGATCAAGGACCTACACCGCAAAGAGAAGCTGCTAGAGGAAATAATGAAACCATGGTCAGAGGAGGCTCTACAGTTATCATAGACTTTTTCCAACACATTGAAGGCCATTCAACAGACACAGAGAAGTATTGAGTTGGCCAATAAAGGGACCACCACTGAGAAATTGGTTCTTCAAGCGCAGGGTGTTGTTCTGCAGAGTCTGGAAATGGTTCTCCCTCTCAAATTTTCTGTTACTACACTCCAAGCCAAGATGAAGGAGCATACACCACAGTGACTCGGGATGAGTCACATGTTTGTGTTGGGGGCCTATTGGAGCGGGGTCCCCTAGAGTACATTTTTGGATATGTTTTTGTATAAGTTTTGTATATACGTGTTGCACGCAAAGGTCAAGGGGCTTCGGGGCATGTCAAAGTCCCTCTTTTTATATAATGGTTTTAAGGGTAAACTGTGGGCCTAAAACCATTGTTTGAGACAATAGTATCTGTGTGCTAGATTGTATATAAATAGATAGATCGAGTCTAAGGAAATACTTAATCATTATTCATGTTTTATGCATCTGTGATACTCTTGTTGTGTTTCAGTCTGGGTTGGGTAGAAAGGCTCCCTCTGGCTGTGTGTGTGAAAGGGTAAATTGTAAAGGGAAATTATGATGTACTAGATTGCTCTAAATCTAATACAAGGATTGATTTTGGCAAAAGGATTGTATTATTTATTTGAGTTACCTATTTACTTCTTATTTCAAACTTCTGGGATCTCTATTTTGTAATAATGTTGTCTCCGGATCCATCGCATTGGGTAGATTTTTTTCTTCATTGACGTTTCGAACCAGCTACCGAGGTTCATTATCAAGATTAAAATGAATGAGAGAAGTTGATCTCAAGTATGGTAAATAAATAGTTAAAGGTTTGGTGAAAATATTTATCAGCGGACATAAATTAGATTTTAAATTTAATGATTTATTTTAAGAATTAATTGTTTATAAATAAATATTAATTTTAATTTAAAAATATTCTTTTGTTATGATGTTTGTTTGAATTATGATGTTGCTTTTATTAGGTCATTATTAAATTTAAATCTTATTTATTATATAGTTGATTTATGTTATGATGGTGTTTTCAATTTTTATAACTTTTTATTTATTAAATTGAAATATTATTTATTATATATTTAATTTATGTTATGATGGTGTACTTTGTTTACTTATGTTATTTAATAATGAAGTTTAGGAGAAATGAGTTAAATATTTAAAGAGATATTTATGCTATCTTTAATTTGTATTATGAATGAATTTTATATGAAATATTTAATAGTGTTTTTTATTAAGAATTTGTTATTAATAGCAAATTTAATAGGTTTAAATTTTACTAATTTAAAGCTTTAGTTTAGTTTTGGTTTAATTTTTAATTTAATATTTAGTAAAATATAAGTAATTATTTAAAGAAAGGTAGGATGATGATTCTAAGGGTAGAGGATGGATAAATGGAGGGGATAAGATTTAGGGGAAGGTTAAGGAAAGGGTTATGAATAAGGATTTTTAGGATTATAATGAAAAAAGGTTAATTATTAAAATTAGGATGTTAATAGAGAAATTTTATTTTTTAGAGAGGGGGTTATTTTAAAAAAATTTAAATTTGTTTATGTTTAAAGGGAGTTATTTTAGAAATTAATGTGGGAATATAATTCTCATAATGTTCCATCCTTCATCGCGGTTTAGGTTACTAGGATGTTTATTGATT
Organism: Pinus albicaulis; assembly: GCA_034641835.2. Classification (NCBI taxonomy): domain Eukaryota; kingdom Viridiplantae; phylum Streptophyta; class Pinopsida; order Pinales; family Pinaceae; genus Pinus; species Pinus albicaulis. Next base: position 289,629,035 of record CM076574.1, on the reverse strand, counting down.
TTTAGAGCCTCCATAAATTTTCTATAAAATTAGTGGTCTATTTTGGCAAGGATGAGAGAGTTTTCAATACATATGTGGTCTTTAGAGTTGTTTGAATGCCCAAGTAAGGCAGAGGTTTTTGAGCGGTTATGTTTTATGTCTGCGGATTGTTCTTGTATCCTGGTTTTGATCGAATAACTAGTTCCCCAATGTATGGTTTGCCACAAGAGCAAGGGATTAGATACACTCCTTTTTATAATTTAGGGTCAAGGGTGTCTTTAACAAATTTAAGGTTGCTACGAATTGTGTTTATGGGTTTGAAAGTGGAAAAAATGTTATTTTTCTTCAGAATATAAGAAATTTAATCAATAATTCCAAGGATGTAAAGTAAGTTAACTTTTCAAATAATGTTTTATTTTTTTTTGTTATCTAAATTTTTGTTATTGGGCTTGTTCACATTGCGGAAGGCTTTGAGGGTTTGATGTTTCTTATACCCATTTCTTACGAAAACTTCCATAAGATGGTTTTTTTTTTTAGATTCTAAGTGTTCATTGTCATAGTTTCTCATGGCTTTAGTTGCTAAGGTTTTAAGGACTTTGAGTTTTTGGTTTGGATGATGGTGAGAGGTGGCATGGAGGTATTGTTCTATGTGAATTTTTTTCTATAGCAATGGTGGGATAACGATCCATCCGGGTTACGAGTTAGGAGGATTTATAAGAAAGGAATGGAAGCATCAACCTCAGTTTCCATGGTGAAATTGATTGAGTCAAAAAGATTGTTAAGGTGTTGTTTGAATATTTCTAATTTATCCTTTCCATGAGGCCAAATGACAAAGGTGTCATTGACAAATATTTTCTACCATTTAGGTTTTACGGTGGTCGAATTTAAGGCTTTAATTTCAAAGTATTCCATGAATAGGTTTGCAATGATGGGGGACAAGGGAGATCCCATAGTGACACCACAAGTTTGTTCATAGATTTCATCCATGAAACTAAAGAAAGTGGATCTTAGGAAGGCTTCAATGAGCTTGCATGCGTAAGGGTTCGAGATTTTTTCCCATAACATCCATGGTTTCATTAATGGGGATGTTGGTATAGAGAGAGTAACATAAAAACTGACTAAAATGTCATTAGGATCAAGTTTAATGTTTTTTTATTTTATTGATAAAATTAGCAGAGCCTTTTATAAAGGAATTTGTTTTGCGAATGATGCGTTTAAGGTTTTTGGCTAAGTGTTTGGCCAGATTGTAAGTGGGCCCACCAATGGTGTTAACAATGGGTCTTAGAGGAATATTAAATCTATGGATTTTGGGAGAAACGTAGATTTTGGGGGTGTAAGGATTGCTTTCAATGGGGTTCTTTATGTCACGAACATTGCTAGTTTTGATTAAGTTACAAATTTCTTTGGTTATTCTTTTTAAGGGATTTTTATTAAGCTTTTTATAGCAGCCACTATTAAGGAGATGATCAATCATTTTTTAATTACAATAATTTTTATTCATGATTACAGTGGATCCCCCTTTATCTGCTTTTAGAACTACAATATTAGGGTTTGAGTTTAAAGATTTTAAGGCTAGGGATTCATGTTTACTAATATTTCTTTTAGGAGGTTTGAATTTTCTTAAAATAATTGAGCAATCTTGTCTTATAAGTTCTTTAGTGGTGTTAGGTAAGTATTTAATGTTGTATTCTATGTGGCTAAGGATTTCTTCGAAAGGAATGTGTCGAGGAGAATTGGAGAAATTTAACCATTTTTTAAAAATATTTAAGGTGTGTTCATCGAGGTTGATGTCAGATAAATTAATAACAAGGTTATTATTAGGTTGATGAGCATAATGGGTGGAATTTGAATTAGGGTTTGTGTTGGGATGGGTCAAGAGGGGTTTTCCAAGGGTAGTCTTCTCATTTTACGCAGTGGACCATATAATGTTATCAATGGAATGTGCATATGCAACATGCTTCCCTCAGCGGTAGTTTCCATTGATTTGAAAGGAGTGGCTGCATTCTTCGAACACAGTAAGTGTCAAACATATGGTTTGGAGCGGTTTCAAGGATGTCCTCATTCATGGTGAAGTTCTTCCTACTAATGAGAGAAGGGTGGTTCCTGGTGAAGCTCTGTATGCTATCAAGCGGAGGGTGATTCATGGTGGAGCCATGTGTGCAATTGTGATGAGGGTGGTTTTGCATGTTGTCATGAGGAGGGATGGAAAGACCATCCAATGAGATTTCAGAAGGATGTTGGTTTAGAGAAGAGACTGCACATGCTAAAATGTCCAAACAGTCAAGGTAAGTATCAAAAGAAAAATTATGAGGAGGGTGGTTTGGATACAAACCCAGGTTGATGTTGTTGTCAATGGAATTTTTGAGAGCAAGAGTGCATGACAATCTGCATCCAGAGTTGTGCATTTTGTTGGATTTAAGGTTGGTTTTTAAAGAAGTGATCTGGGATGGCTTAAGTATGGAGTTCGATTGCATGGATTTGGGTAGGGAAGAGATATTGTCAGAGGATCCAGATGAATTTTTTAGGGATAGATGAGAGATTTTTTTAGATTGAATTTTTCTGTTGGTTAATTCAAGTTTAAGAGCTTCCAGTGCCGAAGCTGCATCTATTCTTGACCAGAGCTTGGGAACGATTTTTTTAGCTAGGCTAATGTGTATTTTGTAATATTTTGAGGATAGAATATTTAATTCATATCTTGTTCTTTTTATTTCACAACGTAGGAGAGACAGGCTAGTTTTAATGAAGATGTGATTATTGGATGGGTTTCTTCGGGTGTCTTTGATCTGGGTGAACGAGGGGATAATGGAGTAATCTCTATCATTTCATGAAAGTAAGATCAACTTTTCTCTTAGAAATTAAAGATCTGTATCGTTCCAAAGTACAAATTTCTTTAGTTGTGTTCCTTCCATATAGGTGTGTTAATTTTGATTTCATACTTCTGCGATCTCTATTTTGTAATAATGTTGTTTTCGGATCCATCACATTAGTATATTTTTTCTTCATTGACGTTTGGAACCAACTACCGAGGTTGATTATAAAGATAAAAATGAATGAGAGAAGCTGATCTCAAGTATGGTAAATAATAGTTAAAGGTTTGGTGAAAATATTTATGTGCTGACATAAATTAGATTTTAAATTTAATGATTTATTTTAAGAATTAATTGTTTATAAATAAGTATTAATTTTAATTTACAAATATTTTTTTGTTATGATGTTTGTTTGAATTATGATGTTGTTTTATTATGTCTTTATTAAATTTAAATCTTATTTATTATATAGTTGATTTATGTTATGATGGTGTTTTAAGTTTTTATAACTTTGTATTTATTAAATTGAAATCTTATTTATTATATAGTTGATTTATGTTATGATGGTGTACTTTGTTTACTTATGTTATTTAATAATGAAGTTTATGTGAGAAATGAGTTAAATATTTAAAGAGATGTTTATGTTATGTTTAATTTTTCTTATATGAATGAATTTTATGTGAAATATTTAATAGTGTCTTTTATTAAGAATTTGTTATTAATAGTAAATTTAATAGGTTTAAATTTTACTAATTTAAAGTTATAGTTTAATTTTGGTTTAATTTTTAATTTAATCTTTAGTAAAATGTAAGTAGTTATTTAAAGAAAGGTAGGATGATGATTCTAAGGGTGGAGGTTAAATGGAGGGGATAAGATTTAGGGGAAGGTTAAGGAAAGGGTTATGAATAAGGATTTTGAGGATTAGAATGAAAAAACGTTTATTATTAAAATTAGGATGTTAATAGAGAAATTTTATTGTTTAGAGAGGGGGTTATTTTTAAAAATTTTAAATTTTTTATCTTTAAAGGGAGTTATCTTAGAAGTTAATGTGGGAATCCATTACTCACTAATGTTCCATCCTTCATCGTGGTTTAGGTGACTAGGAAATTTATTGATTTCCATAGCCTCATAAATTTTCTATGAAAGTAGTGGTCTATTTTGGCAAGGATGTGAGAGTTTTCAATACAAATGTGGTGTTTAGAGTTGTTTGAATGCTCAACTAAGGCAGAGGTTTTTAAGCGGCTATGTTTTATGTTTGTAGAGTGTTCTTGTATCCTAGTTTTAATCGAACGACCAGTTTCCCCAATGTATGGTTTGCCACAAGAGCAAGGGATTAGATACACTCCTTTTTGTAATTTAGGGTAAAGGGTGTCTTTAACAGATTTAAGGTTGCTATGAATTGTGTTTATGGGTTTTAAAGTGGCAGAAATGTTATTTTTCTTCAAAATATAGGAAATTTTATCAGTAATGCCAAGGATGTAAGGTAAGTTAAAATTTCCAATAATGTTTTATTTGTTTATGTTATTTAAATTTTTGTTATTGGGCTTGTTCACATTACAAAAGGCTTTGAGGGTTTGATGTTTTTTATACTCATTTCTTGCGAAAACTTCCATAAGATGGGATTTTTTCAGATTCTAAGTGTTCATTATCAGAGATTCTCATGGCTCTAGTTGTTAAGGTTTTAAGGACTCCTTTTCTTTGGATTGGATGATGGTGAGAGGTGGCATGGAGGTATTTTTTTGTGTGAATGTTTTTTCTATAGACATGGTGGGATAAGGGTCCATATAGGTTACGAGATAGGAGGATGTCTAAGAAAGGAATGGAGGTATCAATCTCAGTTTCCATGGTGAATTTGATTGGGTTAGAAAGACTGTTAAGGTGTTGTTTGAAGATTTCTAATTTATCCTTTCCATGAGGGTAAATGAAAAAGGTGTCAATGACAAATATTTTCCACCATTTAGGTTTTAGAGGGGCATAATTTAAGGATTTAATTTCAAATTCTTTGATGAATAAGTTTGTTCATAGATGTCATCTATGAAACTAAAGAAAGTGCATCTTTGGCAAGCTTCAATGAGCTTGCATATGTTAGGGTCCGAGATTTTTCCCATAACATCCATGGCTCCATTAAAGGGGATGTTGGTATAGAGAGAGGTAACATCAAAACTGACTAAAATGTCATTAGGATCAAGTTTAATGTTTTTTATTTTATTGATAAAATGAGTAGAGTCTTTTATAAAGGAATATGTTTTGCCAATGAGGGGTTTAAGTTTTTTGGCTAGGTGTTTGGCCAGATTGTAAGTGGGTCCACCAATGGTGTTGACAATGGGTCTTAAAGGAATATTATATTTATGGATTTAGGGAGCACCGTAGATTTTAAGGGTGTAAGTATTGCTATCAATGAGTTTATTATGTCACGAACATTGTTGGTTTTGATTAAGTTACAAATTTCTTTGGTTATTATTTTTAAGGGATTTTTATTAAGCTTTTTAGAGAAACCACTATTGAGGAGATGATCAATCATTTTTTCATTATAATCATTTTTATTCATGATTATAGTGGCTCCTTATTTATCCGATTTTAGAACTACAATATTAGGGTTTGAGTTTAAATATTTTCATGCTAGGAATTCATGTTTACTAATATTGCTTTTAGGAGGTTTGGATTTTATTAAAATAATTGAGAAATGTTGTCTTATAAGTTCTTTAGTGGTGTCTGGTATGTCTTTAATTTTATATTCTATGTGGCTAAGGATTTCTTCGAAAGGAATGCGTCGAGGAGAAATGGAGAAATTTAACCCTTTTTTTAAAAGATTTAAGGTGTGTTCATTGAGGTTGATGCTAGATAAATTAATGAAAATATTATGATTAGGTTGATGAGTGTAATGGGTGGAATTTGAATTAGGGTTTGTGTTGGGATGGGTCAAGAGGGGTTTTCCAAGGGTGGTATGCTCATTTTACATGGTGGACCTTAAGGTTTATATATTAAGATTGCTTTCATTCTGTTATGATTACATGTATCTGCGTGAATATATTTATTATCTATGGATGAAGCTATATTGATGGTTGAATATGTGGATGAATCTGCTTAAGTGGTTACACATTATATAGATCTAGATCTGGTTCTGTTATGATATATCTATGATGAGGTGATATGTGATTCAGTTTTGTGATCTGATAAGTATTATTATGTATTTGCGCATATTTGTTACAATCTGTATAAATTCTGGAATCAATATGTTTAGGGCCACCACATTATTTTCTTCCTCAGGGTGTGGAAACTTGGATCCAGCAACCCGCCCCACCCCCCCCCCCCCTACCCGCTACTGCTTCATGTGAGACTTTGATCTACGCAAGCAGGTAATTTTTGAAAGAGCCAATAGTTGGAGCAATTTTTGGTTGTGCGATAAACTCTGAACCTTGGTTAGGATCCCTCACGCCAATACCAACACTATAATGTGTGACTTCTACAATTTTAAGGAATCTTTTTGATATGACAGTGAAAACTCTAGTGTGGATGATAGTGATAATAATATGTATATAGTATTCTTGTGACAGTGATTTAGAGACTTGTGTATACTTATTTGTTTTTGGATTGGTCCTAGGTGGCCTAATGCGATTAATCTCTCATGATATAATCTTAAAGAGTTTTTTTAGATTGTAATTGTCTTATGGATGGTTTTTTCCAAAACTGATATTCCGTTCCGAATATTTAAAAGATTTAATTTAAGAAAAAAACAGTGGTGGTATGGCTATTCTCAGCTAGGAAATACCAACACTATAAGGTGTGACTTCTATAATTTTAAGGACTCTTTTTTAACTTTAGTATCCCAAGGAAGGCATGTTTTTAAATTTTCAAATCCTATGAAAACCGTACCTGAATACAAATTGTATGAAAACTATTCCTAAAGTCAATTTGGAACTTCAGTATCCCATGTAGTTTCATGTCCATTAGTGATCTCGGTCATGAACTTTACAATTATGTCCTTAGAGGAGAAATCAAAAACTGTCTTTTTAAATAAGTCACATCCAGATGCATATACTTGTTCTAGTGTCAATGTTTAACTGTATGAACACTATTCCTAAATTGAATATGGAACTTCAGTATCCCATGTAGTTTCATTTCCATTAGTAATCTGGGTCATGAACTTTACAATTATTCTTAGAGAAGAAATAAAAAACTCTATTTTTAAATAATTCACATCCAGATGCATATACTTGTTCTATTTTCAGTGTTTACTGTGTAATGTACAACCATTCAATGAATATTTGAATGATGGTATTGGCATTCACTTGATGATAGAGATCGACCTTGATGAATGACAGGACAATGAAATTGATATGGTCCAGTGACAACTCTAATCTGGATGATAGTGATAACAACATGTTTATATTATTCGTGTGACAATGATTTGGAGACTTGTGATACTTGTTTGTTGTTGGATTAGTCCTAGGTGGCCTAATGTGATTAATGTCTCATGATATATGTCACTTTTGCAATCTTAAAGAGTTTTTTCAGATTGTAATTGTCTTTTGGATGGTTTTTTTCAAAACTGATATTCCCTTTTGAATAGTTAGAAGCTTTAATTTAGGAAAAAGCTAGTCGTGGTATGACTATTCTCAACTAGGATAGATTATCACTATAATGTGTGACTTAAACAATTTGAAGGACTCTTAAAGAAATATCTTGAAGAGTACATGGTATTTTTCCAACTTCTTTGTTTAATAATATCTGTCCTTGAGTTTCCAAGTATTGAATGACTGTTAGAACCAAAATCTTCTTAAAGCAATATATTTAAGAGTACATGGTACTTTCCCAACTTCTTTGTTTAGTAACATGATCTTCCACGATGTCTCTTTGATCTGGTGAGCTCCAATGTTTTCCAACTTATTTTTTTAGTAACATCATCGTCCACGTTTTCTCTTTGATCTAGTGAGCTCCAATGTTTTGAAGGAGGTTTACTGGATTTTCGTTAAGGATTTCCAAGAGCCCCTATCCTTATTAATAACAAGGATACTTTCAAAATCACATCTATCATACTAGTCTCTTTTTCTATGCTTCGAGGTGACAAGGATGCTTTCAAAATAACATCTGTCATGCTAGTCTCTTTTTCCTTGTTCCATGTACATGTCATTTATCCCCTAAAATTTAAGGTGTTTGAAATAAATGTTCATTTAATATTTTATTGATTTTTTTCAGGGATAAAAAATCCCACTAAACATGCTTAGAAAATGAAAATTATGCATAGATTTTTCTTGTTATCCCAATCCAGGTAAATCAATGATTACATATGTGTTATGCAATATTGCGACTAATAAAGTCCTCCAAAGGAAAATGAATATACCTGGAAGAACAACAAACAATGAATCATATTATATTGCATTGATAGAAGGCTTGGGAATAGCTAGGGAGTATGGATCATATGGAATTGTAGTTTTCACCTATTCTAAACTTGTGTGCAACCAGATGAAATTCGTGTCCCAAGTTAATAAGGAGAGGCTAAAATAACTACATGGAAAAGAAAACAATATTGTTAAACAATTTCAATAATTTAGTATAAGACATTGTGCAAATGTTAATAAGATGTATGGTGATATATTGTATTGGCAAATGCCAATTCAAGACTCATCTTTCAAATATGAATTAGTATTGTATGAGGCAATGCCAATTCAAGATTATATGTCAAATTTGAATTAGTGTTGAGACGCTCGCCTTCAAAATTTGTTGATGGACATTGTAAGATATCTTTAATATGTGTGTGTTTTTTACTTATAAATGTGTCGTTTTTAATTACCATGTGTTTTTTTGCAATTATATACCAAGTGAACTCCCACCATGTAAGCACAACTTGGTGAACTTCATGTTTTAGAAAAAATTTTATTTAATTTTCAAAATATGAAAGACTTCAACAAATTTTTGTTTAAATAGTCAAGTGAGTTTTACACATCAATTTGTGCTTTGAAAGTTTTGTGTTTTAAATAATTTGTGTTCAAGTAGTGCTCCAACATTTGTGTAAATTACATCAATTTTTTAAATTCTTTTTATTATTATTTTTTAAATAGTAATTTTAAAAATAATTGTAAATGCACAAGGTAACTTTTTAAACATCATGTATCTATGTATTTGTAGATAGATCGATATATATCATGGATGATCATTTTCCACATGATTCTTCAAGGCATTAAACATTATGTGTATCTATGTAACTGTATATATCCATATATATATCATGGAGGATGATCATTTTCCACGAGATTCTTCGAGGCAAACATCAATAGTGTCCCATGCCTCTACGAGAGAGGGGGAACAAGGATTGGGGGATGTTCATGGTATTTACATTAAATGTGCAGGTTTTTAAATGAAATTTGAATATATAATATTATCCCCATACATACATGTATACATATGGAATTGATTTTTTATTGAATATATAATTTTATCCACATACATACATGCATAGATATGGAATTGATTTTTTTTTATGAATTTTGTAAGTTAAATTAATTTTTAATAAATTTCATTTTTTAGGAGTTCAGAGGAAAATAGTATCTACTCAATCAATGGAGCCCGTACGTGGTTCACGCAATCGTGGTATGGGTCATGCAATCTACTCAATCATATGTATGTATTTATATGTATGTATGTATATTTGAATTGATTAGAAATTCATATTTTTTTATGAAGCTTCCCTCTCATCGCATGAGGGTGGTGGTAGTGGTACACATTTCCCTGGTGACTAATCAATAGGTGGTGTCCAATCACGTGATGGTGGTGGTACACATTCACCTAGTGGCCAATTAATGGGTGGTGGCCAATCAATGGGTGGTCATGCTGGTTCTCAACCATCTCAGGTGGGCATGATTTTGCTCAACCATATCGAGGTGGCCATCAATATGAATATTATTGTCATTCGATTATTAATTTGTTAAATTATTTAGATAATTTTTTTATGGTTAAAAAGAAAATATGTTCACATGTGTTTTTATTTATACATAATTTTATATATCGATGCAGAGAGTGAAAATGTTTCTCGAAGAATATGTAAGCCAGATCGCGTAATTCAAGAAGAAGGTTGTACACCAACCATGACTTATCCTTCTGAAATTCCTCATTATTTACCTTGGGAAAAAAACATCCAACAATGCACATTACAAAGGTGTGAGCATATTTATTCGAAATCTAAGAAATATCTCGTGTCTTTAAAACTCTTTGCTGAGAGTCGAAAAAGCTTACAAATAGTTACGCACTCTTTAAGGACACTTGTAGATGTTTACAAAAATATTGGGCCAACCACTGATAATTTTGTAGAAGTGGTGAGGTAAAGAAAGGAAACAATAATGGGTCCCAATACATAGGACAATGTTAAAAACAAAGTTACAAAAGAAATGGAAAAATCTATGTTTAATTTCAAAGAAGGGCCGAAAATAAAGATGCTAAAGGTGAAATATTTCAAGAACCCTAATATAGCCTCCCATTTGTATGATAAGAAACTTGTAGCTTATGGAAGACTACCATGGAATGACGAGGTTCACGTTTATTCTGAAAAATTCTTTTATGCAAAAATATTTTTGGGAATGAAACCCAATTATAATGACCCTCCTTTTGAATTTTTGTTCCTGGGAAAGGTTGACTATGTGATCGTAGGGGGCACTAAGCGTGATGTTGAGTTACCTGACCCAAAGCCACCATTGGTAAGCCAACCTCCTCGTGTGAAAATTTTGCAGTCAGAGATGGATGCCACTTCTCAAATTAGTTGAGAAGCAAGGGATCCCATCATAGACAATGTTCAGACTGAACTTGGTGGAATTGATAATGGTCTAAATTGACAAAGAGCACGAAGGAATGCACGTGCTAATTTTTTGTATAGTACAGATGATGAGATAGAAAACATGAGTATTGAAGATCTTAGAACATATGCAAAGCATTGTCGAAATGGTTGGTAGGACTTAACTCTTCCTAAGGAAGAGGGCATGAGATCGTTATGTGTTAATGGCTAGGGTGAATATTTTTAATGTAATTTGTAGTCTATGTTGGGTATGTGTTATATTATTTCCACGAATAGTCATGCACAGCCCCCTTGTTTGGGGTCTGGGGCAGTGCCCCAGGAATTTTTTTTTGGACCCTAGTTTTCGGTGGGCAGACCCGTCCATGGTTTTGTGCATGGGTTTGTACATGGTTTTGGTGCATTACAGTTTTCGACCCTTGGTATTTTGTATATCTGGTCAAGGGAACTATGGTTATGTTCTAATCTAGGGTTAATGGATTGGGGCTTATGTATGCTTCAGCATGTATATATATGTGTTGTAACACTAAAAATAAAATAATAAACTATCAAGCTAGTCGTCCTGATTTGGGATCCAGGGGAAAATCTCTATGTATATCTGTTTTATGTTTTATGCTCTCGCTATTGTTTTTTTTCTATTTTTAAGATTCGTTTTCCAATAATTTTTGTATAGGGTTAAAACCTACATTTGGTATTGGAGTTGTTTTGGCTTCAATGGGATGCCTTTTTTGCTGAGGGGTTTTTGCTTGGGCCTGTGGTAGACCCTGTTCAGTGGGAGATTTGCGGGATCGATTCTTGCGGTGAAATAAGATGGTGAGCAATGGAAAGATAGAGATTGAGAAATTTAATGGTTAGATTTTTGAGTCGTATAAGCTCAATATGGAGGATCTGCTGGTGGATAAAGACTAGTGGATCGTGGTAGATCCAGGTACTAAACCAATGAAAATGTTAGATGAAGACTAAAAAAAGGTGGATCAGAAGGAGAAGAGCACAATATGATTGTGTTTCTCAGATTCAGTATTGTTGAATGTATCTAGTGAAGCTATGGAGAATAATTTATGGGACAAACTTGGGACTTTGTACCAATCCAAGTCTCTAGTGAATAAATTTTTCCTGCGGAAAAATATGTATAACCTGAGGATGAAGGATGGAGACTCAGTGAAAGAGCATCTTAACGGCTTCAATACTGTGTTAAGTCAGTTTTCATCTACTGATATTAAAATCTCAGATGAAGATAAGTGCATCAGTTTGTTGTGTTCTCTAGCAGACTCGTGGGATAGTCTGGTTATTGCAATAGGTAGCAATACAACTACCTTGAATTTTTATGATATTGTCTCATCCTTGATGTCGGAGGAAATGAGATGGAGAAATATGGAGGTTCAAAATGGAGATGCCTTATCTGTACGAGAAGGTCCCAGAATAGAAACACAAATAAGATTTCGAGTGGGAGATCTAAATCTGCTGGAAAGTTTGTAAAGGTGTGCTGGAAATGTGGAAAGGAAGGGCACTACAAAAAAAACTGCAGACCTAAAGCTCCTGAGAAAGGAAAGGGATCTGATGACGCTCCTTCTATAGAGGAAAAAACCACGTTGGATGAAGTTGGGGATGTGTATTTGGCTTCTTCTTCAAATACACATGTAGATCATGAGACATGGTTTATTGACTGAGGTGGATCCTTTCACTTCACTCCCCATAGGGAGTGGTTATGTGAGTATGAGAAATATGATGGTGGTGATGTCTTCTTAGGTGATGATAGGAAGGCCATAATCTTCAGACATTGAAAAGTCGAGCTGAAGCTGCAAGGTGGTGTTAGCCACCTATAAATTTTGTTATACCAAGATGTGGCTAGACTTTGTCTTCAAGCCTTCAAGATATAGTTTCCTTTGAAAACCTATCATATTTTTGAAGTTTTATATCCTTTGAATTAATATTCACTACTGTTTCACTATTAGTCCTAAAGTACTTGCTATTCACCAAGAGAAAACTGCTTATAAAACTCCATTTTCCATCATTTCACTCCCCCTTTCACTCATAAACAATTCCATTTCTACCCTTATTCCCTTCATAAATGCCTTCTAAAAAACACCTCATTTAACTTCTAAATCATCAAAACCTCCCTTTTTAAACCTTATATTTCTGTTTATTTGGTTTTAAAATTCCTCCTTTTACCTATTTGAACCCTTACTTAGCCTTAAAAATCGCTATTTTTGGGCCTAAAGAAGTCTTCTGAAATATGAAGGTTATTGAGCCCCTGGGAGCTTATAAACCTTCAACCCTTTTTCTTATATGGCCGAAGCCCCGCAATCGGGCGCTTAAAGGCCCAAAAACTCTTTCTGAAACCTTATTTCCGTCTATTTTTCCATCCCTGACGTTTAAAATTTAAAATAAATATGGACTGTTGATCTCTGTAGATCAACGGCCATTGGGCCTCCATTCCTCCATGTTTTCCACTTACCGTGCCTTCTTCCCTTTTTAACATTCCCATCTCATCTTTAAATCGCCACTTCCCGATCATCAAATCCAACGGTCGAGACTTAACCTGATGAACTCCGCTTACCACCAATAAACCCGTCCACAACACGACAAAATATATGTCACCGTAGACTCCACTCCATCTTTTCCCTTACATATTTTGGCCCGTCGCGCTCATTCCGCATCATCAGATCTGGCACCTCCGATCCGACGGCTTACATTGCATTTTGCAAAATTTTTGCACCTAAAAGTTAACGCCAAAATATTTTGCGAAATGGGTGGTATTCGGAGGGACACATGTCAGGTGATGTATGGTATTGTGTTAGAAACACTAAAACTGCCTCCCCCCCAAATAAAATGCGAAAACCATTAATGGTTTTCCCGAAACCACTTCCGCCAAATTGCGTAAGAAATAGTTTAACTGTGTTTTTAGCCCGATTTTCTCCACAAGGCTTCTCCTTCTACATAATCACCCTTCATCTACATCACTTTTCCGCTCTGCCCAGCCTTCGAAACAGTCTAACCTCTAAACACAGGATTTATCTAAATGTTTGTTTCATGTTGCAAGTTTAATGGATAAAGGGTTGTAGAGTCGTCCCACTATAATAAAAAATGACCAAGGGCCAAGGATGACGATCCACAGGCCAATATTCATTGTTTGGAAGGGTCGATGAGTCATGATCATCGACTTTTTAAAAAATTTCTCTGGCAAAACCCTCTGCGCACCTGCAAAGTAACAGAACACAGTGAGCAACAATCAATTGAAGGATCAAAGCATAATTCGAAGATTAAAGGCTTTAAAATAGAGTTTAAAGGAAACAACGGTCTAATCCACAAATGAAGATCGATCCAGAAGAAAACTCGGATGACAAATCAAGGGGGCTAATTGAATCTCCAGCTACCAAAATTGCCATCTGCAGCATCTCTGCCTCAAAGGATTACCCAAATCAAATCTCAGTCCGAAACATTAAAGCCAAAGATAGCTAACAGTTATTACAAGAAAAAATAAAATATTTCACGCTGTCAGCAAAGTTATTATAAAAGATAAAAAGTGCCTTAAAGTCAGTCTTTTTACCCACTAAGCCTAAAAAGTAGAAATAGAATAAATGAAACAGAGTTGTAATTCAATGATCTCCTACCTTATGCCTTTGCATGGTTTTCAAGGCTGGAAGTTGCATTTAGTATAGAATTAATTACACTTTAACCCTAGCAACTTTTCCACCTCCTCATTTTCTTATAAAATCTCCTTGAGGAGCACATTGTAAAGGGTTGTGTTGTGGATGATTTTGTCACCCTCCTAGAGACAGCCCAGAGTTTCCATAGACCAGTGCCTAGGACATCTTAATATAGTAGGTAGACATGTAATATAGCTTGGGTTGTCAATCCAAATGCCTTCCTACTATCTCTTGTTTGAACAAGGAAATAAGTTTTGAATGGGACCAAACTCTCTCAGAAGCTGATACAAAGATAAGAATAGTGTAGGAACATCATGTAAATCTCCAATACAAAGGCATTAGACAGTTAAGAGACAACTTATTGTAAAGAGGGCCAGTTCAGATAATATATCATAGAAATCAAATATCAGAGAGTGAGTGCAGTGAAGAAAGATAGAGGAGATATTACTTAACATGAGACTGATACCTAGATACACAACAGAACCACATAAGGGCATGCCAATTCATGAATCCTTATGTGACAATGGCATTTTAAAAGCACCCTCCTCAAGCGACTAATATAGCAAAAAATATGGATGAAGTGAACATGGAACAATGTATCACGACTAGGCCTACTTAAAGCGCTTGACTAATTCCAGAAAGGGCATCAACTAGGATGAATCCTTACTGCAAACTAGTGAGCCACTCACATTCTAGAACATGATACAAGAAGATAAATAGCATGAAATGAGATATTGTATTAACACATAAGAGAAAATTACATACTGTGAGATAGTAGAGACCAGAATCCTCAGTACAGTTATAACTCTTCCTCACTGAGACCCTACGGGCTATGAAACCTTCATACAGAAATATTACAGAATGTATACAAAATCCTTTTCACTGCATAGTTTGCTGATAGAAATCTGGAACCTTTACAATGTCCTTTCTTTTCGCTTTTATAGATGAGATAGAGAATTCTAGAGGAGGAGGTAGATAGAAAGCATTTAATAACTTATTTTGAATCAGATGGCGGAAAGCATTCGCGCCCATACTGTGAAATGACTGAACATAATTGTCTGTACATTACAATTTATTTCTGGAAATGAATGCTGGGAATGAAAATATGCTTATACACAAGATATAAATAATAAAATATGAAAACATTCGGCCTTTTCCTTGAGGAGGAAGATCTGTGGCAATAAAACCTCGAGGCGCCAGTTCCCATGCATGGTACTTTCGATCTTCAGTTCTTGAATTTAAATTTGAAACCTCTTCCGAGCTGGACCCTGAATTCATTGCTCCTTCATTAATAATCTGTTACTGCATTAATGCTTTCATCCGCCCAAAGGTGTCCCTTTTGATTTTTCTCTGGAGAGTTCCATGGATCGAAGTACCCTTCTTTAATGGAGGTCACAACATAGTGACTTCAGGATCTTTTCCGCTAGTTTTGTTCCCACCACAAGTTCCTGCAAAAACCAAAGCTTGTTGAATAAACCTGATGACAGAGATAGTGGACAAAACGGGACTAACAGAAGTGGTGGCATAGATACGAGAGGATGATGGAATGACGCAGGGAGGAGATTTAAAACGAAAACGCTGAGGTGTGACACATAACCGGAATACGTGAACAATGGAGAAACAGTGGATGACGTGCAGGCACATAGCGAAAAATGGCGGAAGAGCGCTGATGGTACGAAAACTTGGAAGATTAACCTTTGGGGGAGTTACAAAGGAAAGACATGACAAAACAACGGAGTAAAGGCTTTAGAGGTGGGACCCGGAGCGCATATCGCAAAATCGCAAGAGGAGAAAATGCGACGGGGGGGGGGAAATGGAATAACCAAAATTCCACGCTCTGCGCTATGCGATGGGTGTGTTCAGTCGAGCGCGGATCGCAAAAACGAAAAATGCGATGGCGGGGGATAGCGTGCATGAGAAACTGCGCTTTTGCGATGAGGCGGACATGTGATGGCGCGATTATGTGATTTTCGTTAAACACTCTAAGGGGCAGCGCTTTGTTACATGGATGGAAGGGGCGCGGAGTTAGGGGAGAAAGGGGGCTTTAGCCAAGATTTGAATGAAGGGGCTGACTTGTACAACATTGGCTCCAACTGGGGACGGCGTGTTCGTCCTCGGACATGCCGAGAACTCGCAGACCTTAGACCCCTTTGTATTTTCTTCAAAACTTATCAGCTTATTTATATCATTTACATTTCAAAATTGAAATCACACTTGCATACATTATATATACATAAAATACACCAATCCTGGTCTCCCTGAGTCAGTACTGAAAGTAGCGTTTAAGGAATTGTCCATTCACGGGGGCGTCCAACAGATCACCCTGTAGATTTTCTAACATGAAAGTATTATTTCTCCCTAGGTCCACTATTTTGAATGGACCGAACCACAGCGGGTCAAACTTGGCATGATTGCCTTTTTCTGCTCTGCAAACATCCCACCTGAGAACCAGGTCTCCTACTTGGAAATTCCTATCTTTTGCATGGCGATCAAAAATATCCTTCATTTTTTCCTGATATTCTACCAGTCTCTCATTCACCTGGTTACGCGTCTCTTCCAATTCTACCAGCTGATTAATTCTTTTGATCATGTCATCTGGTTCTTCCTGATTCTCTTGCATGAAACGTGCCACCGGAAATGCCAATTGCAGAGGAAACACAGTAGCTCGCCCATATACCAGCTCGTAGGGTGACTTGGCTGTTGCTCTTTTTCTGGTTATCCTATTTGCCCATAGAGCAAACTTCAATTGAGAGTCCCAGTTTTTCTGATTTTCAGCTATTGTTTTCTTCAGAGCCCTTACCAGGGTTTTGTTAGAGGACTCTGCTAAACCATTCCCCTGTGGATAGTATGCTGTGGAGTGAGTCAATGTAATGTTATACCTTTGACAAAACTTTACCAACCTGGCAGACTTGAAAGCCTGCGCATTGTCAGTTACAATTCTGGCTGGACAGCCAAACCTGGATATGATATTTTCCTCTATGAACCTCATGATCACAGCATCTGTAGCATTTCTGGAAGGTACTTCTTCCACCCATTTTGTGAAATAGTCCGTGGCTATTAGTATCCATCTATGTTTGCCACTTGATGGGGGATGTATTTCTCCTATAAAATCTAGTCCCCATTTCTGAAATGGTTCATTTACATGGATGGGAATCAAGGGCAAAGCTGCTAATTTCTGTCTCTCTGCAAATCTTTGGCACTTGCCGCATGCTCTGAATTGGGCAAAAGTATCTGAGTACATTTTTGGCCAGTAAAAACCGGCCCTCAATATTTTATGGGTTGTGGCCCTCCAACTGTAATTTCCTCCACAAATCCCTTCATGAAATTCTGTTAATGCTTTTTGCACTTCATTTTCTGTGAGGCATAACAATAATATACCTAGAGGGTCTCTCCAATAGAGCTGTCCATTAGCAATTACATATTTCTGTGATTTCATCCTCACAGCTCTATATTTTACTTTATCACAACCTGTAGGACAGCTAAGCGTTAAAAGATATTCAACTATTTCTTTATACCAAGGACTGGTTAGATATTTCACATTTATCTTTTGAGTGGCCATTTCTAGTCCTTCCTGCTCCTCTTCTTTTCCTGATTCTTCATTCGCTGCTATGGATAAATTAATGCCCAAAGCTTGATGATTTGATTCAGATAACATCTTGGCCAGTCCATGTCCTTTAATCAACTTGGTAGGTATTATATCCAAATCATACTCTTGGATTTTTGCAATCCATCTTCCTCTTCTACCTTCGCTGTCTCCCTGTACCAGAATGTCTTTGACAGCAGCTGTGGGGACATATGCAGTAATATGAGATTGCAAAACATAAACTCTAAAAGCTTTAAGGGACTTTACCAGGGCATATGTCTGCTTCTCCAATATATTATATTTTAATTCAGCATCATAAAGCACTTGGCTGAAGAAAGCTATAGGCTGTTCATATCCCTCTTTATTTTTCTGCAATAACACTCCAGCAATTGTATGGGGTGAAGCAAATGAGAATATCATAAATGGCTTTTTGTAATCAGGTCCAGCTAGCACGGGAGCTTCAGCGAATGCCTGTTTTATCCTTGTGAATGCATCTCTAGACTCCTGGGACCATTTAACCTCATTCTCCTTTTTCAACATATTAGTTATATGCCTAACTATCTCAGCATAGTTAGGAATAAACCTTCTTACCCAGAAACACTTGTACTTCCTTTTTATTCCTGGGCAGAGGAATGCTGTTTATCACTTCAACTCTTTTAGGTTCTATTTTCACACCATCCTTTGTTACAATGTGCCCTAAGAGTTTTCCCTCATCTAGTGCAAATAAGGACTTTTGAGGATTGAGGGAAAGGCCGTACCTTCTGCATTTCTCAAAAGTTCTTTTCAAATGCTCAATGTGTTCATCATCATTCTTTGAAAACACAATGATATCATCAAGATACACTACCAAAAACTTGTCCTGTTCTCCCACAAAGGCTATGTCCATTGCCCTCTGAAAAGTAGCTCCTGCATTAATTAATCCGAATGACATTCTAGCATACATAAAGGTTCCCCATGGAGTAGTGAATGCAGTTTTCTTCTGGTCTTCTGGAAAAAAAGCCACCTGATTATAACCAGAAAAACAATCCATCGTTGACATTTTGGATGCTCCCACTACTTTCTACAGGATGTGGTCCATCTTAGGCAGTGGATAATTATCCTTGAGAGATGCTCTATTCAAATTCCTGAAATCTACGCATAGCCTTATTTCTCCATTCTTCTTTCGAACAGGGACGAGGTTCGCTATCCATTCCTAGTATCTCAATGGCACAATTATCTTGGCCTTCAATAACTACTTGATTTCTTTTTCAATAGAGGGAAGCAGCAGAGGATTGATCTGTCTAAGCTTCTGCTTATAAGGCTTTGCATCTTCCCTCAATGGAATCTTATGCTGTATTATATTTACATCAAAATTTTTTAGGTCCTGATAGGACCAAGAAAAAACATCTTTATAAGATTGAAATAACTTCAAATATTTTTCTTTATAATCTTCTGGGATTCTCTTAGATAATTTTACAATTTTGGGATCTGAACAAGTACCCAGATTCAAATCTCCCACTTGATCTTCTTCTGTTACTTTACTAGGCTGCAATGGAATATCATCCTTGTTAAATAATATTTCTAGAGGCACCAGCCCTCTGGGTATGACATTTCCTTTCAACTGCAGCACTCTATTTCCTGCTATCTTTTCTTCCCATTTATTTTCTGCAACATTTTCAACTTCTTCCTCCTCATTATCATCAATTTCCATATTTGTGAATTCTCCCACTGTCTCCATGAATCTCTTCATTTGTTCATCATCTTAGAATACCTACCAATGCTTTACATTATCTGGGATGGATGGTCTATACAGTACCTCCACTTCATATCTTAAAAGTGGATTTTGAGGAGGATGAAATGTACTGGCAGCTACAGCAAGAGAATCTGCTATTCTGTTTTTCTCCCGGGGCATGAACTGTATATTAAATGCTGAGAAGAAATTTTCTATCATGTCCCATAATTCGTTTCTATATGCTCTGAGCCAAGGATGCTTAGTTTGGCATTGATTTTTGATCTGTCTCACTACTAACTCAGAATCTCCCAATACTTTTAAGCATTGGATGCCCATGCTTCTGGCTGTCTGCAATCCCAATAATAGCGCCTCATATTCAGCCACATTGTTGGTAGCCTCATATTCTAGTTTGAAGGACAGTGGCACCCATCTTCCTGTAGGAGAAATCAACAATACCCCAGCTCCATTACCTTCCCTTGAGTTCGCCCCATCAAAATGCAAATTCCATATTCCTGATTCCTGATCTCCTTTAGGCTGCTCAGCTTAAATTTGACCAAAGAGGGGTTCATGAGCATAATTTTGATTTTATTCTAACATCAAACATGAAAAGTCTCCCTCTTTGTTGTAGACTGGAGAGTTCTCTGAGCAGTCAGCCTTGGTTACAATTTTAACAAATCTGGTTTCTCTGTATAGCCTCCTTTCTTGACCCCCGAAGACTGGGACAGTAGCATATGTTAAATCCAATTTAATTGATCCCCCAATCTTCGTACCCCAGGACCTTGACAGCAGCATGCCAAAGCGGGCTGGGATATCAGCTACCACAATGTCCATGACCACACTCTTTGCTGTAATTTGGGCCAAATTGACCACTAAGTCTTTAATCATCCCCAAGCACTTAACTCTTTTGGAATCAAACGAATATAAATATTTATATGGTCTTGTAATTTGCAGCCCTAGTTGTTCCATGACAGACAGAGGCATAAGATTGTGGGAAGCCCCAGAATCTAACATACAATTATGTAACAGCAGGTCATGAATAACTAGGGACACGTAAAAGGGGGGAGTAGAGGGGTCTATCTCCTCGACATGTGGGCCAAAGACTACCATGGGTCTTTCTTCTTGAAGATTTAGACTATCAGGTGCAATTGGTATTTCAGGAGGAAGCATAAAAGAGGTAACTTGAGACTGATATACAGGCTGTTTTAATAATTCAGTCAATGGGACAGGAATCTTAATCTTCTCGAGTTCTTTTTGCAAATTAAAAGCAGATGGGGGCTTTTCTATCACAATTTCTTTTGGCTCCTTATTTTCAACTGAAGACTTGACTTCTTTTGATACTGACTCAACATTAAGAGGACTGACTATTTTTGAAGCAGAAGGAATCTGAATATTAGTCTGTAAGGGAACATTTAGAGGGTTCTTACCTTTTTCCACACTTTTCTTTGTGGCTGATTCCTTCCGAGCAGATGCTTCTCCTTGAGGTGGTTCTTCTTCTTGCTCTTGAGTTTGGGTCCTCTTTCTTGAAGATCTAAGATCATATTTCATGTTGAATTGTGCTTCCATGAAATCAGCAAATTGCTTACAGTAATGGTCGATCTCTACTTCTTCATCTTCATCTTGCAACGGGCAATCCATATCATCATTATTTGAAAAGGCCAGATTTGAATCTTCTAATCCATAAGTCGCATCCCCAGTGGAGTCATCTGCTGGTCCTTCTAGGTATAAGGGATGACGTACCTGGTCTTGCTGTTCTTTTGTCTCTCTCGGCAATATCTGGAGAGGTGGTCTTCTATACTGGGGATTATATCCTCGGTTTGGAGAATTATAGAAATTCTTGGGAGCTGCATTTTTAGCTTCCAGTTCAAGATTGACCATCTTCTTTACCATCTTACTTATTTCATCCAATTTCTCTGGATCTTTCTCTTGACTAGAAGCAAATATCTCTTCTTTGCCTCTCCTCCTAATATCTTGTTCAGTTTTTCCCTTTAGTTTCCCGGTGGAGGCAAAGTTCGCTTCTAATTCCAGAGCATCTGATTGTGCATCATCTAAAGTGGCAAGTTTCCTTTCTCTCAACGAGAAGCCGAAATTAGATTCAAAGGCTGCTATAAAAATTATCTTGGCAACAGCTTCATGGGGCTTCATTTCAGGGGGCAGGCTCAGATATAACTTATTGAATCTTTTGATGAACTCTGATACCCCTTCACTCTGTCGCTTCTTCATGGTATTAAATTTAGTGAGACATTGACCGTGATCTTTCTTTTCTCCCCACTTCCTGAGGAAAACATTCTCCATTTGGTCCCAGGTGGTCACAGAATTATTTCCCAATGTCTTAAACCATTTTCTGGCTTCCCCTTCCAAAGACTGCACAAATAATCTCAAGACCACATCCAGATGTTCAACATTTAAGTTTTCTGCAAAAGAGCAGAAGGTCTCGAGATGTTTCTGAGCGTCAGCTCCATTTTCACCATTAAACCTCGGCAGAATCTTTAGATAATCTTGTGGCATATCATTTAAAACTTGGGGCAAGGCCAGTGGGGCGTATTTGTTCAAAATAAATGCAGGAACATTGGCCATTGGAGGAGGAGAGGGTTGTACAACAGTCTGAGATACAAATGAAGGGAGAGGAGTAGGAGGAAGTGGAGTATGAATAACGATGGGAATATATTGCACAGAAGCCTGAGGTGTGGATGGGAATAACTCACGGTTAACATCAACTACTTCTGTGACCTCTTTAATTTCTTCAGCCTCGAAAGTAGGATGAGATTCTTCTTCAATCCAGGCACTTCCTCTACGTGGAAGCTCCGAGTAAAACTCGGGATTTTCTGTTCTAACTTCTTGAGAAGAAGAGGGCGGGTAATCTTCAACGGAATATTCAGAATTTTCAGCACGGGCTGACTTCCTCTCCTTCCAAGCTCTTTTATGAATAACCTTCTCTGGGTCGGACACGTAAGGTGCTTTCGTCTGAGATGTGTCTGACCTCAAATGTGGCTTACGAGGAGCCAGGACTACCAATAAAACTTATCAAACAAGGCCCAGTGGAGTCGCCAAGGTGAGAGATATGCAACTCTTCAACTCTCTGTGCTCACCTGATTAGAGAGTGAAAACAATTTGTCGAGACCCAGGGAAACTGATATTCTTGAATTCTCTCCTTGGCAACGGCGCCAGAAAGATGTTGTGGATGATTTTGTCACCCTCCTAGAGACAGCCCAGAGTTTCCATAGACCAGTTCCTAGGACATCTTAATATAGCAGGTAGACATGTAATATAGCTTGGGTTGTCAATCCAAATGCCTTCCTACTATCTCTTGTTTGAACAATGAAATAAGTTTTGAATGGGACCAAACTCACTCAGAAGCTGATACAAAGATAAGAATAGTGTAGGAACATCATGTAAATCTCCAATAAAAAGGCATCAGACAGTTAAGAGACAGCGTACTGTAAAGAGGGCCAGTTCAGATAATATATCACAGAAATCAAATATCAGAGAGTGACTGCAGTGAAGAAAGATAGAGGAGATATTAGTTAACATGAGACTGATACCCAGATACACAACAGAACCACATAAGGGCATGCCAATTCATGAATCCTTATGTGACAATGGCGTTTTAAAAGCACCCTCCTCAAGCGACTAATATAGCAGAAAATATGGATGAAGTGAACATGGAACAGTATATCACGACTAGGCCTATTTAAAGCACTTGACTAATTCCAGAAAGGGCATCAACTAGGATGAATCCTTACTGCAAACTAGTGAGCCACTCGCATTCTAGAACATGATACAAGAAGATAAATAGCATGAAATGAGATATTGTATTAACACATAAGAGAAAATTACATACTGTGAGATACTAGAGACCAGAATCCTCAGTACAGTTATAACTCCTCCTCACTAAGACCCTACGGGCTCTGAAACCTTCATACAGAAATATTACAGAATGTATACAAAAGCCTTTTCACTGCACAGTTTGCTGATAGAAATCTGGAACCTTTACAATGTCCTTTCTTTTCACTTTTATAGATGAGATAGAGAATTCTATAGGAGGAGGTAGATAGAAAGCATTTAATAACTTATTTTGAATCAGATGGTGGAAAGCATTCGCGCCCATACTGTGAAATGACTGAACATAATTTTTTGTACATTACAATTTATTTCTGGAAATGAATGCTGGGAATGAAAATCTACTTATACACAAGATATAAATAATAAAATATGAAAACATTCGGCCTTTTCCTTGAGGAGGAAGATCTGTGGCAATAAAACCTCGAGGCGCCAGTTCCCATGCATGGTACTTTCGATCTTCAGTTCTTGAATTTAAATTTGAAACCTCTTCCGAGCTGGACCCTGAATTCATTGCTCCTTCATTAATAATCTGTTACTGCATTAATGCTTTCATCCGCCCAAATGTGTCCCTTTTGATTTTTCTCTGGAGAGTTCCATGGATCGAAGTACCCTTCTTTAATGGAGGTCACATCATAGTGACTTCAGGATCTTTTCCACTAATTTTGTTCCCACCACAAGTTCCTGCAAAAACCAAAGCCTGTTGAATAAAACTGATGACAGAGATAGTGGACAAAACGGGACTAACAGAAGTGGTGGCATAGATACGAGAGGATGATGGAATGACGCGGGGAGGAGATTTCAAACGAAAACGCTGAGCTGTGACACATAATCGGAATACGTGAACAATGGAGAAACAGTGGATGACGTGCAGGCACATAGCGAAAAATGGTGGAAGAGCGCTGATGGTACGAAAATTTGGAAGATTAACCTTTGGGGGAGTTACAAAGGAAAGACATGACAAAACAACGGAGTAAATACTTTAGAGGTGGGACCCGGAGTGCATATCGCAAAATCGCAAGAGGAGAAAATGCGACGGGGGGGAAAAATGGAATAACCAAAATTCCGCGCTCTGCGCTATGCGATGGGCGTGATCAGTCGAGCGCGGATCACAAAAATTAAAAATGCGATGGCGAGGGATAGCGCGCATGAGAAACTGCGCTTTTGCGATGAGGCGGACATGCGATGGCGCGATTATGCGATTTGCGTTAAACACTCTAAGGGGCAGCGCTTTGTTACATGGATGGAAGGGGCGCGGAGTTAGGGGAGAAAGGGGGCTTTAGCCAAGATTTGAATGAAGGGGCTGACTTGTACAACAGGTTGGTTGGTCACTAGTTGTAACACTGAAACTCTCTGAAATAATACATAGTCTGTTGAAGTTGAAGAAGAAATTGAAGTCTTGGAAGCTTGATGATGTTGTGACATGCTTGTTCTTGAGAAGGCTCTATCATTGGATCCCTGAGCTTGGCTGTTGGTGATGTATTCTAAACTATCTGTTGTTTTTCCTATTTTCATTTTGTTTCATAAATTCTTACTACAGTAGGGTGAAAGGTTTAGGCTAAGAAATGACTCCTGGAAGCACCTTAGACCTGTTTATCCTTCATTGTTTTATGTTTTCTTTTGCTGAGGCATTTTAGAGTATTTAATCATTCTCTTGAACCCTTATGCTCTTTTATTTCTCAAATAGTTCAAATAGTTTGTTCCATCATGATTTATGGTTTTCCCTGCTTGTCTGCTGCCACTTGAAAGCTATTTTTGAAGTCTCCCTTTGAAGTACCATTGTTTATAGTTTTCCAAAGAGGTCCGTTTTGATCATACCCTTTGTTCCTGCTTAAATAGTTGTTTTAAAGGTCTTTATAATTGTAATCATGGATTTTTAGGCATTCCCTCTTCTATGACTGCAGTTATAAGTGAATCTTTCATATTTTCTAATTCATTTGAAATAAAGTCTTTGAGGAAATAGGGTGTTCCCCAAATCTTAGATTTCATTTTAAAAGTTGTCTTGAAGTCACTATTTTCTTAAAGTGTGGTTTGTAGAATTCATGGTTAGCCCTGTCTATCAAATACCTCTTTATGTTCAAGTTATGTTCTTAAGTTCCCTTTGTTGAGAATTAAAACTCTCTTTCAAAATCATTAATGTCCATCTCATTCACAAAACTAAAGGATACTATGGCTAAGTTATATTTTCCCTTTGATATCCCATATCCATTGGTGAGTTTGTCATAAACCTCTTCTTGACTCCATTTCCCAATGAACCTGATACTTCTTCTTTCTATCTATACTACTTAGACCTTTCATATTCTGTTGTGCCAATTCAACCAAGAAAACAAACCAAACAAACACTTGCACTTAATAACTAGTCTAAAATCAATACTTAAAAGCAAACAAGATATACCTTTGCAAACAATTTGAGAGATCCCTCTCTGAGAACAGGAGGAATAGCTCCTGGAACTCTAAAGATTGGTTTTGATGTTTCCTTGTCTTTTGGTTGGCCAATCTATCAAAACACATGACCCCAACATAATGGCGATCACGGTGGGACCTATTGAGTATATATTTTCTTGAATACCTCTTAAAACTCTTTAGGCCCTTAATTTGACAAAGAATACCCGGGGAGTTGTTATCCCACCTCATCACCAACATAATGGCGATCACAGTGGAATCTATTGAGTATATAGTTGCTTGAATACCTCTTAAAACTCTTTAGGCCCTTAATTTGACAAAGAATACCCTGGGAGTTGTTATCCCACCTCATCACCAACATAATGGAGATCAAGGTGGGATCACTGAGTTCATAGTTGCCTAGAAAGCTCTTATAGACTCATTGATCTTTCAAACAACCATAGAAACTCAGAGAAAACCCAAAAATATTTCATATTGGCTTCATAATAAACATGGTGGTGGAACCATAAAACAATTTGACCTTCAAAAAAAGCTAAAAAATTTCCACCTGGCGACTGCACTGGCCTCGAGTAGGCTTATTACTTCACTAGTCCTTGTAAACTCTCCTGGGAATGCATTGAGCAAACCCAATCATGCTGTTGGTGGACAGAAAATTTCAAAATCTTCCACCTAGCGACTCCATAATCCCAAAATACCTAATGACTCCACTGATAGAAGACTCTAAACTGGTTGAATAGACACAGTGACCTCTTTCCTGATTTACAAACATGATTCCAAGGATACAACGAAGATATGCCCCAAGGAGTAGAGATCATATCCCTGGGTTTCCACATAAGATGCCCCAGGTGAATTGGGGTGACAAACTGCCTGTTTATCAAGGTGAAAAGTTTGATGACCCTCTATTACATCTCATCAAATTTCATATACATGTATGGAGGTTAAAAGTTGAATGGCATGAGGACTGCCTAATGAAAATGTTCATGTTAACATTAGAAGGAAAAGCTAGGGATTGGTATGAATGGTTAAAGACTGGTAGTTTGTTTTCTCTAAGAGACCTCCACATAAAATTTTATGATCATTACAAGGAAAATTACTCTTATCTTTTATTAGAGGGAAGTTGTTGTAATCAATCTAAGGGCCTCATAGAATACCTTGCAGGAATTTATGAAGATTTAGGAAATTCGCAGCCTGAGGATCTCATTGCAGTCATTCATGAATTTCATAACCAAGACAACTATCATAAAATCCTAGATGAATCAATTGAGGAAGAAATCAATTAAGGAATAGAAGAAATTCCTCAAGATATTCCTTCAATCATGAACAATGATTCATCATCCCTTATAGCTAAGGCTCAAGAAGACATCGAGCCTCAAAATCATTCTTCACAAGAGACAGAGAACTGCTATACTCCTGTTCAAAGGAACATAGAAACATCTTCCCCTTTGACAGAAAAAGAGATAGATCAAATTATTAATAAATAGCCAGTCACTGAAACTTTTTGCAAAACAAATAATATTGCCCATTCACATAGAGAACTTTGTTATACAGATTTATAAAGTTATTTTGTAGATCATAATAAAGAAGGACTTGCTAATAACCCAGTATGTTTGATTGGTAGTATTAATTATATTTATGATTTTCCTAACTTTGATCTATCTAGTGATGATGCTCCCCAAACAGAAGTTAATCTTGCAGGACCATAATTAGCAGATTTATGGGAGGAAGATCAGTGCCTTCAAAGAAGTAATGAGCCAGTGCAGAATATTTATGATACTGATGAAGAAAGTTATGAAAGCTTGGAAGTAAGTAAATATTCGTTGGATCTTTTCTCTACTTCATCTCAGACCATCAGTAATAGTTTCCATGTGATTGGGAATTAGCAGCCTTTCAGCTCAAAGGTTGAGGAGGAAAGCAATGAAGAAATTTTTGAGCAAGTTGAAACCAAGGAACCTTTTCTTGAAAAAGAGGAAGAAATTGAATATACCCCTGCTCAAGAATATAATAACCTCTTCATAGAATTCAGCCCACTAAATCAGAATATCTTGAGACTTCAAGAGGACAGCACTGCCAAATATGATGAGTCCTCTAGTTTAGAAAATAATGAAGATGAGGAAGTTTTTCTTTCTCAAGAGAATCTTTACCTTGATCAAGTGGAGAAAAAAGAGATAATCCTGGTTGAAGCACACCTTACAAATATTCATAACCAGGCATTTTTTCAAGATCCCTATGCTCATTTCTTGAAGATATTTGATGAAGGAATAAAGGTTGTTAGGAGCAGTATATTACCAAAGGCAAGAAGATTGTTTAGCACTGCTGCTAAGAAATAGAAGGAATGGGAGTGACCCTCTTTTTCCAGCCTGCCCAAAGAGATGAAGAAGGACCAATCATGGAATCATTTACTGGATTGGTTGTACTAGAAAAGAGATTTCATCAGCTAAACATGTAAATGTTGCAAGTTAGATTAGGTTAGATAGGAATGTCAATAAAGCTCACCCTGTGAGCATTTAGTTAGTCTTTATTTTCTGCTTTTGAATTTCAAAATGCAAAAACAATAGAAAAGAGAAAAAGAGGGCAGATTGTAAAACAAGAAAGGTACAACCCCATACCAAAAAAGAGAAATAATGTCTGAAAGTGTGCAAGCTTAAATGCCACTACCACAAGAAACACTTTCTATTCAATCATACAGTCTAATCATGATTGGATAATGTTTAAATTTACTGTTGATAGGTTAGTGAATCAGATTTTCCAAACAGCTCAATCTTGGCTTATCAGTAAGGTAGATTGGGATAGAGGAAACTAAGGTTCATGCAAATTCAAAATCTGAACCTATGATTTTCAAAAGAAGAATGGCTCTAATTAGTTTAAATATTGAGCCAAAGATAGAAAACAAACTGGTTCCAATATGCTCAAAACTTGAACCAGATGAGAAAGAAAATACAGCTCAAACAAATTCAAAACAGAGTTGAAGAAATAATTAAGGATGTTTTAGTTTTCAGATCTTAAGCCTTCACAATTTTGTTTTACTTTTCTGCAAATAAAATCTATGTGCAACTTGTTTTTATGCCATAGATCTGCAACAAATCAGACAGTCTAATCCTGATTTGGCTGCTTTTAAATTTCCTCTTTTAGAATTTAGAGAATAAAGGTCTGTCAGACAGTCTAATCCTGACAGATAGTAGTTAGGCAGAGAAACTTATGAGTTCAACTGCTTAAACTGAACTCATGGAGAAATAAGGGTAGAAATAGATTATTTTCCTATTTTCAAAAATAATAAAATGTTGATGAAGAGAGTTTACTAGTCCAAATGCACTCTGAAAGAAGAAAAAATGTTAGGATCATTAGGAATGGGTAGGTAGAGATGTTTTCTTGATAGAATTCCATTGTTTCAGATTGCTGCAGAGATTATCAAATCAAAGAAAGGTCAGAAAAAGGAAAAGAAAGTTGCTGCCCAATAGATTAAGGAACTGGTTTACTGAAAGGCCAGAGATCAATAGCTGAGGTTCTGGACACCTAAAGAACCAGTTTTCCTCCCCAAGTGGAGCCACTGTTAGCCACCTATAAATTTTGTTATACCAAGATGTGACTAGACTTTATCTTCAAGCCTTCAAGAGATAGTTTCCTTTGAAAACCTATCATCTTTTTGAAGTCTTATATCCTTTGAATTAATCTTCACTACTGTTTCACTATTATTCCTAAAGTACCTGCTATAAACCAAGAGAAAACTGCTTATAAAGCTCCATTTTCCCTCATTTCACTCCCATTTTCGCTCATAAAAAATTCCATTTTCACCCTTATTCCCTTCATAAATTCCTTCTAAAAAACCCCTCATTTAACCTTTAAATCATCAAAAAATCCCTTTTTAAACCTTATATTTCCCTTTATTCGGTTTTAAAATTCCTCCTTTTACCTATCGGAACCCTTAATTAGCCTTAAAAATCACTATTTTTGGGCCTAAAGTAGTCTTCCAAAATATGAAGGTTATTAAGCCCCTGGGAGCTTATAAACCTTTAGCCCTTTTTCTTATATGGCCGAAGCCCCACAATCGGGCGCTTAAAGGCCCAAAAACTCTTTCAGAAACCTTATTTCCTTCTATTTTTCCATCCCCAATGTTTAAAATTTAAAATAAATATGGACCATTGATCTCTATAGATCAACAGCCATCGGGCCTCCATTCCTCCATATTTCCCACTTACTGTGCCTTCTTCCCTTTTTAACATTCCTGTCTCATCTTTAAATCCCCACCTCCCGATCGTCAGATCCAATGGTCGAGACTTAACCTGATGAACTCTGCTTACCACCAATAAACCTGTCCACAACATGAAAAAGTCTACATCACCGTAGACCCCACTCCATCTCCGCCCTTGCATCTTTCGGCCTGTCGCGCTCATTTCGCATCATCAGATCTGGCACCTCCGATCTGACGATTTACGTTGCATTTTGCAAAAGTTTTGCGCCTAAACATTAATGCCAAAATTTTTTGCGAAGTGGGGGGTATTCGGAGGGACATGT
Organism: Pinus albicaulis; assembly: GCA_034641835.2. NCBI lineage: Eukaryota > Viridiplantae > Streptophyta > Pinopsida > Pinales > Pinaceae > Pinus > Pinus albicaulis. The sequence goes on along the minus strand of CM076574.1, from coordinate 289,598,779 downwards.
GTCAGGTGATGTATGGTATTGTGTTAGAAACACTAAAACCGCCTCCCCCCCCCCCCCCCCCCAAATGCAATGCGAAAACATTAATGGTTTTCTCGAAACCACTTCCGCCAAATCGCAACAGAAACGGTTTAAACTGTGTTTTTAGCCTGTTTTTCTCCACGGGACTTCTCCATATGCATAATCACCCTTCCTCTACATTGCTTCTCCACTCTGGCCAGCCTCCGAAGTAGTCTAACCTCTAAATGCATGATTTATCTAAATGTTTGTTTCATGTTGCAAGTTTAATGGATAAAGGGTTGCAGAGCCATCCCACTGTCATAAAAAGTGACCAAGGGCCAATGATGACGATCCACAGGCCAATATTCATGGTTCGGAAGGGTCGATGAGTCATGATCATCGGCTTTTTAAACAATTTCTTTAACAAAACCCTCTGTGCACCTGCAAAGCAACAAAACACAGTGAGCATTAATCAATTGAAGGATCAAAGCATAATCCGAATATTAAAGGCTCTAAAAAAGAGTTTAAAGGAAACAACGATCTAATCCACAAATGAAGACTGATCCAGAAGAAAACTCGGATGACACATCAAAGGGGCTAATTGAATCCCCAGCTACCAAAATTGCCATCTGCAGCCTCTCTGCCTCAAAGGAATACCCAAATCAAATCTCAGTCTGAAACATTAAAGCCAAAGACAGCTAACAGTTATTACAAGAAAAAATCAAATTTTTCACACTGTCAGCAAAGTTATTATAAAAGATAAAAATTACCTTAAAGTCAATCTTTTTACCCACTAAGCCTAAAAAGTAGAAATAGAATAAATGAAACAGAGTTGTAATTCAATGGTCTCCTGCCTTATGCCTTGCATGGTTTTCAAGGGTGGAAGTTGCATTTAGTATAGAATTAATTACACTTTAACCCTAGCAACTCTTCCACCTCCTCATTTTCTTATAAAATCTCCTTGAGGAGCACATTGTAAAGGGTTGGTTGGTCACTAGTTGTAACAATGAAACTCTCTAAAATAATACATAGTCTGTTGAAGTTGAAGAAGAAATTGAAGTCTTGGAAGCTTGATGATGTTGTGACATGCTTGTTCTTGAGAAGGCTCTATCATTGGATCCCTAAGCTTGGCTGTTGGTGATGTATTCTAAACTATCTATTGTTTTTCCTGTTTTTTTTTTGTTCCATAAATTCTTACTACATTAGGGTGAAAGGTTTAGGCTAAGAAATGACTCCTGGAAGCACCTTAGACCCGTTTATCCTTCACTGTTTTATGCTTTCTTCTGCTTAGGCGTTTTAGAGTCTTTAATCATTCTCTTGAACCCTTATGCTCGTTTATTCCTTAAATAGTTCAAATAGTTGGTTCCAACATGATTTATGGTTTTCCCTGCTTGTCTGTTGCCACTTGAAAGCTGTTTTTGAAGTCTCCCTTTGAAGTACCATTGTTTATAGTTTTCCAAACAGGTCTGTTTTGATCATACCCTTTGTTCCTGCTTAAATAGTTGTTTTAAAGGTATTTATAATTGTAATCATGGATGTTTAGGCACTCCCTCTTCTCTGACTGCAGTTATCAGTGAATCTTTCATGTTTTCTAATTCATTTGAAATAAAGTCTTTGAGGAAATAGGGTGTTCCCCGAATATTAGATTTCATTTTAAAAGTTGTCTTGAAGTCATTATTTGCTTAAAGTGTGGTTTGTAGAATTCATGGTTAGCCTTGTCTATCAAATACCTATTTATGTTCAAGTTATGTTTTTAAGTTCCCTTTGTTGATAATTCAAACTCTCTTTCAAAATCATTACTATCCATCTCATTCACAAAACTAAAGGATCCTATGGCCAAGTTATATTTGCCCTTTGATATCCCATATCCATTGATGAGTTTGTCATAAACCTCTTCTTGACTCCATTTCCCAATGAACCTGACACTTCTTCTTTCTATCTATACTACTTAGACCTTTCATATTCTATTGTGCCAATTCAACCAAACAAACAAACCAAACTAACACTTGCACTTAATAACTAGTCTAAAATCAATACTTAAAAGAAAACAAGATATACCTTTGCAAACAATTTGAGAGATCCCTCTCTGAGAACAGGAGGACTAGATCCTGGAACTCTAAATATTGGTTCTGATGTTGCCTTGTCTTTTGGTTGGCCAATCTATCAAAACATAGGACCCCAAAAGGTGGAAGGATTAGGACACTTCTTGGTGTTTTTCACATTCCTACATTGGCCAGAAATCCGATTTTTGTAAGCAAGATGGATGATGCAGGTGTAAAAATAGTGTTCGAGAACGATACATGTAAGATGGTTCGGGGAGCACTAGTATTAATGTGGGGAGTTCGGATTGGAACTATGTACAAGCTTCAGGGAAGCACTGTTATTGATGGGTGCAACATTTCTGTGGTTCCCGAAAGTGGATCGAAAGGCCTAGAGGTCTCTGCAGAAAAGACCATGCTATGGTATCAAAGGCTTGGACATATTGGAGAGAAGGGCCTTCATATACTGCATGGAAATGGTATGGTAGAAGGTATGTCTAATAGTATTCTTGATTTCAATTTCTATGAATATTGTGTATATGGGAAGTAGAATCAGGGGAGTTTTCCTTCTGGTGCTAAGAGGGCGAACAAGATATTAGAGCTTGTGCACAGTGACGTGTTTGGACACGTGTTATTTCCATCACTGGGTAAGTCTATGTACTATGTTTCATTCATAAATGAATTCTCAAGGAATACATGGATTTATTTCTTGAGGAAGAAATGTGAATTCTTTGACAGATTTAAAGCATTTAAGGCTCTGGTGGAAAACCAAACAGAGAAGAAGATAAAGGTGCTGAGGAAAAATAATGGTGGGGAGTTCTGCAAGAAGTAATTTGAAGGGTTTTGTAAGAATTGTGGTATAGCACAGTAGAATACTACTCCATACACACCTCAGCAAAATTGAGTTGCAGAAAGAATGAACAAAACGCTGATGGAAAAGGCAAGAAGTATTCTTAGTGGTACTAGGTTAGGACAAGAATTCTGGGCAGAGGCAGCGAAGACCACATGTTACTTGGTTAAAAAATCACCTTCATCAGCGTTGAAGGATAAGACTCCACATGAGGTATGGACTGGTAATAAACCCTCTCTTTCACATCTAAGGGTATTTGGATGTGATGCATATGTACATGTTCCAAAGGAGAAAAGGACCAAGTTGGATAATAAATCTGAAAGGTGCATCTTTATTGGGTATAAGGACAGTTTAAAGGGTTACAAGCTTTGGAACCCGAAAACAAGGAAGGTTGTGTACAACCAAGATGTGGTGTTTAGAGAGGTGAAATATGTTGTTAAACATGAAGTCCTACCAAAGGAACCTGAGAAGATAGAGTTTGAGCTAAAGGAGGATGAATCAGAATCTACAATAGAAGAAGACTCGGAAGAGCCACAAACTCTAGCTGTGAGAAGTTCAGTTCGGGAAAGAAGACAACTAGAAAGGTATATTCCATATGATTTTTGTTCAAATTTTGCTTTAACTATAACTAATGATGATCCCAAAACCATCAGGGAGGTAGTAGATTCAGAGGATGGAAAAATTGGAAGGAGGCCATGGTTGATGAAATGGCATCCTTGCATAAAAGTGAGGCATGGGCTCTGGTGGAGTTGTCGGCTGGAAGGAAGCCCATCGGGAGAAAATGGGTGTTTAAGTACAAGATGAATGTATAATGTAAGGTGTATAAATACAAATCTTTGTTGGTAGCAAAAGGTTATTCCCAGGTGCCGGGAATTGATTTTGGTGATATTTTTTTCTCTTGGTGCCAAAGTTACTTCTATTAGATTAATTTTATCTGTTGTTGCTGCATTTTATTTTGAGGTAGTGTTATAGCATCATTTTTCACCCTCATGTGATTCATGATTGTTTCTATGGCCTTGGGCACCCATTCCCACAGACTTGAACAAAATTCATTAAAAAACAGTGTTAAAAATCCCATACGCGGGTATGCCTAGACTTTTCCGTGTGTATACGTGAGTCCACATGTACTTTTCGGCATATGCCATTAAAATCATTAAAAATATATATTTTGGTCAAGGTTGATGGTGTCCAACCACTTCCCAACATAGCCAACTATTTAACAGATTGAAACTATTTTGAGGGAGAGTAAAGCCTCAATTTGGCAGAAATTTTATAGATATTATTTCTAACATAATCCCAACTAAGCCTAAATTTTCGTACCGCACTTCTGGGCGTTTATAGGAAACCCTTACTCGGAGATTTTCATCGCTGCAGGCTGAGTGCACAAGTCTTGAAAGTATATTAGCGAGGCAAGGGCGGGACGGATCCGGACGACAGTCTGTTCGAAGATCTTTAGAATAGACCGTCGTCCAGATCCGTCCTGCCCTTGCCTCGCTAAGATACTTTCAAGACTTGTGCACTCGAGATGGCATATAAACTGATGAACATCTCCAGGAAACAACGGTTTCCTGTAAAAATCTGGGAAAGTGCAGGAGGCACGGGAATTCAGACTTGAATTTGGATTCCAACAGAGTATAATATCTATAAAATTTCTCTCTCCCTTAGGCCATACACATGAGGGGATTTTATACTCCCTAAAAGTATTTTCAATCAGTTGGAAACAGTTGGCCACGTGCTGGGGTGGTTGAACTATTGGAGTAACCATCAACCCAGCCCGAAAATAGGGAATTTTTATATATATTTTTAATGATTTTAATGGCATACGCGGAAAAGTACATGTGGACTCGCATATACACACATAAAAGTCTGGGCATACCCGCGTATGGGATTTTTAACATTGTTTTTTAATGAATTTTGTTCAAGTCTGTAGGAATGGGTGCCCAAGGCCATAGAAACAATCATGAATCACATGAGGGTGAAAAATGATGCTATAACAGATAGAATAGATGGATGTGAAGACAACATTTCTTCATGAGGATCTGGAAGAGTAGATATACATGAAACAACCTGAAGGCTTTATGGTGAAGGGGAAGAAAGAATTGGTATGCAGGTTAAATAAGTCTCTGTATGGGTTAAAACAGTCACCAAGGATGTGGTATCAAAAATTTGATACCTATATACAGGGACTTGGCTTCACCAGAAGCAAGGAGGATCACTGTGTTTATTCTAAATTAATTGGTGACCGTGTTATTTATTTGGTCTTGTATGTGGATGATATGTTGTTCATTTGAAATGACAAAGAATTTTTCCAAGATTTGAAGACCTGATTGTTCTCCAAATTCGACATGAAAGATATTGGTGCTGCAAACTATATTTTGGGCATGGAAATTAAGAGAGATCGAGCAAAGAGAAAGCTCTGGTTAAACCAAAGGAAGTATGTCGATAATATATTGCAGAGGTTCAATATGTAGGATAGTAAACTGGTGAATGTTCTGATTCTTGTAGGTGTAAATCTGTCTACTGGACAGTGTCCCAAGACATAAGAAGAAGAGGAGGATATGTCCCGTGTTCCATATGCAAGTGCAATGGGTAGCCTAATGGTCTATATTGGACCAGACATTGCACATGCAGTGGGAGTATTGAGTAGGTTTATGTCAAACCTAGGGAAGGAGCATTGGACAACAATGAAGCGGGTTTTCAGATATTTGCGTGGCACTAGTGATTATGGCTTGTGCTACGAGGGAAGACCAGGATTGGAAAGAGTGTTGGACATTCATGGGTTTTCTGATGTAGACTAGGTTGGATATCTGGACCAAAGAAGATCTACAAGTGGGTATGTGTTTAGCCTATTTGGAGGTGTAGTCAGTTGGATGAGTAAAAGACAATCTGTAGTGGCTCTTTCAACTACAGAGGCAGAATACATGGCAACCACTCATGCAAGCAAGGAAGCAGTTTGGTTGCAGAGATTGTGTTCAAGTATGAGGTTGGTGCAGCAAGCTATAAGGATAGACTGCGATAGCCAAAGTGCAATTTTCTTGGCTAAGAACCCTACTTATCATTCAAAGACAAAGCACATTGATGTTCAATATCACTTTGTAAGAGATATTGTTGAGGCTAAAAGGGTGTTGCTGGTAAAGGTAGACACATTGAAGAATGTTGCAGATGCATTGACGAAGTCTGTGAGCACTCAGAAGTTCTCTTGGTGTACAGACACAATGGGTGTTCCAGATCTGGGCTAATGACTAAGCTCTCTTGTGGCCCCCTGTGGAAAGAAAAAAACAAGTGGGAGAATGTTGGGTATGTGTTATATTCTTTCCACGACTAGTCATGGTGGGGGGCGATAGACCCCCCTGTACATTGCAGCAGGCGCAGAAGGTGGGTCAGAGGGGGGGCGATAGCCCCCCCTGTTCGGGGTCCAGGGTAGTGCCCCGGGAAAAAGAAATTGGACCCTATTTTTTGGTGGGTGGACCCGCCCATGGTTTTGTGCATGGGTTTGCACATGGTTTTGGGGCATGATGGTTTTCAGCTCCTAGTATTTTGTAGATCTGGTCAAGGGAACTACGGTTATGTTCTAATCCAAGGTTAATGGATTGGGGTTTATGTATTCTTTGGCATGTATAGATATGTGATGTAACATTAAAAGGAAAATAATGAAAAATCAAGCTGGTCATCCCGATTTGGGATCCTGGGGAAAATCTCTGTGTTTATATGTTTTATGTTTTATGCTCTTGCTATTGTTTATTTTCTGTTTTTAAGATTCGCTTGCAGATAATTTCTGTATAGGTTTAAAACCTACAATCTACATATACATGTTTATTTGTATGTGTTAATCTAACAAAAATGTATCATATTTTCACCATTTGCATGTTTGTTCGAATGAAAATTTTGATAATATCACAGTCCAAGATTCAGGTTCTGGTAATCAAAATGATATTTTGGGAAATTTTAGTGTTTTTTAAGAGTTCGCGATGTTGATACATAAAATTATTATTATATTATTATATCAGTATCACGATAACACATTTTTAAATGAAATAATTGTGTATACACATGTATATAATTAAATGTTAACAGATTTTGATTTCGTCTCCAAGGACTTTAGCGATGAAGTGTATGATGGAGATAGGAACATCCAAAAAAATTGACTAATAAGTTATCTAACATTTTTTTTAATATTATTGCATTAGTTTATGCATTTTCATTTGAATTTTTTTAATATATATATACTTGTACATGTATATTGTACAATTTATCTTGAAGGATGCATTGATGCAGGGCCAACACGAGACAATGGAGGGGGGAATACATGAGGTATTGCATGAAATTTTCATTTTTTAATTCATTTAGTGTGTTTTATTCAAGTTTTACATTCTCATTCAATTTTAAAACATTAAATTTTAATTTTAATACATGTAATATAAATTTCTTATACATGTGTACATATATATGTATATGCAATTAGGGCCAAGACGGGACAATGGAGGGGGAACTAAATGAGGTATTGCATGATTTTTTTTATGAAGTTCTACATTCTCATTCAATTTTAAAAAAATTAATTTTAAATTTAATACGTGTACATAAATTTCTTATACATGTGTATATATCTATAATTACCAGTTGTGTAGGTTCCCCATTCTTCAGATGATAACACACGAAGGCTGCTAGAAAATACATTGCAGCCAAATTCTCTATTTGATTGATGAACATGCAACATTTTATTTGATCTAGTCTTTTTATGACTTAAACATGTGTCATATTTACTTTTCTATATAACCTGATAATTGTACACTTGATATATTATTATATTTACTTTTATTGTTCATCATATAAGTTTTGGACATATTTTACACTTTGGATAGTTGAACTATATTTACTTTTATTGAATGATTTTAAATTTTGGACAATTTTTACATTTGGCATGTGATCACATGTTGTTATATAATGTTAACTTAGATGACCTTAGATATGTTTTCTTTTAACATGTTGTTTTGTCACTTGTTGTTTATATTGAATCAAGATTGAAATTGAAAATTTCAAAACACATGTGGTACATGTTATGCATTTGATCATGTGTGAATGTTATATAATTAGGTGTAAATATCTATTAAATGTGATATTTAGGTACATTTTGCATGATCACGTGTCATTTAAAACAATCATATCTATGGTTTTACATATTTAAGTTCATGAATATATGTAACAATGATTGCAGTCCATTTGCATTTAGTTGTTACATTTTGCATACATTATGACATGTTTTTATAATGTTAACTTAGATTCAATCTTATATTAAATGTTTTGTTTTTAAAGATCAAGTTATTTTGTCATTTGTTAATTTAAATGAATCTAGATTAAAATTGAAAATTACAAAACACATGTGGTACATGTTAAATGCATTTGAACATGTATAAATGTTATATAATTAGGACATGTCTATTAAAAGTTATATTTAGGTGTACATTTTGCACATATGATCATGTGTCATTTAAAACAATGATATAAGGTTTTACATATTTAAGTTCAAGAATATGCAACAATGATTGAAGTACATTTGACTTTAGTTACATTACATTTTGCATGCATGATGACTTTTCGTTATAATTTTAACTTAGATTCAATCAACTTACATTAAATCTTTTGTTTCTAAAGCTCAAGTTGTTTTGTGATTTTCTATTTAAAATGAATCTAGATTGAAATTGAAAATTACAAAACACATGTGGTACATGTTAAATGCATTTGATCATGTATGAATGCTATATAATTAGGACATGTCTATTAAAAGTGATATTTAGGAGTACATATTGCACACATGATCGTGTCATTTAAAACAATTATAGATGGTTTTCCATATTTAAGTTCATGAATATGTAACAATGATTGAAATACATTTGCATTTTTTTACATTACATTTTGCATACATGATGACTTCTTGTTATAATGTTAATATAGATTCAATCTTAGATTAAATGTTTTTCTTTTAAATTTCAAGTTGTTTTGTCATTTTTTATTTAAAGTGAATCTAGATTGAAATTGCAAATTACAAAACAAATGTTGTACATGTTAAATGCATTTGAACATGTATGAATGTTATATAATTAGGACATGTCTATTAAAAGTGATATTTAGGTGTACATTTTTCACATGATCATGTGTCATTTAAAAAAATTATTGATGGTTTTACATATTTAAGTTCATGAAGATGTAACAATGATTGAAGTATATTTTCATTTAGTTACGTTACATTTTGCATACATGATGAATACTTGTTATAATTTTAACTTAGATTAAATCTTAGATTAAATGTTTTGTTTTTAAAGGTCAAGTTGTTTTATCATTTGTTATTTAAAATGAATCTAGATTGAAATTGCAAATTACAAAACACATGTGGTACATGTTAAATTAATTTGAACATGTATGAATGTTATAAAATTAGGACATGTCTATTAAAAGTGATATTTAGGTGTACGTTTTTCACATGATCACGTGTTATTTAAAACAATTATAGATGGTTTTACATATTTAAGTTCATGAATATGTAACAATTATTGAAGTACATTTTCATATAGTTACATTAAATTTTGCATACATGATGACTTGTTGTTATAATGTTAACTTAGATTCAATCTTAGATTAAATGTTTTGTTTTTAAAGCTCAAGTTGTTTTGCATTTTTTATTTAAAATGAATCTAGATTCAAGTTGCAAATTACAAAACACATGTGGTACATGTTATATGAATTTGAACATGTATGGATGTTATATAATTAGGACATGTCTATTAAAAGTGATATTTAGGTGTACATTTTGCATATGATCATGTGTCATTTAAAACAATTATAAATGGTTTTACATATGTAAGTTAATGAATATGTAACAATGACTGAAGTACATTTTCATTTAGTTACATTAAATGTTTCATACATGATGACTTCTTGTTGTAATGTTAACTTAGAATCAATCTTATATTAAATGTTTTGTTTTAAAGCTCAAGCAGTTTTGTCATTTGTTATTCAAAATGAATCTAGATTGAAATTTCAAATTAGAAAACACATGTGGTACATGTTAAATGCATTTGAACATGTATGAATGTTATATAATTAGGGCATGTCCAGTAAAAGTGATATTTAGGTGTAAATTTTGCACATGATCATGAGTCATTTAAAACAATTATATATGGTTAAATACATATTTAAGTTCATGAATATATAACAATGATTGAAGTACATAAATTCATTTAGTTACATTACGTTTTCTATACATAATGACTTGTTGTTATAATGTTAACTTAGATTCAATCTTAGATTAAATGTTTTGTTTTTAAAGCTCAAGTTGTTTTGTCATTTGTTATTTAAAATGAATCTAGATTGAAATTGCAAATTACAAAACACATGTGGTACATGTTATATGAATTTGAACATGTATGAATGTTATATAATTAGGACATTTCAATTAAAAGTGATATTTAGGTGTACATTTTGCACATGATCATGTGTCATTTAAAACAATTATAGATGGTTTTACATATTTAAGTTAATGAATATGTAACAATGATTGAAGTACATTTTCATTTAGTTACATTAAATTTTGCATACATGATGACTTGTTGTTGTAATGTTAACTTAGATTCGATCTTATATTAGATGTTTTGTTTTTAAAGCTCAAGTTCTTTTGTCATTTGTTATTTAAAATGAATCTAGATCGAAATTTCAAATTACAAAGCACATGTGGTACATGTTAAATGCATTTGAACATGTATGAATGTTATATAATTAGGAAATGTCTATTAAAAGTGATATTTAGGTGTACATTTTGCAAATGATCATGTGTCATTTAAAACAATTATAGATGATTAAATACATATTTAAGTTCAAGAATATATAACAATGATTGAAGTACATAAATTTATTTAGTTACATTACATTTTGCATACATGATAAGTTGTTGTTATAATTTTAACTTAGATTCAATCTTAGATTAAATGTTTTGGGTTTAAAGCTCGAGTTGTTTTGTCATTTTTTATTTAAAATGAATCTAGATTGAAATTACAAATACAAAACACATGCGGTACATGTTAAATGCATTTGAACATGTATGAATCTTATATAATTAGGACATACATCTATTAAAAGTGATATTTAGGTACATTTTGCACATGATCCTGTGTCATTTAAAACAATCATAGATGGTTTTACATAATATAGGTTAAATACATATATATTTAAGTTCATGAATATGTAGCAATGAAAGAAAATTTTCATTTAATTCTACATTTTGAATTGGAAATCATCTTTATAATGTTTTAATATACAATACATATAGATGTACATCTAAAAACAATCATAAAATTATAGGTGTACATAGATGTGTCAAACAATCATAAAATTCTAAAATTTCATTAAAAATATCCAGTAGACAACAATTTTCATTAATGTACATAGAAAGGCTACTATGGATGTCAGTTGATAGTAAACTGGAAATTACAAAACACTATACAAATTTTGCATTCAAGAATGAATATTATAATTTTATTTAGATGTCTAAAACAAGATCATAACTTAAAATTTGCATTATATCAAATATGCTAGATACATATGTTTTTCAATAATGACATAAAATTATCTAGCTCATACCAAAGAATGTATGAAATCGTTTAAGACTAGAGAATTTACATGTATGTGTACATGTATAAATTACTTATTGTGTGCATGTGAAAAAAAATGTACATGTGAAAGCACTTGAACATAACATAAAGTATACATATAATAATGTAAAACTTAAGAATGCATTAAAAAAAGGATAAAAATTTGCACTTCAGTTCTGTAAGTTCTCAAAGATGAATCCAAAGAGAAGAAATTTTTGGGCAGTTCAATCAAAAACATTCTAATGAAATTCAATCCTCAATGATCTGTTCATGATCATATTTTGTCATTTTCCATTTCTTAATTTTCAATTTTTTATTTGATTTAACTTCTATCAACTTTGTGTGTGTTGCACACACCAAGTGACTATATTGACAACTTATGACATTAGGTTCATAGTCTTAAAGGTAAATAAAATTATGACTTTGATGAGTTGTTTGGAAAAAATAACATTTCAGTATAATAGACCCTCTGTCATATATAAACCCATTATCATCATAGTTTTCCAATAATTTCTTCTTTCGTTCAGTGCAACGTATCAAATAATACTTGAAATTTTCTATGTTGCTAGTAGGTGAAACTACAACAAAACCGTCTCCTGCACAATAAAAAAATTACATAAATTTAGATCATAATTAACATGAAAAAATAACTTCAAAATTAACATGTGTACTTGATTTTATTATCTATTTCTAGATCTCTATCATTTGAAAGCAATTGAAATGTTACCGTCTCCAACAAGATTAGAAAATTGATCACATTCAGATGATACTATAGCCTCCTCTGATTTCATCTCTTCAAAGTTTGTAACATAAGTTTTTCCATTTTGTATTTAGTTCTGTATGTTATCAATCTTTTACATACATTTTGTTTTCACAAACATCGTTGGATTTTTTGTATTCTATGCAGGCATGACAAAAACAAGAATAATTTCTTTTGTCAAATACAAACATATTTTGGTACTCCTTTGTTTTAATTGAATGCAATTTTTGAGTCCCTTTTATTGTTTCAATGTCATTTCCAATCGATCTATCTACATATTGGACCCCAATATGACAAAAAAACCTATATGGAAAATTAAAACAAGAATATAAACATGTTATTTAAAATACAATCATAGATAATCATTGTGATAAATAATGTTTAAAATTGGAAAATTAATAAAAATTAGAACATTTATATTAAATTTCTACATGTATATATATGAAAGTTAATTTGTATATATGTACATGTACCTTCGTACTACCCTTGACTGATTAGACTCATGGCTTAGTGCAGTGATGCACCAGCTAACAACTTGTCCAGTTGAGACAATTCAGTGTGCAGAGTGGTCCATTTGATATCTTCAAAGTGCTCGTTTTATACATGCCCCTGCATCATCATGTTCTCCTTTTCCATGACCAGTCTCAAAGAAATTCAAACGATGTTTAATGTAGTGTTTCATATGAAGACCACACAACCAAAATAATTATCATGAAGATTTGAATTGACCTGCACATCCAATATCCAATGTTAATTGCATTTTATTCCATGAACTTTCAATGAGTCGTAAGTATTATCAAAAAAATGCTGTACAAAATGTGTATCATCTGTACGATCATCACGATATAAAAGTGATATTATTTAATAACATCTCAGTTTTCACTGGTTATTTCTATATGATCAACGTTTTATTTAGTGTGTCTATATAGAATATGGACAAGCATAGAGACTTGGTCAGAATGATAGTATTGACTATGTATTTGATTTTTTAGAACAAATGTGTAATTCTCTGCAAAATCAACTATTGACAAAATGGTCCCTAGTGGAAAAAATTCACGATATTTTTTGAATTTCAAGTCCTGCCATCGAACTGTATGGGAATGCTTGGTGTATTTATAGATTTTTTCCTCAAAATTTCTCAAAAAATCTATCACAAAAATTTCTTCTTCTCTTAAATCAATCCTTTTAGCACTTGCAGTACTACTTGAACCATTCGATGTATGAATATATTCATATCACTTCCATTTCACTTTTACGTTGGAAAATGAGTGATCATTTAAATCAATAGGATATTTGTTGTGAAATAAAGTCAAATTTTCACAATGTTCGAATTTTTTTCCACCAACACATTTATTTTGGTAAAATAATTCATTGCTTTCTCTTGCACATAGAATTTGGGATATGAAATCATGGATAGTGGAAGGAGGAGGTGAATTTTTCCAAAATTGTTTACCATAATTAAGGAATGTTTCATAATATAATTGAAATTCCACATGATAATGACAACAATAAGTGTTGCGTACAGTGATAGGTTTAACATACCATGGTTTTTATTGCAAAAAATCACTGATTGAGACATTAATTTCATGATTCTCTTATATGAACTTGTTGAAAAAATCTATTTGAGAATTGAGTAGTGTCCAACATATATTTTTCATGTTCTCCGTACTGATTTCATGCTATTCTTCATCGCATCACATCCCTTGAGTTTTTTGAAATACATGAATTTTTCATCCAATATTCATATATTATATTTTTAACATCTTCTCCAAGTATATATTTGTATGGTTTTCTACAAATAACTATCCAGCAAGCGAGTTCATCATTTACATATATTTGCAATTGAAATTCTTGATGTTTGTGCAATGTTTTTCATGAGGTCCCTAATGCTTGTGCCATTGATTTTACCAAATAATTCTATTTAGTACTTGATGAAACCACTTCCATTTGTATTTCTCTAAGTCCATCTAAATAACTTTTCTTTCTAGATCTTCCAAATTAATTTAGAGCACTATTTATATTTTGTATCACATTTCTTTTATCTTTTGTTGATTTTCGAATACCTAATAGAGTCGTAGCTTCTTTTAATTTCTTTTATGTTAAGAGAATTCTCAAAATTTGGGCTTGAACTTCTACATTTTTATCTTTGAAGAACATATCAATAATGTGCTTAACACGATATCGTATAACATGGTAAGATTTTTTATCTCCATATGTGTGAGTGTCAATATTTTCTAACATCTCATCATCGATATTGATTCCATATGTACATATGAAAATTAAATGTACGAAATGAGTTTAAATATTCAATAAATAATTAAATTAATAAATATGTATAATTTAAATAATACACATTCAACATATATATACATACCTGGTGATTCAATTTCTTCACCTGAAATTCTTTCAACATTTTCAGCATCTTCAATCATTGGTTCAATATCTCTTTCACTTTCTCTTTCAAAATTTTCTATCTCATCATCAATGTTATGAGAAATATCTCTCTCCGTTTACATTGAAAAATAATTTTCAAATTAGTTCATCAAATAAAAATTAAGTTTCAAAATACACTAGTTAAATTTTAAATGTATTTATAATATTTAAATTTGCATATCTGCTTCAACTTCTAGTTGAGGTTGATTTCACCTTTCAATATTTGAGCGTTTTTCTCTCTCTTTTTTGTGATATTCTCTCCTGTATTCTCTACGAGCCTCAAGGTCTCTTGTTCGATCATATTTTATCTTGCAATTTCTTTGATTTCCCATGATAATTTAGTATGAAGCTCAAACAATTTCCTTCAAAATCCTACAAAAAAAACTCACTATCAAAATTTAGGCAAAAACTCCAAAAAATCATCAAAAAAGACTTAATTTCAAAAAAACTTACTTTAAAAATTTTGGACAAAAGACATACTTCAACCCAAAACACTTACTTTAAAAATTCCACCAAAAAAGCTCTTTTAAAAATGAAGCTCAAATATTTCCTTCAAAGTCTTGCAAAAAAATATTACTTTAAAAATTTAGACAAAAACTCACTTTAGAAAATCATTATAAAAGATTTACTTCAACCCAAAACACTTAAAAAGATGTCACTTTAAAAAATACCCCCAAAAAATATCCTTTGAAAATTAATTCCAAAAAATCTTTGAAAATTCAACCCAAAAAATTGCCTTTGCAAATTCAGCCCAAAAAATTTCGTTGCAAATTCAACCCAAAAAATTTCCTTTCAAAATTCAACACAAAAAATTTTCTTTGCAAATTCAGCCCAAAAAATTTCCTTTCAAAATTCAGTCCAAAAAATTTCCATTGCAAATTTAGCCCTAAAAATTTCCTTTGTAAATTCAGCCCAAATGAAGAAATGTGCAAAAATAATGTTTCTGTTTTCGGATATTTATAGAGTTGCAATTTGTTTTTTTTTTTAGGGGCTTTATCGCATTTTTTCTGGCTAACGGAATTTGCGAATAAAAGTTCAACCAAAATTTTATCAAAATATTGGACGAACTTTTTTGTCGTTAAAACTAACGGGATGGAGCGACAATTTTTTTTAATGCCGAACTGCTACAAAAGTTTGACTGAACTAAAACGTTTGCAACTACGCTACAACTCGGCTATGAACACATTTCTTCAACTTTGGAATGGTTAAACTCCATCAAATGTTATGAATTGAACTAAGGCTAGCATTTGTAAAATTCAATATAATTTCAAGAGATATAATTGTTATGGAATTCGATAGATATTTACTAATTTTAATTAATTTTGTAATAAAATGGGTGCAAAAAATTTCTGAAGGTCATTATGATTCAGTGAAATAAAAATTTCGTATCTCCAAAAATACACTATAAAAAAAATGAAAAATTTAAGGTGCATTACATTAGTCCATCGTCTGTAATGGGTAGTTTTTATATTCTTAGTTTATAACTAATATGTTGAGAAACTTGACGTGGACTGAAACATATTCAAAATATGCAATTTTTTGATATTGTTCAGTACAAAAAATTCTAGTAATTATGATATGCATCAGTTGGTTTCGTAAATATAACGATACCAAAGTAGAACCTGTCTAGATTGTTGTAACACATTTTGTTTCTCAAAAAAACCAAGATTTCAAAGAATACACCAACGCTTCTCAACATGGCTTTTTATGAATTCCTTGATTGTTAAAGAACACACACTCAAACAATTGTTAAGTTGACATATAAAATATGAATAAAAAATTCCAAAAAAATAGTAATAGAAAGCTAATAAAATTTCTGACAAGTTTTATTTTTATCGTAAAATTAAATTCTAAATAGAAAAATTGTTTTGGCTTGTAGAAAGTTGAAGAACTTCTAAAAACGATATTTTTTTCTCAAAAAAAAGCAAAAAGTGTAACCCAACTTCACATATTCACCCTTAAAAAGGAAAATTAGTCACAACAGTGGAAGTAATAATTACCCAGGTTTACATACCAGAGCAAATATTACCTTAATATCTTCCATCTGCTTCAAAAAATCTTTTCCACTTAACAACAATGCCTTGGAATCATGACTCTGGGATGTCCCCTCTTCTTGCAAATGCAACAAGGTATGTTAATTCCATCCTTCTGGAATTTGTAGATGTTATTATTCCCATAATTCCAAACACATATATTAAAATGCCATACTCTATCCAATAGAATGTGGCACACATCCGTGGACATGATATCACAGAAGCTTTTATCCTTGTAACTACCTATTTGCAACTCCACTTCACATTGTTCATTCACCAATAACTGATGACCCTTTTGAAGCCATGACACCTTATAAGGTGTTGTGTGCTTTATCTTCTTCAATTCTAGCTTCTCCACCACTTCTGTAGACACCAAGTTGTTTGTTCTTCCACTATCGATCACCACCTTGTAGTATTTCCTTTGGAATTTACAAACAATCTTGAACAACACCTTACCCTGCGTTGTCTCAACAAATTCCTTCTCTGGTTTCAACAAAAAATTCTTAAGAAGTAGAGACTCTCCTGTCTCTGGTACATTTTCTGCCTCATGCACCTTTGGTTTCCCTTATTCTCTTGGGGAAATAGTATCACTTATCTAGCCTACATCTATGTTTTATGGAAATTCATATGCCATGTGTCCAAGCTTGCCACACCTGTAGCAACAAATATCTCTTCTTATGTCTCTTCCTCTTTCTATGGAAAATGATCTTCAACATTTGAAGTATCCCTCTTGCTTTCGTTGTGGACTTGAGCTACTAACTCATTTTTGTGTTGTAGATATTCCTCTAGTTGATTGTTGTCCTCTTCCTCTAGCAATACTTTTTCCTTTTCCATACTGCTTCCTTGAAATCTTCTCCTCATCCTTCAAAGCTAACTAGTATGCCTCCTCTATTGTTCTAGGCCATAACACATTGATTTCCTCTTGAATATCCATATGATCTGAACATTAATGTATCTGGATGTATTATCTGTATACTCCTCTGCATATCTAGCCCTGATGTTCACCTTATAGAACCATTTTTTGTACTCCCTCATAGTCATAAATCTCTGCCTGATATTTTGCATCTTCCAAAATAAAGTAATTTGATAATCCTTTGGAAATAACTTGTGTGTGAGCCTTGAAACTACATTGTCCCAACTCTTAATCTTTTGTTTATTCTTCCTTCTCCTTTCATCCTATACACCATCCCACCATAAATTTTCATGTCCCTTTAACTTAGTGCCAAAAACATGACCTTCTTCTCCTCATCTATCTCTTCATACTTAAAGAACTTGTCCATCTTTGTAATCAATTCTATAAGTTCCTTTGGATTCATGCTACTAGTGTAAGAAGATATATCTGGTTTAACCTTTGTGACAAATTCTAGAATTGCCTTCAATATTCTTGATTCTACATTATCTTCAAAGGATTCTTCCTCTGAAGATTCTTCTTCTTCCTCACTTACATATCTAGCCCCAGGTTCCCTCTATTTACCAGTTTCCATGGTTTCCATTCGCTATTCCAACCACTACATAGCTTGCATTACTTCAACATTGGATTTGGGCCTTTGTCCTCTCAAGTCTCATCTATCACCTCGTCCAAATCTATGTGTTGTGGTCAATTAATTGTTCCTATAGCACATGCAGGATATACTATGATACCAACTGGTGCACGCCTTAAAATTTTAACTTTTTTATCTATTGCGGGCTAGGTCCAGAAATGCCCTTTTTTGCTTAAAAGCAAAAATAGAACCACTGCAGCTGAAAGTATTTGTATATATAGATAAAATAAAGGGAAGTAAATATTTCCAAATACCTACAAAACCTTTGCAACCAAACCTTTTTATCAGTATTTGACATAAGAGGGGCTTACCTTTATTTAAAACCACTAAGCTCAAGTCTTTGTAATAACCACAAAGACCAAGCCTTTATATATTATTTGTTGGCATGACCCCACTCTAAAACCCCTGATACTTACACTACCTCTCACTCTACGCATTATGACTAAACCTCAATACTCAAGCCCCAACTCCTTTATTTTGTCAACTTATATCCGTCATCCCAGGCTTACATCACCCCGATTGTTCCAAAGTGCACTCAAATGGAAACTTATGGGAGACAGACTTTAGGAATGAGAATTATTGTCGACAAGTATGATTTCCAGCCTTTGTTAGATACTATCCCTGGGACTTTTTAAAAGAGAAAAAGTCTTTTTCCTCTGGGAGGAGTCAACAATAATCGCGGGCTTAATTTTTTGTTTCACCCTCTTATGAAAGTGTTTTGTATCATCTCGACTCATTCCACATTGACTAACCTCCACATTAGTCTGGGTCCTCGTCACCCCGACCGTTCCTTGTGCTCTCATCTTCGATCTTCTAGGGAAGAACCTCCAGGACACATCAACCCGATGCTGTCTCTTGACAATTTTTTTTGACATAACTCAAGTTTCATTTCTCGACCTTTGTTGAATGAAAAAATCCTATTAACGCTTTTAAAAAAAAACTAAGTGTTGGATATTTTCTTGTGTATTTTGATTTCGGTCTCTATCAAGCTTTTAATGAAGCAATGTATGGAACTATTATAAGAATGTGACACCTTTGTCTTCTTTATGAGGATTAAAATCAATGCCAAGCATAACACATACCCCTGCGATACTGTTAATGTGTGTGTGTGTGAGAGAGAGATCAATGAATTAAAAGAAAAAAATTGCAGAAGGACTATTTACTATGTTTTTTTCTAGAAAAATCACTCTTTCCATACTCATAGACTCTCTCATTTTATTAAATTAATAATTATGTAAATTCATAGTGCCAGTCTAGATCCTCTTGGTCAATTGAATTTTTGCAAATGCCTGTGCATCAAATATGAAAATATGTCACATGAAATGAGTTATGATGTTTTGGTTATGTGAACATATGTCACATGAAATGAGTTATGATGTTTTGATTATGTGGTATTGATAAGCCATGGCATTGGTTAATGGTCTTGTAACAATGTTTACTTACATATTAAGAATATCCATGGGCCAATATGATGGCTTATGAATATCACATGCCCAAAAAACCATAACTAATTTCATATGACATTTTTTTAATTAATCAATTTAATTAAAAGAGAAAAAAGGGCATGGCTACCTAAAGATGAATCTCAATCTTTGATTTTTGTAATCTACTATGAATATTCTAAAATATTCTAAGGAGGTTAAATATCTACCATCCACCTATTAATTATTGATAATTAAACCAGTCTAGATCCATCTAACTCTAATCTATCATGGGCTAAGAGGGATCACATCCCTTAAGATGCAAATTTGTCCTCAAATTATAAATCCAAAGTTATTAAATCTAATAATATTAATATTAATATTCTTATTATTTTTATTATTTTTATTAAATTTTTAATATCGATATTAGATTTAATGATGGTTTTTACATGACATGACAACAAAATTTATAATAAAACTATATCAAATTAATATTTTCAAATATTACAACTTATATTTTCAAATATTACAACTTTGATGTGGAAATAATGATGTCTCTAAAGATCCCCCCGATCGGGGTGTACAGTTGTCAGTATGAAATCCTGGAGGCGGCAACTTGGCATGCGCTCCCACTACTTGCAATTAACACCATTAAACATGGATTGTCAGTTCAGTTGGGTGAAGTGTGCGAGCGCTAGGAATGGAATGATGGCGCAGAATGGACAGGCTATATGGACAGGACACGGAAAGCCAGCTTCATATAAGGTAAGTTTTTGCACTCCGCCCCTTCATTCTTGCATGCACAATCTATTGCATGCAACAGACTGGAGGTGGCAGCGGAGGCGACCCAACAATTTTCTTCCCAGCAATCGTTCGATCCTATCAGGGTATGTTACAGTCATTCTCTCAGCTCTTCTGATGACTTTTGAAGAAGTTTGTTTTGTTTGCAGTCTAATCTAGTTAGTAAGGGTCTGAGGAAGAATTTTCTGTGGCTTAACCCTGAAATGAATCCTACTCCTCCCTGTTTCCGCGACCCTTGCAAGTGCTATTTCCACGCTCTATACCCAGGTCGAATTTCTGACAGTATAACCCCCAAACCTATTTGCTATCAGTGCGGCATCCAATGGCATATAGGAAGTAACTTAACAATGTGTTGGCTTCGTCTCAATTTCCATTTATGCAATCAATGTCATGCAATTTTACCTCTCTGTTTTGGTTCTGAGAGCATAATTTTCTGGACCTATTATGTTTATACCACTGTGATGAAACCTAGAGGAGCTCCGGGTAGACTTAGGAAGAAGATAGGGAGTCTTTGGCCTGTAGCCAATTATACCTGTCTGCCCTCCTGCCTGATTAATTTGATTCATAGCCAAAATATTCTCTATCCTCTGTCTATTTCGCAAAGTCGTCCCACAAAACTGGGCAGTAAGCCTATCGTCTTCTGTAAGAGGTTTGTTAACTTTTGGAATCACATGAAGTATTTGGTCACTAAGCCAGCTAGTTAAAGCCCTGATTCTCGGTATCAGTGGTATAGTAAGGTCAGGGGGATGGGGCGCTTGCGCATGTATGATACTCAGACTATCAAGGTGAATGAATGGCGTAAGCTCTGTATTAATAGACCTCCTCACATATTTGCTGTTCAATTTTGTATGTCAGTGCTTTTTCAAAAGACCCATCTTGCAATGGGAAAAAGACACCAAAGGGATGTTACTTCCAAAGGAAAGCAGCCTGCTCAATTCGAACCCGGTCCCAAGAAAAGGGGTCGTAAAACTAATATGGAACACCTGGAAACACTTGCCGCAAATTATGTCATAGAAAATTCCTCTGAAGTTCGCTATGACATTCGTGGGTGGGAAAAGGAAATTCAGCTGGAACCTGAAGATAACGAGGCAGAGGCTGAGATCCTCGACTTCATTACCAATCCAGGTCATACTCATGGACGCCTTACACTGTTAAATCAGACTATCCACACTTACTGGATAGTAAAATGTCTGATTGAAAAAGCTATATAGAGTAACCAATCAGTTCATGACAAGACAAAACCAGTTAAACCAGACCTCTGCACTCAGGCTCAGCTTTTGGAGATTCAGGACCAGCAACAACACATTAATATTACACAATACCAGACAGCAGATCGAGTAAGCAGACTAGATGATAAAGTGGGTCGCATAGAGAAAATCCTCCAAAATATTGTTCAGCAGCTCCAACAAGCAGAAATTCCTGGGTCCAATGTCAAAGACCCTGCCCCAGTCTCCTCTTCTGATGGATAGAAGCTCTAGCTTTTTAGATTTTGATGGTTTTTAGTTAAATATGAACTTTTATTATCTGTTATGAATGTACAAACTGAAGTAGTAGAACAGTTAGCTCAGGAGAACTTTAGACGTAAGAGACAATTTCAGTACTGGGATGCTCATCATGCTTTTCGATGGCCAACAGACCTGGTTTCCCTCGGGCAGGTTGAGGTCAAAGACTATTTTTTTATATTTTGTAGCCCGTCTTTCAAATATAAATAGAAATGGCAAGGTCCCACCGAATTTACAAAAAAAAAATGATGTCTCTAAAGATTTTAATATTCAATAGGATATGGTTTTTTCTTCATTTTACAAATATTTAACTAAAGGAAATATTAAAATAATTTGGAGCATGATTTCTTATTCTTTGTCTTGAATAGCAGTGCAATTTTTTTTTTTTTTTTTTTTTTTTTTATTTTATCTATGTGGTTATGTTCATTTTTGTTTTGGGTCAACATTGATATAGTATTATTATTATTTTATTAGAGACCTGAAATACTTACAAATCCCCTCATAGTGAGTTGTAGAATGACCTTTTTGGCATAATTAAAACTCTAGAAACCTTGTTCAGAGATAGATATTCTTTAATAAATAATAATAATAAATCAAAATTTTTATGTTTTTTTATTTTTATTTTGAATAACTTAAAATGTGTTATAAAGTAAATGTTTTAATGATTATCATAGATTCATGCTTATAAACATTTACATCCATATAATTTATATAATTAAATTATTTATATGTTAAACATAAAAAAAAACATATTTATAATAAAAAAAATCCAAATACACATCTCTTTCCAATGTACTTATTTGCCTAATCATTCAATAATTAACTTATACATCTCTTTCCAATGTACTTATTTGCCTAATCATTCAATAATTAACTTTATATATCAATAAAAGAATTCTTTTAAATATATTCATTATTATTAGTTTTTTTTCTCTTATTATTTTTCTTAAAAGTGTATATTTATTATTATTAGTTTTTTTCTCTTATTATTTTTCTTAAAACTTACACTTTTAATAATATATCTCCTCTCCCTCCTCTATGCGAAGAATATATCTTAAATGTAAAAATTATGTTTGACAACATATGTCAAATCACAAATGTTCACAGTGTGTTATGACGTTGCAAACTTAATGTAGTTTCCCCAAAACAATGGGATTTCACAATCCCATCATTCATTTTACTCAATGGTCAATGGATGGTATGCTTAAAAGTATGATGATACAATTAATATCTTCGTTCAATGCCCTGTTTCAACTGCACAACTTCACAATGGCAATTGGGTGTTATGGAACATGCAAAAATATAGCTGCAGAAAGATTAAAAAGAATGCAAGGTAGGTCCTTTAACCCACACGTATGATTTCCACGAGACCCTACAAATTGATTTTGCCGTTATCTTTTCCTTTCCACAATCATCCATAGTGATCCCTAACAAATGAAATATCCACCTAATGCAGTTGAATGGTGACCAAAATGCACGTTGTTACATATTATTACAGGCCCCTTCCCCTTTTTATGTGGATGAATGTACATATATAGAGAGGTATTATTTAAAAAGAGTTTGCAGATCAATATCTTTCCAGAGTGTCTCTAATGAAGAAATTTTCAATTTCATGAAACAATTGAATAATTGAATTTTTCACTTTCATGAAACAATTGAATTATTGAATTATTGTTTGCGAGACACAACTCTGTTGTATAATCAGTATGAGTGCTGTGTATGTGATTGTAGCTTAGAGTTTTTTTTGGTTTGGTATCTTCTGTCCGTCAAACAAAGGAAAGGAAATTTGGCTTGATGTTTTATCTATTTTTTAATTTCAATTCACTCTTTTAAATGTAAAAAACTCAACTCTACCTCATTTGACATTGGTTGTAAGGGATTGTAAAGCAATGAGGCTGTTCATTTTCCATTTATTAGATATGAACAAATGTCTTTAATTAATAAGTGCGGAAGCCATGGTGCATCTCTGCATTAATGATTTCTGATTCAAAGCTTCAAACCACGTTATGGTTTTCAATAAAACACAAAATATCTGCTTCCCAAATGGCTGTATTCTCCTCTTAAGTGGGTCCATGTGCTGAACATAGTGAAGAGATCACAATCACAGTGAACATGTGTTCACATAGAAATTCTTATGAGAAGAATAATGCATGTAATTATATATATATTTTCAATCCATTCTTTGCAAATGTGTCATGTGTACTTCATTTCCTTTCAGAAAATTTGTCTTATGTTACATTGAGTACAGGTATTGGAAGATTTAGGTATCTTGCGATCCATGTGAGGACAACAAGTAACTCTGCTTTTATTTTTTTTCCAATCAAGTCGGTCTGTACTCTCAAAACTTCTGGTTTGCAGTTTCTTTTGTCATCCATATTGACAGCTGCCTTAACTTTGTTTCATTGCAAGTTGTCATCTAAAGGTTTAGCTCCTTTCCAATCCATGCAAGGACAACAAGCAAGTCAGTTTTTATTTTTTTTCCACAAATCAAGACGGTCTGTACTCTCTCAAAACTTTTGGTTTGCAGTTACTTTTGTCATCTATATTGACTACTGCGTTAACTTTATTTGATTGCATGCCGTTTTAATTTAAATTGAAAGTCCAGTGTGGTTATAAAGTTTTTTCTATCAAATCTGAAAGTGATGTATGGTATCTTACACTACAACTATTCTTTTTTCAAATGTAAAACTGATATTGATAAGTTAGTTTTATGTTTGAATAATACATATCTTATTAATTTAGCCATATAGGGTCAATGCAAATTTAAAAACTGTTGAGAACAAAATTAATAACAATTAAAGATTAAAAGATACAATATCTATAATTAAAAAACAATAAAATTTGTTACTTCTCTTTTCAATATACCTACCTAACTTAACATAATTATTAATAACTAGCTTAATAACAAATTGTTTTTTAATTGTGTTGTTGAAAACTATAAAATCTGCTACTTCTCTTTTCAATGTATCTACCTAATCTAACATAATTATTAATAATTAACTTAATAACGAATTATTTTTAATTTTGTTGTTGAAAACTATAAAATCTGTTACTTCTCTTTTCAATATATCTATCTAACTTAATATAATTATTAATAATTAACTTAATAACCAATTGTTTTTATTATGTTGAAAATTTTCTATAAACATTTTTTCTTTATGATTTAATAAATTAATTTCAATTTCATTAAATTTGTAATTATTATTATTGTTGGAAATTAATTCCAACTAATGATGTCAATTAGCAGTAATTGCAGAGTGAGTAGAGAGTAGCACATTGAAGCCTTAGCAAAGGCGGTTGCCGTTTTCTTAAGAGCAGAGTAAATGCTCAGACTCGAACGTGGAGTTAATAACTGAGGTGGCATAAGTTTGCTGCATCACAATGCAACGATGTGATGCGATGATAGTTCTAAGACTATCGCATAGCAAAACCTTCAAAAGAACTTAGAGCGTGCATACCAAAGAGTTTTTAGCAATGCGATGAGGTCCCACCTCAATCACAATCGCGGCATCGCAAATATCACTTGAATGCTTGTTGCACAACTGCCAAGATCTCCGATGCGATGTGGACCCCGCTATAATCGCAATCACAAGTTTTAGTTTAAAGTGTCTTATTGATATGGATTGTTGCGATGCGATCACAATCGCAATCGCAAATCGCAAAGACCACAATCGCATAATCACAAGATCGCAAGCCGACTGCCGATGCAATATAGGCCCCGTGCCATCACAATCGCAAACGCATAGTGCAAAGGTGTTAACCTTTTGTGTGCTGAAATGCTAATCGTCGATTGAGTTTCGGATGCGATGAATGTTTTCAATGGATTTCATATATTTTGAGATCCGGTTTTATGGGTCGGTTTAATTGTTTTTATTAACCGTGTCTTATAAAAGGAAATGAGCCCGAAGGCTAATGTAATGAGAAATAATGAAAGTTTTGTTGTGAACGTGTTCTTTATGTATTAAGACGTTGTTTAAGAAAAAAAAATTTGTTGTAGCCCACAGGCTGATGACATAGCAAGTTTGTAAGCACTGTATGTGCGAATAGAGGACAGAGAAGTATTGTGTGAGAACTGTTGTTTTTACAGTCCACTGTAATACTTTGTGAATCCCTTGTAAGGAGGAAGAATAAGATTGTTGATTATGTATTTCTTTTATTCTTTTATGAATTAAGAAAACTATCCTAAACTATTTCTTTTCATTCTGCAAATTAAGTTGTAAAACTCTGTGTTGTAGAGGGAATCTTCATTCTCTCTTGTTGTTTTGAAGCAATCAGAAACTTCTACATGGTATCAAAGCTAGTCTAGGCACTGAGTGAAACAAAACAGAGTTTGTTTTTCATTGCAGGAGATGTAAGAAGCGTTTAGACAGATTTTCTCCAATAGAGAAAGTTCTTGCTTGTTTTTCATTATACAGTCAGTATCTTTTTCTTTTACAAATATAGTTAAGGTGACAGATGCTGGAACTGGTTTGAAAAATTCCCAACTTCCACAGTTTAATGGGAAGAATCATAGTTATTGGTCCATAACTATGAGAGCTTTGTTTGCTTCTCAGGGATTATGGGAGCTAGCTGAAAGTGGCTACCCTGAACCTGCAGATGCAGCAGCGTTGGCTACTTTGACAGTAGCAGAAAGAGACTTGTTGAAGGGAAACAGAAAGAAGGATTCCAAAGCTCTCTTTTATCTCTTTCAATTAGTACATGAGAGTGTTTTCCCACGGATAACAGTAGCAAAAAAATCCAGGGAGGCATGGGATATTCTCAAAACTACCTATCAAGGCATGGAGAAGGTGAAGACTGCAAAGTTGCAGATGTTGAGGAGAGACTTGAAACACTCAGCATGAAGGAATCTGATACAATAGATTCATTCTTCACTCAAGTTATTGGGTTGATAACCCAGATAAGATCTCATGGTGAAGCTCTTGAAGAAAGAAGGATTGTAGAGAAGATCTTGAGAAGTTTACCCTCATGGTTTGAATCTATTGTGGTAGCAATAGAAGAAAAAAAGGATCTCTCACAGTTCACAATAGATGAACTAAGTGCTTCTCTTATGTCTCATGAACATAGACTGAGTAGAGGAACATATTCCTCTTTTGAGCAAGCATTCAAGACTCATATGTCATTTGGCCGAGGTAGAGGTTGAGGCAGAGAAAATAACAGAGGTCGTGGAAGAAGTCAAAACAGAGGAAGAAATAATCCTGCTAGCACAAGCGAAAGGAGCTGCAATCAGAACCAAGATGAAGGTTCAGGCAAATAACAAGCTCATGGACAAAGGTATGACAAATCCCAAGTCCAATTTCATTATTGCAAGAAATTACGCCATTATGCCAATGAATGTATGAAAAAGAAAAATGACATGAAAAATAGGCAAAATGCTAATTTTGCAAATGAAGAAGATAAGAACCCAAAGATTGTGCTGTTAACATGTAACATCACACAAGACAAACAAGAAGATTTTTGGTTCTTAGACTCAGGTTGTAGTAATCACATGACTGGAAACATTGCAATGTTTGCAAATCTAGATGAAAATGTGAAATCTGAGGTAACAACAGGAACTGATAGTAAGATATCTGTCAAGGGTAAAGGAAGAGTCAGTATCCTAGCAAGAAATGGAGAATAGATGATTGTGCCAGATGTATACTATGTACCTGGTCTGAAGTGTAATCTTTTGACCATTGGACAACTCATTGACAAAGGTTACAATGTGTTCTTCAAAGATGACGTGTGTACAATCAGAGACATACCTCCAAGTAAGAAGATCATTACAGAGGTGCAGATGACTAGCAATATAATGTTTCCTCTCAAACTGAGGACGGATTTGAAGGAAAAAAGATCTATTGTAGCTGTAACACAAGAAGTCTTTCAAGAGGAAGTGAAAGATGAAAATTGGTTGTGGCACTTGAGATTTGGACATCTCAATTTCGGAGGCTTGAATCTGTTGCAAAAAGAGGGAATGGTAAAGGAATTTCCGTTGATTGAGAAGCCGGACAACCTTTGTGCATCTTGGGAAAACAACACAGAGAAAGTTTTCCAGCGGGAAAGAGTATAAGGGCAAAAGCACCCTTGGAAATTGTTCACTCTGATGTGTGTGGATCGATGCAAATACCATCATTTGCTGGAAATAAATATATTTTAACTTTCATTGATGATTACACCAGAAAGACATGGGTGTATGTGTTAAAACAAAAGAGTGAAGTGTTTGAGAAATTCCGCCACTTCAAAACTCGTATTTAGAAGAAGTGTGGGCATTACATCAAAGTGCTTAGAATAGATAGAGGTGGAGAGTACATCTCTAAGGACTTTCTGCGTTTCTGTAGAGAGAATGGCATACAAAATCAATTCACCATGAGGTATACACCTCAGCAAAATGGTGTTGCAGAAAGGAAGAATAGGACCATTTTGGACATGGTCAGAAGTATGCTGAAGGCAAAACACTTGCCGCATGAGTATTGGGCTGAAGCTGTCACTTGCGCAGTTTACATCTTAAACAGATGCCCGACTAAAGTTGTCATGAATAAAATACCAGAAGAAGCATGGAGTGGACAAAAGAAAACTGTCACTCACATGAGAGTATTCGGCTGTATAGCATACGCACATGTACCGGATCAACTAAGAAAGAAGCTTGATAGTAAGGGGGAGAAGTGTGTCTTTATTGGCTACTGTGATGAGTCAAAAGCATACAAACTTTATAATCCATTCACTAAGAAATTGATAGTAAGCAGAGATTTGCAGTTCTGTGAAGAAGAAGCTTGGGATGGAAGTCTAGAAAAGACTGTGAACGTGAAGACAACTCTGTCTCATGAAGAAGAAGAAGAAGAAGGAACAACAACTGTTAACCCTTCTTCAGTGGTTCCTCCTCCACCACCACAAGCACAACAAATCACACCACAAGCTAGAAATCGAACATCCTTGAGAAGTCAAGGAAGTGCTACTCTAAGCACATTGCAGGGATCTAGAATGCCCTCAAGTTCGAATGACACTTCAAGCACACGAAGAAGACCAAGATGCAAAAATATGAATGAGATTTATGAACAAGGAGAGGTAAGTAACAATACCGGTTTGAATTCATTATTCGCTTTGTATTGTCATGTTGATGACCCAATTCATTTTGAAGATGCTGTAAATGATGATAAATGGATTGAGGCAATGAATGAAGAAATTGGTGTAATTGAGAAGAGTAAAACATGGGAGTTAGTGGACCTCCCTGAAGGCAAAGATGCCATTGGAGTTAAGTGGGTCTATAAGACAAAAACAAATGTTGTTCAGGCAAGATCAAAAGGCACAAGGCCAGAATTTTTGTTAAAGATTACAAACAGTAACAAGGCAGAGACTATGATGAAACCTTTGCACCAGTAGCAAGGATGGAAACAGCCAGAACAATGTTGTCTATTGCAGCACAACACAAATGGAAGATTTATCAAATGGATGTTAAATCTGCATTCCTGAATGGAGTGTTAAAAGAAGAGGTTTATGTTGAACAACCTCCATGTTATGAAGTTGAAGGCCAAGAGCATAAAGTCTGCAAACTGAAAAAGTCTCTTTATGGGCTGAAGCAAGCTCCAAAAGCATGGTACATCAGAATAGATGCTTACCTGATTGAGAATGGGTTCGAGAAGTGTGATGGCAAACCCACACTCTACATAAAAGAGAATGACGGTAAGATTATTATCGTTGTATTATATGTAGATGATTTAATTTTTACTAGCAATGATGCTTCTCTCATTGCTAATTTTAAAGCAGTCATGAAAAGTGAGTTTGAAATGACTGACTTGGGCTTCTTGAGATATTTTCTTGGAATTGAAGTAGACCAAAGTGAAAATGGTGTTTTCATTTCTCAAGATAAATATCTAGAAGCAGTGTTGAAGAGATTCAATATGTAGAACATCAAAGCAGCTGTGACTCCAACAGTAATGGGGTTGAAATTAAGAAAAGAAGATAAGAATAAGGATTTTGATCCAAAGTTGTATAAAAGCATAGTTGGCAGCCTTATGTACTTGACTGCAACTAGGCCGGACATTATGCATGCTGTTAGCTTAATCTCGAAATTCATGGAAAGATCGAAAGAAACTCATTGGCAGGCAGCCAAGAGAATTCTAAGGTATGTAAATGGAACAAAGGGGTTTGGTATATTATACTTCTCCTCTAAAAGTTTCATATTGATAGGGTACACTGACAGTGATAGGGTTGGAAATGTTGATGATCAGAAGAGCGCATCAGGATATGTGTTTCATTTGGGATCGGGAGCAGTTTCATGGGCTTCCAAGAAGCAACCGATAGTTGCTTTATCTACAGCAGAAGCATAATATGTTGCAAAAACAGAAGTAGCATGCCAAGTAGTATGGATGAAAAGAGTTCTCATAGATTTGTGTCATGTACAAGAAAATGGCACAACCATTTACTGTGACAATAGTTCGGCGATAGCATTGTCTAAAAATTCAGTCTTTCATAAAAGGAAAAAGCACATTGACACCAAGTTTCACTTCATACATGAATTGGTTAATAATGGAGAGATAGTTTTGCAATACTGCAGAACAGAGGATCAATTTGCAGATACCCTCACAAAGCCACTTGCGCAGAAAAGCTTTGATCATTTCAGGGAATGCCTGGGTATGTAGAAAAACCCAACAGTTGAAATTAAGGGGGAGTGTTGGAAATTAATTCCAACTACTGATGTCAATCAACAGTAATTGCACAATGACTAGAGAGCAGCACATTGAAGCCTTAGCAAAGGCGGTTGTTGTTTTCTTGAAGCAATTGCAAAAGGATTGGAAAGCCCGCACAAGTGAAGTGCAGAGCACATAACAATCGGCCCCTTGATATTTATCTAAGGCGGTTGTCGTTTTCTTAAGAGCAGAGTAAATGCTCAGATTCAAAGACTCGCCAACAGTGCAGAGCTTTGATTACAAATTTGAATCAAACTTTAAAGCCTTACCAACAAAATCAACGGAGTTAATAACTGAGGCGGCATAAGTTCACTGCATCACAATGCAGCGATGCGACGCAATGATAGTTCTAAGACTATCGCATAGAAAAACCTTCAAAAGAACTTAGAATGTGCATACCAAAGATTTTTTAGCAATGTGATGAGGTCCCACCTTAATCGCAATCGCGGCATCGCAAATATCACTTGCATGCCCGTTGCACAACTGCTAAGATCTCTGATGCGATGTGGACCCCGCTCTAATCGCAATCGCAAATTTCAGTTTAAAGTGTCTTGTTGATATGGTTGTTCTGATGCAATCACAATCGCAATCGCAAATCGCAAAGACCACAATCGTGCAATCACAAGATCGCAAGCCGACTGCCTATGCGATATAGGCCCCGCGCCATCGCAATCGCAATCACAAACGCAGAGCGCAAAGGTGTTAACCTTTTGTCTTCTGAAATGCCGATCGTCGATTGAGTTCTGGATGCGATGAATGTTTTCAATGGATTTCATATATTTTGAGATCCGATTTTATGGGTCGGTTTAATTGTTTTTATTAAAAGCGCCTTATAAAAGGAAATGAGCCCGAATGCTAATGTAATGAGAAATAATGAAATTTTTGCTGTGAACGCGTTCTTTATGTATTAAGAGAAAAAAAATTTGCTGTAGCCCGCATACTGATTACACATCAAGTTTGTAAGCATTGTATGTGCGAATAGAGGACAGAGAAGTATTGTGTGAGCACTGTTGTTTTTACAGTCCATTGTAATACTTTGTGAATCCCTCTTAAGGAGGAAGAATCAGATTGTTGATTATGTATTTCTTTTATTCTTTTATGAATTAAGAAAATTGTCCTAAATTGTTTCTGTTTATTCTGCAAACTAAGTTGTAAAACTCTTTGTTGTAGAGGGAATCTTCATTCTCTCTTGTTTTTTTGAAGCAATCAAAATCTTCTACAATCTTCATTATTATTTTTTATAAAATTTAAAAATTTTAATTGTATATCCCTTTTGCACGAATAGATGTTAGGAATATATTTTAGATGGGAAAATTAAGTTGACAACACTGTGTGATGACGTTGTAATGCAGTTTAGCCAAAACAATACATTCATTGTACCATTCCCTTTCAGAATCATTCATTGTACTCAATGGTCAATGGATTGTATGTTTGATGATATAATTACTGTCTTCGTTACTGTATGATTTCCAGGAGCCCCTACATGATATCACTAGGGAAGTCATATAAGTTTGGCGGATGAATATCCATAAACTCATTTTAAAGGATTTCTGGTAATATATTCGGAAGGAATTAGCAGAAGATCCTACAAGTTTTTTGGCTGTAACTGTGATTTCTGATTCAATGTTTTAAGCCACGTTATATTGGTCTTCGTTTCCAAAAGCTCTGGTTTCCAAATGGGTGTATTCTCCTTTTAGCTGACCATGGTAAACCGAATCACAATCTTGTGTGATCACTCTCTCCTCTGCTATTGTTTGTAAAGAATGATGCATTTAATTATAATTATGTCATAATTTCGCTGGTTGACGTGTTGAATCATGATGTAGGATCGAGTAATTAAGAGAGTGGGAGAGGTGAAAAACTTGAAATGTCATGAGGCTAGGAGTTTGGAGGTAGGTTAGGTTATGCCCACTCTTGTTGCCTATACTGGTTCTTTCTGCTATTATTTCCCTTGAGTTTGAAACATGGCATCATTCTTTGTCTTGAACATTAATATGAGTGTCATTCATAGTAAACACAATCAAGGTAGTTAGATCACTCAACAGATTGGGTAAAGGATAGGCCGCCAGGCATTCCGCAAGCTAGTAAAGGGAGGATGAGGTATTTTAAGGACATTCCACTTGACTGCATAGATTTTTTTTTTTTTTTAATGTAGAAAGAGCCCCCTTTTAACATAATAGTTAAAAAATATATCAAGAATGATGATAAGAGTACCAAGAATTATGAGAAGAGCAAGGTACTGAGAGATTAATGAGTATATTTTTAGGTTTCAACTATTATATCTATGTATAATATTATAAATATTATTTTAGTTTGAAAATTTATACGTATAAATTTAGATAAATATTCAATAAAAAAAAGCACATTATTTATTATTAAAGTTGATATTTTTTTTTAAAATATCATTAATTTAATTATTTATATATAATAAATAAATAATTTTTTAATCAAATAAACAATAACACCTTTTACTTGATTTGGTATCATAATTAACAAAGTTTTTTATAATAAATACATCATAATTACACCCACTATAATAAATACATCATACCCATGTAAAAAAAATAAAAAATACATAATAAATGCATCTCTGCTAATTTTGCACAATCGAAGTGCCTTAGAGGTTTTTGGTTTTTGAGGGTGCTGAATCCATATATAGAGTCAAAAAACCAATTTGAATAACAAAAAGTAAAATTTTACCTCAAAAATTTTCGCAGGATTCCGGCACCTGAAACTTCAAAAAGTCCCATTAAAGACAACTCCAAATTCATCCATGGTAATTATTATTCATATCATTATTGTAGTGAAGGGTTAATGAAATGTTTGTTCCAAATATGATGATATAAATAAGGTGTCACTTCAGTAGCAAGGCAAGAATTTCAAATCGAAAACACTCATCAAACTTAAACGTTTACGCAACTTCGTTATCTTGTTGATATTTAAACGTGTATGCAACTTCGTTATCTTGTTGATATTTTAACAAAAAGAATTAAGGAGTAGAATTTTATTTAAGCCCATAAGAGACCCTGATAGGCTGGCATTCACATTCATTGCCTTGTTGTTACAAACACACTACATGTTTTGATTATTTCAGGTGCATTTACCGGGCTGGTTTCGATTCACTGAATTGAGAGCTTAGTTGACGTTCTCGTCAGTTCAGAAAACACAAAACTTGAGATGTGTTTGTATTTAATTTAGGAGTTTTTTTTAAACATATCTTGGAATTTTTTTCAGTAGATTTTTTGATTTAATTTAAATTTTGTTGGAATTTATCAAAATTGTAAGTTTGCTGAAAGCTCTCCTAAAAGTTTTTTTTAGAGTATTGAATACATATATATAATCAAAAAAACTAATTTAAATAATACAAATCAAAATTTCAAAGCAAATACTTTCTCAAGATTCACTTAAAAATCTAAAAAATCTTATTAAATATAACTCATACAACTCCTTTAATTTCATCCATGAACTCCTACAAAACTCAATATGAAGAGATAAAAAAAAAAAAAGAGTTAAGAAAAAATCAGTCCTTTAAGCAAAATATATGATTTAGAGAAAGCCTCACATTTTGATTTTTATGTGACATATTTTTTCACTCTCATAATCATCAACATTGATCTTTAAAAAACATGAAATATCTATTTAATGCAGTTGGGTCTAGGGTTATATAATCATCAACATTGATATTTAAAAAACATGAAATATCTATTTAATGCATCAAAGATGACCAAAATGCATTACAAACACATACAAACATGGCTTGATGTTTTATCTATTTCACATAGTTATATTGGTAGAGTTCCTAGGTACTGGAGAGCACCCAAGTATTCCACTTACTCCACACTCTAGAAAGGCGTGGAGACATAGGAAAGGTTTTAACAAAATATAGAAAATTGTGTGTCATTCTTTAGAAACTTTTGTTGCAAATCTTTAATTTCAACAATTGTAAATGAAATAAGTCTACTCTCTTGAACCTTATGTTGGAGATTTAATGATAAGATTCAACAAATAAGTAGTGTGTTGGTGAATTTCATTTTATAAATTTTCAAACTTGAATTTCAAAGTTGAATATAATATAGCTTGGCATAAAATCACATAATAATAGAGTACTAACAAACTTTTTTCTGGTTTGAGAATTCTGAATGTTTGTTGAGAAGAAATTTAATTAAAAAATTGTTAATAGATTAATATTTTGATTTTTGTTCAATGTTTCAAAGTTTAATTTTTTACATATTTATTTATAAAATAAAATTTAATCAACAAAATTTAAATAAAAATAAATAAATTATTTTATTTTTATTTTTAATATATATTAAATTTTAATAAATTAATATTGCTTACTCCAAACTTCACTTTGAGAAAAACTTCTAACCACGCCAAATACTTGTTCCCGTACCGAAGTTTTCATAATTTCCTAGCATTCCGCAATTCAAAACTCAACTCTGCTTAATTAGGGATTATAAAGTATTGAAGCTGTTCGTTTTCCATTTCCTATATATGAACAAATTTCTGTAATAAGTGCATTTCCGATATATGAACAAATTTCTGTAATAAGTGCATCCATTTGAGGGGTTACTGTAACCTCTCTGTATTTTATCCATTACTTTTCCATTTATCATGATTTCTGCGTCAATCTTTTAAGCCACGTTATGGTCTTCCTTAGAAACACAAAATCTCTGCTTCCCAAATGGCTATATTCTCCTCTTAACTAGTCACAATCTTCTAACTACTGTGAACATAGAAATTCTTATGAAAATAATTATGCATTCAATTATATATATTTTTAATCCAGTCTTTGCAAATGTCGAATCTACTTTATTTTCTTTCAAAAAAGTTGTCGTAGGTTACACTCAGAACAAGAAGTAATTTGTTTCTTTCGAAATTTTTGGTTTGTATTTTTTTTCGTAATATATATTTGGTAATTGTATTAATTTTATAGGATATTTTTGTAATATATATTTGGTAATTGTATTAATTTTATAGGATTGTATGTTTTATAATAAAGTTTATTTATAAATTAAAAATATTAATGAGCTAATATCATAGTTTATTAATATTACATGTTTAAAAAATCATAATTCATTTCATATTACAATTGTTAATATGTCATTTTTTTAATTAATCATTTTTATTAAATAAGTAAAAAAAAAACATAATTACTTTAAAGATGAATCTCAACCTTTGAGTTATGTGTTTTACTATGAATATTTTAAAATATCTTATATAAGCTAAATCCCTACCATCTATCTAATAATTATTGATAAATAAATTAAAATTCTGGTAACTTTATTAAAAAATAAACATCTCTATTTAAATAAAACTAATAATAATAATTTAATAAATTTATATGTTTTTTTTTTAATTTTAATAAAGTGAAATATATTATGAATAAAATATTATATTACTTATCATAAATTGATACTTATCTATATTTACATCTATTTAATTTATATAATTAAACTAATTATATCTTAAACATACAAATCACATTTGTAATAAAAAAACTTTAAATACAACCCTCTTTCCAATATAATTATCTGCATAATTATTAACCATGAACTTCATATATCAATTAAAAAAACACTTTTAAATATATATACTATTATTAACGCTTTCTTTCATTATTATTTTTCTTAAAACATTAAAATTTTAATAATATATACATTTTTCCCTCCTCTACGGTAAATATATGTTAAATGTAAAAATTATGTTTGGTTGGAAATATTAATTCTAAGTGCAACTGTGGCAAGGATGGCAAGGAGGACAAAAGTTAATTTTGATGGAAATTGATGAAGGACAGGTGCAAATTTTTTTGGGTTTGATCTTCACTCAACCCATGCATTGAATTTCATCTTTAAACACTGCAAAAACTAATTTTTTGGTTCATAAGGTCCTAGCTTGTTTTATTGTGTAAATAAGTAGTTTGACCATGCCATCCCGCTTCATAAAACCCCAACACCTACCACCATTACTCCATCGACCAACTATAACACGTCCCGTGCATTTCATTTGATTTAACATGGCCCACGTCATAGTTTTGGAGCCCATGACTCCACATTGCATCTTTGCCGACCAATCAATGACCGATCACGTCCATCCGAAGCCCCATCATCAACCCTCCAGACCATCGCGATTACCGGTCCCACCTTTGCCAAGTCACCATAGCACTCAGCAAATATTGTGCATATCGCACAGATTGAAGCTCATGTCACCGGAGCCTAAATTGGACGCGATAAGACTTTAAATCGTTTTGGATGAAGGTTTGGAATCTGCCATCGTGTCAACCCTCCAGCCAATGAGAGCATGATCACAAGTTTTGAAGCACATTTAGCCAGCAGTTTTATGAATGCGATAAACGCATTAACCGCGTTGCATAAAGAAGTTTGAGATTTGCGAAATAATGTTTATAAGGTTTCGAACCTTAGGTGTAATGATTTTATGTTTTTATTAAAACATTGTGATAGTTTTATTTTAAGCTATGGGTTATATATTATATAAGTTTTATAATATATATTATAAACATCATATGTTTATAATATATATAAATATAGAAAAGTGAATTAAAAATGTATGCCGAGCAGTGCATTGTATTGACTGTGTGAGCCCGAAGGTAGAATAAAAAAAAGAAGACAAAGAGCAGAAGAATAATATATATAGAATGATGTGTTTGTAGCAGCTAAGTGCAATTTTTGTGTAAATCCAGAACTGAAGTTCTGACGAGAAAATTTCATTCTGTAACAATTTTATGCTTAATGAAATAGTGTTTTAAAGCATCTCTGTCCAGATTTGTTGCCATTGAATCTCTGTGTTTGTAGAGGGATTTTTTTTGTTCTTCTGTGTGTTAGGAATTAGCAGAAATTCCAACATGGTATTGGAGCTAGTCCTGGCTCTTTACATTTGCTAAAGAAACCGAAGGAAGAAGGATTTATTGAAGCTTTTGACCAGTAGTGTGAAGGCTCAGCGAAACAAGGTATTTACCAAAACAAGAGTTTTGTGTGTGTTTTTTTTTTAAAGAGTGTAATTTGGAGAAGTATTTTTAAAGATAGAGTATATCTTTCAGTGGTGAGAAGGTTTAGTTAAGAAGCACAGTCAAATTTTTAGCATTGTTTAGAAAGCTAGCTATAGAAGGAGCCAACACAAGCACGAGTATGGGAAATACTCAACTCCCACAATTTAATGGGAAGAACTATGACTATTGGGCAATCACAATGAGAACCCTGTTTGCCTCTGAAGATTTATGGGAGCTAGTTGAAGATGATTTAGAAGAACCAACAGATGAAAAAGCATATATTGCCTTAACATAGACAGAAAAGGATTTGCTGAAGAGTAATAGGAAGAAGGACTCAAAATCCCTCTTCTATCTCTATTAGGCAGTGCATGGAAGCATATTTCCAAGAATTGCAGAAGCAAAGAGGTCTAAGGATGCATGGGATACCTTCCAGACAGCCTACCAAGGTATGGACAAGGTAAAGACAACAAAGCTTCAATTAATGAGAAGATATTTTGAAGTTATTTTCATGAAAGAGTATGATACAATAGACTCATTCTTCACTCTATTGATTGGGTGGGTTACCCAAATGAGATCTCATGGAGAGACAGTAGAAGAAAGAATAATAGTGGAGAAAGTATTGAGGATATTACCCTCAATATTTGATGTGATAGTCACACCCATTGAAGAGACAATGGATCTCTTTTTGTTTACAGTTGATGAACTTCATGCATCATTGATGACACATGAACAAATATTGAGTAGAATAACAAACTAATCTTTGGAGCATGCCTTCAAAACCCAAATGTCATTTGGAAGAGGAAGAGGTCAAGGAAAAGAAAGAGTAAGAAGCCAAAATAGAGAAAGAAACAACCCTACAAGTACTAGTGGAAGGGGCAACAATCAGAATCAGAACCAAAGCCAAGGCAATAGCCAACAAGGTGGACAAGATCAAGCACATGGACAAAGGTATGATAAATCACAAGTCCAATTTCATTACTGTAAGAAGTATGGTCATTATGCCAATGAATGTAGGAAGAAACAGAGTGACATGGGTAGTAGACCCAGTGCTAATTTAAAAAAAGAAAATCTCAGTTAAGAGAACTTACTTTTAGCATGTAATATGACTAAAGAAAAAAAATGAAGATATGTTGTTTCTATATTTAGGATGTAGCAACCATATGACTGGAAAAATTTCTATGTTTTCCATGATTGATGAAAATGTGAAGTCTGAAGTAACATTGGGGACAAACAATAAAGTCTCTGTCATGGGAAAATGCAATGTAAGTGTTTTGACAGAGAAAGGAGAAAGGAAATCCATATTAGATGTTTACTATGTGCCTGGTATGAAGTGTAACCTTTTGAGCATTGGAAAACTCATTTAGAAAGGCTATAATGTTTTCTTTGAAGATGATGTATGCACTATCATGGATAAAACACCAAGAAAGCAATGCATTGCACAAGTGAAGATGACAAGAAACATAATGTTTCCTCTCAAGATGAGAGAAGATTTGAAGAAAGGAGCTGCAATGGCAGCAGAGACACAAGATAATTTCCATATCAGATGTTTACTATGTGCCTGGTTTGAAGTGTAACCTTTTGAGCATTGGACAACTCATTCAGAAAGGCTATAATTTTTTCTTTTAAGATGATGTTTGCACCATCATGGATAAACCACCAAGTAAGCAATGCATTGCACAAGTGAATATGACAAGAAACATAATGTTTCCTCCCAAGATGAGAGCAGATTTGAAGAAAGGAGCTGCAATGGCAGCAGAGACACAAGAGACTTTCCAAAAAGAAGCAAAGGATGAAAAATGGTCATGGCACTTGAGATTTGGACATCTCAACTTTGGAGGTCTGAATTTGTTGCACAGAAAGGGAATGGTAAAGGCATTACCATTGATTGAAAATCCAGGCAACCTATGTGAAGGCCGAATCTTGGGCAAACAACACAGAGAAAGCTTTCCATCAAGAAAGAGCATAAGGGAAAATACACCCTTAGAAATAGTCCATTCAGATTTGTGTGGATCAATGCAAATATCATCATTAGCAGAAAACCACTATATGCTGACCTTTATTGATGATTACACAAGAAAAACTTGGGTTTATTTCTTAAAGTTTAACAGTGAAGTGTTTGAGAAGTTCTACCACTTTAAAGCTCTTGTAGAGAATCAAAGTGGGAATCATATTAAGGTCTTAAGAACAGACAGAGGAGGAGAATACATCTCCAAATAATTTCTGCATTTTTGCAGAGAAAATGGGATACACAAACAATTTACAGCAAGGTACACATCACAACAAAATGGAGTTGTTGAAAGGAAAAATAGAACCATCATGGATATGGTAAGAAGTATGATGAAGGAAAAACATTTTCCAAATGAGTATTGGGTAGAAACTGTACATTGTGCAGCATATATGCTGAATAGATTCCCAACAAAGTGTGTAATGAACAGAGTTCCTGAAGAAGCATGGAATGGCATAAAACAATTTGTCACCTACATGAGAGTTTTTGGTTGTGTGGCTTATGCACACATTCTAGATCAGCTAAGGAAGAAGTTGGACAATAAGGGGGAGAAGTGCATATTTTTTGGATACAGTGAAGAATCCAAAACATACAGATTGTATAACCCATCTACCAATAAAATTATGATAAGCATAGGTGTACAATTTATTGAAGAAGAAGCTTGGGATGGAAGTATTGAGAAAACAGTGAATGTAAAAACTTGTTTGTTTCATGATGAAGATGAGGAAGAAATGGGTGAAAGCCATCCCTCATTAGCAGCACCACCTCCACCAACACAACGACAACAAGGGGCACCACAAGAAGGTGCGAGAACACCTTTGAGAAGTGATGTCAGTGCTTCTCCAATCACATCACAAGGAGCAAATTTGAGTGCTTCTATAAGCACAAGTTCAACAAGTGAAAGAGAAACCATATTCAAAAGTCTGAATGAAATCTATGAGCAAGAGACAACAAATGAAGGTATGAACTCTTTATTTGCATTGTATTGTCATGTAGAAGATCTTATTCATTTTGAGCCATAAACGAGAAGAAATTGATAGATTCTATGGATGAAGAGATAAATTCCATATAGAAAATTAATACATGGGAATTGGTTGATCTCCCAAAAGGAAATGAAGTATTTGGAGTGAAATGGGTTTAAAAAACCAAAAGAAATGTTGAAGGTAAGATTGAAAGGCACAAGGCCAGACTTGTTGTCAAAGGCTATAAGGAGAAACAAGGAAGAGATTATGAAGAAACATTTACACCAGTTGCAAGAATGAAAACAGTAAGAGCAATGTTATCCATAGCAGCACAACACAAGTGAAAAGTTTACCAAATGGATGTGAAATCAAAATTCCTGAATGGATTATTGATGGAAGAGGTTTATTTGAACAACCTCTGGGATATGAGAAAGAAGGCCAAGAGCACAAGGTATGAAAATTGAAGAAATCTCTGTATGGGATGAAACAAGCACCAAGAGCATGGTATATTAGGATAGATGCCTATCTACTCGAAAATGGGTTTGAAAAATGTGAAGGAGAACCCAAATTATACATCAAAGAGAAAGATAGTAAGATGCTCATTGTTATTTTGTATGTTGATGATGTGATATTCACAGGTAATGATGCTTACCTCATTAAGAATTTTAAAACAGTCATGAAGGATGAATTTGAGATGATTGATATGGGATTGCTGAGATACTTCTTAGGATTAGAAGTAGAGAAAAATGAAAATAAAATTTTTATTTCTCAAGCTAGGTATGTTAAAGAAGTTTTGGAAATATTTAACATGCAGGATTGCAAGGCATCAATTACTCCTAGAGTGATGGGATTGGAACTGAGCAAAGAATACATCAACAAGGATTTTGATCCAAGTTTATATAAGAGCATAGTTGGCAGCCTTATGTATTTGAATCCAACTATGCCTGATATTATGCATGTTGTAAGTTTAATTTCCAGATTTATGGAAAGGCCAAATGAGGCACATTGGCAAGCCGCAAAAAGAATTTTAAGGTATGTGAAATGAACAAAGAGGTATGGTATTTTGGACACCACTTCAGAAAATTTTGAATTGATTAGATATACTAACAGTGATTGGGCTGGAAGTATAGATGACAAGAAAAACACCTCTCGATATGTTTTTCATATGGGATTAGGAGCCATTTCATGGGCTTCTAAGAAACAAGCAATTGTGGCTTTATCAACAACAGAGGCAGAGTATGTGGCAGCTACAGCAAGAGCATGTCAAGTAGTATGGATGAGGAGAAGGTTGAGAAGTTTGTGTCATGAACAGGTAAAAGGCACACCAATTTATTATGATAATAGCTCAGCAATAGCTTTATCAAAGAATTTGGTGTTTCATAAGAGAACGAAACACATTGATGCCAAGTATCACTACATCAGAGAGCTAGTGAGAAATGGAGAAATTTTTTTTCAACATTGCAGAATTGAAGAGTAGTTTGCTGATATATTAACAAAACCATTGGGGAAGAAAAGTTTTAACTACCTAATAAAGTGTCGGGGCATGCAAGAGAACAACAATTATAATTAAGGGGGAGTGTTGGAAATATTAATTCCAACTGCAACTGTGGCAAGGAGGACATAAGTTAATTTTGATGAAAATTACTGAAGGATAGGTGAAGAAATTTTTGGGTTTGATCTTCACTCAACCCACGCATTGAATTTCATCTTCAAACCCTGCAAAATTAAGTTTTTGGTTCATAAGGCCGTAGATTGTTTTACTATGTAAATCAGTGGTTTGACCACGCCATCCCACTTCATAAAACCCCAACACCTAACACCATAAATCCATCCACCAAATATAACACCTCCCGCGCATTACATTCGATTTAAAATGGCCCTTGTCATAGTTGTGGAGCCCATGACTCCACGTTGTATCTTTGTCGACCAATCAATGACGGATCACGTCCATTAGAAGCCTCATCATCAACCCTCCAAACCATCGCGATGACTAGTCCCACCTTTGCCAAGTCACCGTAGTGCTCTGCCAATCCTGTACATATTGCACAGATTGAAGCTGACGTCATCAGAGCCTAAATTGGACGTGATAAGACTTTAAATCATTTTGGATAAAGGTTTGGAATTCGCCACCATGTCAACCCTCCAACCAATGAGAGAACGATCGCAAGTTTTGAAGGCACAATCAACCAACAGTTTTATGGATGCGGTAAATGCATTAACCGCTTTGCATAAAGAAGTTTGAGATCTGCAAAATAATGTTTATAAGGTTTCAAACCTTAGGTTTAATGATTTTATGTTTTTATTAAAACATTGCGATAGTTTTATTTTAAACTATGGGCTATATATTATATAAGTTTTATAATATATATTATAAACATCATATGTTTTTAATATATATAAAGATAGAAAAGTGAATTAAAAATGTATGCCGAGAAGTGAAGTGCATTGTATTGACTGTGTGAGCCCGAAGGCAGAATAGAAACAAAAAGACAAAAAGCAAAAGAAAAAGATATATAGAACACTGTGTTTGTAGCAGTAAGTGAAATTTTTGTGTAAATCC
Organism: Pinus albicaulis; assembly: GCA_034641835.2. Classification (NCBI taxonomy): domain Eukaryota; kingdom Viridiplantae; phylum Streptophyta; class Pinopsida; order Pinales; family Pinaceae; genus Pinus; species Pinus albicaulis. The sequence goes on along the minus strand of CM076574.1, from coordinate 289,555,570 downwards.
ATAACTGAAGTTTGAGGAGAAAATTTCATTTTGTAACAGTATTATGCTTAATGAAATATTGTTTTAAGGCATGTCTGTCCAGATTTGTTGCTATTGAATCTCTATATTTGTAGAGAGATTTTTTTTATTCCTCTGTGTGTTAGGAATTAACAGAAATTCCAACATGTTTGACAACATATGTCATATCACAAATGTTCAATGTATTATTGAGTTGCAAATTGTGTTATTATTTTTTTCCTAAAACGATGGGCTTTCACAATCCAATCATTCATTGTACTCAATGATCAATGGAGAGTATGTTTAAAATTATGATGATACAATTAATGTCTTCGTTCAATGCCCTACTTCAACTGGACAACTTCACAATGGAAATACCAAGATGGTGCTTGATTCACTGAATCCAGCCTAATTGGACTACCTTCATCAAGTAAAAAAAACACAAAAATTGGGACATCTCTTCATTTGATTTCAGCCATTGGAACATGCAAAAATATAAGTGCAGAAAGATAAAAAAAATATAATGCAAAGTAGGTCCGTTAAGCCACATGTATGATTTCCAGAAGACACTACAAATTGATTTTGATGTATCTTTTCCTTTCCACAATCATCCATAATAATACTTAGAAAATGAAATATCCACCTAATGCACTTGAATGGTGACAAAAATGCACTTTGTTACATATTATTACTCCCCCTTCCCCTTTGTATGGGGATGCATGTGCATATGCCATATATGAAGAGTTTTTGTTAAATTATGACAACAAAATGTAAATAAGTAATTCTGGGCAAATTACTTATTGACCGTGAATTGGTTGTATAATGAAATGTAGTTGGAATAACGAAATAGACTAAGTTAAATAAGGTGGCTCGAGAGGCTTGTATGAATGGAGAATCATTTGATTAATAAAAGTTTCAAAGTGTTTTATCCTTCAGCTTTCCAATTCAGTTATATTTCTCCTATTATCTTTCTCGTTTCATTGTTTTCCGCACAACAATTGGTATCAAAGCCTGCCAGAAATTGAGCCTCCAAGGAGACTGTCCACTGGGGTTTGTTGTCCGCTGAAAAGAGAAGCCGACAAGCCAGCAAGCAATTACCTCGAGCCGTCGACATCAAAAATGCTGCAGAAGTTCGAGCATCGAGGGAGACTATGTGGCACACTGAGGCCATTAAGGGAGAAGATCAGTATTTGCTGTTGCCACTGGGAGAAGAGACAATCTGTGTTTGAAGAGAGCTAGTACACACAGAAATTGATATTTTTTGTTTTCAAGATAATTATTGAATGGAAGATTTTTTTTTCAAAAATCTGTGATTTAAAATGAAGTAGGTTTTTCTTTTTTCTGAAGAAAAAAGGAGTTCAGATTTCTGAAGAAGTGATTCTGTGAAAAAGGTTGTGAAAACGAAAATCAATTTTGGGTTGTGTTGAAGGAACACATTTTTTTTTTTTTAAAGCAGAAATAGAAATGAGAAAAGAAAATTAATGGAGTAGGGTTTTTCAATTTATCTGTGTTTTTGAAACGAAGTAGGGTTTCTGTGCAGAAATTGAAATTGAAGGGGTTTTATTTTTTATTAAAATTATAATAATAAAATGGAAAATCTAAAACCTTGAAACCCTAGCAGAAAGGGCAATTTTTTTAAAACCGTATTTGGAAAAGAAGGAAAAATCCTAGTTGGAAAGAGAAGGGAAAACTAGGAGGGAGAAATGACGAAAATGACAAACGGAAAATTTGAGGTGGAGAAATTCACCAGGAAAAACAATTTTTCTCTGTGGAAACTGAAGGTTAGGGATTTTTTGGTGCAACAAGGGTTGCACAAGGCATTAGACGGGGTAAATAAAAAACTAGTAAGCATGTCAAGTTCGAACTGGGAGGGCTTGGATGCCCGAGCTCTCAGTACCGTTCGGTTATGTTTGGCAGATGAAGTACTCTTCAATATTGTTGGAGAGAGTACAACTACAGGGTTATGGAAGAAATTGGAAACACTCTATATGAAAAAATATTTGACAAACAGAATCTATTTAAAAAGACAACTGTACAGCCTTCGGATGAAGGAGGGTATGAAAATTGCAAATCACTTAAATGTTTTTAATACACTTATTTGCCAGTTGTCTGATATGGAAGTAAAAATGGAGGAAGAAGACAAGGAAATAACCTTGTTGTGTTCTCTGCCTGAGTCATGGGATCACTCCGTGACCTCAGTCAGTTTGAGCACTGCCGATTCATTAAAACTTGAATCTGTTGTGGGTGCTCTCTTATCTGAAGAGGTATGAAGAAAATCTAGCATTGAGACTTCTACACCTGAAGCCATGGTAGCTAGAGGTTAGTCAAAGGAAAGGAGGGAAAATAAAAGAGGTTCTTCCAAATCGAAGTCAAAGGGCGGCAAGAAGAGTAAAGAAAAATTTTGGTACTGCAAACAGGGACATCTCAAAAAGGATTGCTGGAAACGGAAGGAGTCAGAAAACAACAACAAGGAAGAAAATCAGGTCGATTCAGGTATGGTTGATGAGGTTTTAATTGTTGAAGCACTCCCTGTTTGTAATATCTCACAAGATGCTGACTATTGGCTATTAGACTCTGGTGCTTCTTATCATATGAGTCCGCACCGAAATTGGTTTTCATCATATGAAATTGTAAATGGTAATTTTGTATTCATGGGAAATAATGCATCTTGTCAGACTGTTGGGATTGGAAATGTGAAAATTAAAATGTATGATGGTATAATTAAAACATTATGTGATGTTAGGCATGTACCTAATCTAAAGAAAAACTTGATTTCCTTTAGAGTTTTTGATTCGAATGGTTATAAGTTTACAGGTCAGAATGGAGTGTTGAAAGTCTCGAAAGGAGCCTTGGTTGTTATGAAGGCTGAAAAGGTCGGAAACCTGTACAGACTCAAAGGAAGCACTCAAGTTAGTGAAGCAGTGATCATGTCAGATAAATTAGAAGAAGGTTCTCGTCTATGGCATCAGTGGTTGGGTCACATGAGCGAGAAAGGTCTTTAGGTACTGATGAACCACAAGTTTCTTCCTGACTTGAAATCCTTGAAGTTGGATTTTTGTAAATATTGTGTGTTTGGAAAACAATGTAAACAAAGATTCAAGTCTGGAAATCATAACAGTAAGTAGATTTTGGACTACATTCATTCTGATCTGTGGGGACCATCTCGTACTATGTCTTATGGAGGTGCATCATATTTTTTAACGTTTATTGATGATTTCTCCCGAAAATTTTGGGTCTATATGTTGAAAAAGAAAGCTGATTTATTTAATGTGTTTAAACAATTTAAAACAATGGTGGAAAAGAAAACAGGCAAATCAATTAAATGTTTAAGAACTAACAATGGCAGTGAATTTACATCTTTAGAATTTGAAAAATTTTGTAAGGATGAAGGGATAGTTAGACATAAAGCTGTTGTTTATACTCCTCAACAGAATGGTGTTGGTTAATGGATGAATCAGACTCTTATGGAAAGAGCTAGAAGCATGATTATTAATGCTAATCTGCAAAAGGAGTTGTGGGCAGAAGCAGTATCTACTGCTTGTTATTTAGTTAACAGATCACCTTCGGTTGCAATAAACTGTCAAATTCCTGGAGAAGTTTGGTCGGTTCAGTCTAGTGATTATTCGCATTTGAAGATTTTTGGTTGTGATGCCTATGCTCTTATTCCTAGAAATCATCGTTCAAATTAAATCCAAAATCGAAATGTTGTGTCTTTGTTGGATATGATTATGCAGTGAAGGGATATAGGTTGTGGGATCCTTCTTCACTCACAGAAGATAGTCATTAGTAGAGATGTAACATTTGATGAATCATCTCTTTTAAAATCAGATGTTGAAAAATTTGAACAAAAGCAGGTATCGCCAAGTTAGTAGATTCAATTGTAGACTATACCTTTTCCAGAAAGTCGAAAGGAAGGAGAGACTTCTAAAAAAGGTGGAGAAGCAAAGGAAACTGGATAAATTCCAGAATCCAGTTAGCAACCAGTCACTCTAATAAGGTCTACAAGGGAGAGAAAAACACCAAATAGGTATGAAGACTCTGCTTCATCGTTTGCATTGATTACTGAAGATGGGGAACTATCTTGTTATCAGGAAGAAGTTGATGATGTAGATATAAAGATATGGAAAAAGGCTACGGAAGAAGAAATGGACTCCTTAGCCAAGAACAATGCCTCGGATCTTGTAGAACTTCCTGAAGGGAGAAGCGTTGTTGGGTGAAAATGGGTCTTCATGTTGAAGAGAAAAGTTGATGGAAGTATTGAAATGTATAAGGTGAGACTGGTTGCAAAAGGGTATTCTCAGGTTGAAGGTATTGACTTTCATGAGATTTTTTCACCAGTAGTTAAACTTGTTTCTATTCGTACTGTGTTAGCACTAACTGCTTTACTTGACCTTGAGTTAGAACAGTTAGATGTTAAAACAACCTTTCTTCATGGTGATTTGGATGAAGAGATATATATGGATCAGCCAGAAGGTTTTGTACAAGGTCGCAGCAGAAGATTAGTTTGCAAGCTCAGGAAATCATTGTATGGCCTGAGGCAGTCACCCAGGAAATGGTACAAGAAGTTTGATTCCTTCATGGTGAACCAGAATTTTATCAGAAGTGAGTATGATCATTGTGTATACTTCAAAAGTTTCAATGGCATATTCATTATCTTGGTGTTGTATGTTGATGATATGCTTATTGCTAGCAAAAGCATGGAATAAATTAGCAGGTTAAAGACTCAGCTCTCTAGGACGTTTGAAATGAAGGATCTTGGAGCAAAAAAACATAGATTGGGCATGGAGATACACAGAGACAGGAAGAATGGTAAGCTTTGGTTATCACAACAGAAGTATGTGGAGAAAGTACTTGAAAATTTCGGTATGAACAATGTGAAACCTGTTAATGTTCCATTAGCTTCCCATTTTAATCTTTCTTCGGATTTAAGTCCTAGAACTAATGAAGAAAAGCAGTATATGTCTCGTGTACCATATGAAAATGCGGTAGGAAACTTAATGTATGCGATGGTATCTACAAGACCTGACATTTCGCATGCAGTTGGAGTTGTCAGCAAGTTCATGGCAAATCCAGGGGATGAACATTGGCAAGCAGTGAAATGGGTGCTTTGGTATTTGAGAGGCACAAGTGACCATTGCATCAACTTTGATGGTCATGAAGGTACAGTCTGCGGATATGTGGATGCTGATTATGCAGGTGATTTGGACAAAAGGAGGTCTACCACAGGTTATGTTTTTACTCTTGCAGGTGGAGTAATCAACTGGATGTCAAAGCTTCAAGAAAAAATTTCTTTGTCCACTACTGAAGCAGAGTATATAGCTGCTTCAGATGCCTGTAAAGAGGCAATCTGGTTAAAAGGTTTGCTTGATGAGATTGGAAGGACGCAGGAGAAAGTGAATTTGTTTTGTGACAGTCAGAGCACTATTCATTTGGCTACAAGTCCAGCCTATCATAGCAAGACCACGCACATCGATGTAAGGTATCATTTTGTGAGACATATAATCGAAGGCGGCAAAGTAGTTCTCAAGAAGGTCCGCACACAAGAGAATCATGCAGATATATTCACGAAGCCAGTTACAGTAGAGAAGCTGAGATGGTGTCTTTGCTTCTTTTGGCTTGCATAAAAGATGATGAATGGGCATTGGGCAAGGGATTAGGAAAATTTTTGTCAAGGTGGAGTTTGTTAAATTATGACAACAAAATGTAAATAAGTAATTCTGGGCAAATTACTTATTGACCGTTAATTGGTTGTATAACGAAATGTAGTTGGAATAACGAAATATACTAAGTTAAATAAGGTGGCCCGAGAGGCTTGTATGAACGGAGAATCATTTGATTAATAAAAGTTTCGAAGTGTTTTATCCTTCAGCTTTCCAATTCAGTTATATTTCTCCTATTATCTTTCCGGTTTCATTGTTTTCCCCACAACAGTTGTTACATATTATTACTCCCCCTTACCCTTTGTATGGGGATGCGTGTGCATATGTAGAGAGTATTAGTTAAAATGAACTTGCAGATCAATATCTTTCCAGAAAGTCTCTAATGATTTTTTTTTCAATTTCATGAAACAATTGAATGATTGAATTTTTCACTTTCATGAAACAATTGAATTATTGTCTGTGAGACACAATTCTTTTGTATAATGTCTCATAACTCTGTTGTATCATTAGTATGAGTGCTGTGTATGTTATTATTTAGTTGTAACATGGAGTTTGTTTTGGTTTGGTATCCTCTGCCCATCAAACAAAGGCAAGGAAATCTGGCTTGATGTTTTATCTATTTCTTAATTTCAATTTACTCTTTTCAATGTAAAAAACTCAACTCTGCCTCATTTGATATTGGTTAGTTTTAAGGGATTACAAAGCATTGAAGCTCTTCATTTTCCATTTACTAGATATGAACAAATATCTTTAATAATGGTGCATCTCTGTATTTAATGCATTAATTTTCCATTTTCATGATTTCTGATTCAAATTTTAAACCACGTTATGGTCTTCAATAGAAACACAAAATATTTTCTTCCCAAATGGCTGTATTCTCCTCTTAAGTGGGTCCATGTGCTGAACATAGTGAAGGGATGACAATCACAGTGAACATATGTGTTCACATAGAAATTCTTATGAGAAGAATAATGCATGTAATTATATATATTTTCAATCGAGTCTTTGCACATGTGTCATGTGTACTTCATTTTCTTTCAGAAAATTTGTCTTATGTTGCATTGTGTACAGGTATTGGAAGATTTAGGTATTTTGCAATCCATGCGAGGAGAACAAGTAACTCTGTTTTTATTTTTTTTCCACATATCCAGTCGGTCTATACTCTCTCAAAACATCTAGTTTGCATTTTTTTTTTGTCTATCTATATTGACAGTTTCTTTAACTTTGTTTGATTGCATGTTGTATATCTAAAGGTTTTTTTATCAAATCTGAAAGTGATGTATGGTCTTTTACCATACAACTATTTTTTTTTTTTTTAATTTTAATTTGGTATATAAATAACAAATATGTTATTAGTAAAATCATATAAATTAAATGAGTAATGAAAATTTATAACTTTGGGATATAATTTTTTCTATCAAATCTGGAAGTAATATATGGTATCTTACAATACAACTTTTTTTTTTCAAATTTTAATTTTGTATATAAATAACAAATATGTTATTAGTAAAGTCATATAAATTAAATGATTAATGAAAATTTATAACTTTCAGATACAAATTATAAGTATCAAAAACCGCTGTAACAATAAGACAATAAGATTAACCATAATTGAAATTTTAAAATCAACCCACATAATATTTATAATAAAAAAACCATAAAATTTGCTACCTCAATTTTCATTATACTTAACCTAACCTAAAATAACAAATTTATTAAACATATTTAATTAAATATTGAATGATTAACATTTTAATTTTTTAAATCGTGCAGGTGTATTATTATGTATCATTGATGTTAATGTTAGACAATTGAAACATTCTCTACCTTCAGATTAGATTAGATACAGTTATTATTAATCAGTTATATAAAAGGACAGTTTTAAAAATAATGAACTTCTAAAATGAAAAATAGACCCGATGAAAATTTGACATAGGCCGCACAGATCTGCATTGGCGTTCTATGTAGTCTTCGACGGCCATGGCGGCAGCGACACAGGCGAAGCCAAGTCTCCTGGTTGCAAGGTCAAAAGAAACGTGTTTCCTGCTGTTGGAAGTTCCCGATAATGTTAAATCCGTTGGGCTCATCCACCGCTACAGGTCCGAATGCGAGGTCTCTTTCGAATATCTGAGAGACCAAGTCTTTCCATGAGCTCGAGTCGGCGGGCAGCGTGGCCTTGGCAGGTGCTAGATTGTGCTTAGATAATTTTAATTTTAGCAATATATCTTTATTGAATTTTTATTCTTTCGTTGACAGTCATTGGAGGCGGCTTCCATGAGAGGAGATGATAAGCCCGCGGAAGTAAGCACTGCAGGCAGTCGAGGCAGCCAAGCGGAAAGCCAACAGGACCGGTGAGATATCTAACAGCGCAGTAGGCTGCAAATTATTTTAATCCAGGCTTGTTGTACTTGATCAAAATGACCTAAGCAGACATTCCTTCTATAATATCACCTTCCACTCTGCTTTAGTTAGTGAAACATGAAGTATTTGGGAAAAAAATCAGCATGAAGTTCGTTAGGAAAACATCCACAGCAAGATTCAGTTATAAATTTTTAAATTTAAAACATCAAAGGCCGTGCAAGAGGATGTTGTCTTCTTCTCGATATTTTCACATTTGATTTCTCTCGTTCTATTTGTAACTTTTCATTTCTTTATGATGATGAAGCTCACTAGGTCAAGACGGATCCTTGTCTTCATATAAATTTCTAAATTTCTAACTTTGCTTTGTTGGGATGCAACAATCCCATTTACTACTATTGGGTGTTATTCAATACAATATAAGTATCTCACAATATAGTATTAAATATTGGATTGTTGGTGAATCTAAAATTGATCGTTCTATATTAGATATATTTAAATTAAATACATAGTTAAATCTGAATCCGAAGTTTTGCAATTGATTGATAATTTAACTATTATATAAGTGTGGGTTAACAATTAGATAAGTTTATATTAAATATAAAATTATATAGGTATGTGAAGTTTAATTTGTCAATTGATTGGTAGTTTAGTTATTAATTAGTTATTAAATTTGTGATTTTTTTAGGGACTTTTTTTAGTATAGTAAAGTCTAACATTTTCTGAAATTATAAATTTAATTAGATAATTAGTTAAAATTAAAATACAAGTGAATTTATATATTTAGAAATTTATTTAAAATTATCTAACAAAAAACAATAAAAATATATAAATTCTAATAATTAGTACTTAAAGTGTATTTTGAATGTCTAGATTTTTTGGGAATTTTTTTTAATGTAGTAAAATCTAACATTTTCTGATATTATAAATACAATTACATAATTAGTTAAAATTAAAATATAAGTGGATTTATATATTCAGAATAATTACATAATTAGTTAAAATTAAAACATAAGTGGATTTATATATTCAGAAATTTATTTTAAATTATCTAATAAAAAATAATAAAAACATATAAATTCTAATAATTAGCACTTAAAGTGTATCTTGAATGTGTGGATTTTTCAGAGAATTTTTTTTTAGTGTAGTAAAATCTAACATTTTTTGATATTATAAATTGGATTACATAATTAGTTAAAATTAAAATATAAGTGGATTTATATATTTAGAATTTTATTTAAAATTATCAAATAAAAAACAATAAAAACATATAAATTCTAATAATTAGCACTTAAAGTGTCTCTTGAATGTGTGGATTTTTGAGGGAATTTTTTTTAGTGTAGTAAATTTCATAGAAAATAAGTAAGAGAAATAAATAAAGTTTCCAATGGTTTATAACTTTCTTCGAAAGTGATTGCACTCAATTCTACCCTCAATCTACACTATAAATATCAATATATAAATAGTCTATTAATTGTTCTCATAATTTATAAGTCTATAGCATAAATATTTTATTCATTAGTAATCTGAGATGTTTGATATTTTGGAAAGTGAAAATTATTTACTATATATAGTGATTGATGTATAGCTTTCTGAATTTCATTATAAATATGAATCAAACAAGAGATAGCTACACACTCAATTATGCCCTCAGTTTGCACAAGTGCATAGAAATTTTTACTCCTAACTTAGGTTTATCTAATCTACTTACCTAATGGATAATTTGATTAACAATTAAAGTTTGAGACTAATCATTAATAATATCTACTCACCAAGTAAACAAATTGACTATGTTTTTTTATTTAAATAGCTAATAATGTGTTTCATACTTTAATGTGAGTTTAATATTGAATTTCATTTATTCATTTTATTATTCATGGTATTAAAATTTTCAAACAAATGATCATATCTATTGTGTAATCATGCATATAATGTATAATCAATCAATTGTAGATAATTTTGGAATTTTACCTGTACGATTTTTCTTTTGTTAGATTTTTAGAATATTTAAATATTTAAATAGATTTTAAAATATAATTGAAATTTTATAAATTCAATTATTTAAGCATTATAAATCAAAATTTTAAAATATTTAAAGATTTGCAATTAATTTAGATTCATTCTAGTTATTTAAACATTATACATCAATTTTCTAAAATATTTAGAAATTTGCAATTAATTTAGATTCATTCCATCTATTAGGTGCATCATATTTGTTTTATTAAGTATGGGGCTCTTAAGTATGGAATGAGTGGTAAGGATGGCTATTTATATTACTTTTGTTGAAAGATGGATAAGGTTTGTTTGCTCAATTGCAGATGATTTTGGAATGTTACCTATATGATTTTTCTTTTATTAGATTTTCAGAATATTTAAATATTTAAATAGATTTTAAAATATAATTGAAATTTTATAAATTCAGTTATTTAAGCATTATAAATCAACTTTTTAAAATATTTAGAGAATTGCAATTAATTTAGATTCATTCTAGTTATTTAAGCATTATAAATCATTTTTCTAAAATATTTAGAAATTTGCAATTAATTTAGATTCATTCCATCTATTAGGTGCATCATATTTGTTTTATTAAATATTGTTTTGTTAAATAAGAAAACAGTTTTAAAAATAATGAACTTCTAAAAACATTATAAATCAATTTTCTAAAATATTTAGAAATTTGCAATTAATTTAGATTCATTCCATCTAAAAATATTTAGAAATTTGCAATTAATTTAGATTCATTCCATCTATTACGTGCATCATATTTGTTTTATTAAATAAGAAAACAATTTTAAAAATAATGAACTTCTAAAACATCTACAGAAAATGGGAAATAGACCAGATGAGTGGCCGGAATCCTGGGAAATAGACTAAATGAATGGCGGATGGTGGAGGTATTTGAAAAATGAGGTTAATTATGTTCCCTATATTAAACCAAGGAATTATTGCTTTAATTACTTCAAAAACCAATTTTTGTATCCAAACAATTCTCCAACCTATAATTTCTTTTAAAAAAATAATTCACATTTATAAGTTAAATATTCAGTTATATCTCATATTTTTTCCTCTATACTACTCTACATGTCACATATTTTTTCCTCTATACTGCTATTATGTTTTTTCTTCTATACTACTATACATATCACATATTTTTTTCTCTATACTGCTATTTCTTATATTACCCCTTTACAACATTTCCCTTTACAACATATGGTACAATTGCTAGTTTTAATTTTATTAAACTTTTAATTGTATATCCCTTTTTGTCCTACTATGTAGCACAGATAAGATATATGTTAGATGGGATAATTACGTCGACAACAATGTCAACTCAGAAAATGTTAACACTACTGTGTGATAACGTTGCAAACGTAGGTAATGTAGTTTCACCAAAACCATGGGCCTTCACAATCCAATCATTCACTTACTTTCAGAATCATTCGTTGTACTCGATGGTCAATGGATTGCATCTTTCATGATATAATTTCTGTCTTGGTTCAATGGCCTGGCCTTTAAGCAGCAAGTATGATTTCCAGGAGACCCTACACCCTACGAAGTGATTTTTCTGTGACATATCTTTTCATTTTCACAATCATCAATATTCATCACCATTAAATATGCATGTCAAGGACTATCAAAATGTACATGATATCACTAGCGCAGTCATATAAGTTTGGCAGATGAATATTTTAAGCCACGTCAGGGTCTTCGTTAAAAAAAAAAACTCTGGTTTCCAAATGTATGTATTCTCGTTTTAGCTAACCATGGTAAGCGAATCACAATCTTCTGTGACCACTCTCTCCTCTGTTATTGTTTCTATAAAATTTTCTGTAAACAATAATGCATTTAATTATAATTATGTTATGATTTTGCTGGATGGGGTGTTGAATCATGATCAATCCAGAAGTAAGAGTGTGGCAAACTTGGAATGTCACGGGGAGGCAGGTAGGTTATGCCCAGGTTTGTTCTCATAATGGCTTTCTCTGCCCTTCTCTCCCTTGAGTGGAGCCATTCTTTGCCTTGAACATCAATATGAATATGAGTGTCATTCATTATGAGTGTCATTCATTGTAAACACACTCAAGGTGGTTAGATCACTAAACAGATTGGGCAAAGGATGGGCAACAAACATTCCACAAGCCAGTAAATGGAGGAGGAGGTATCCTAAGGACAATCCCCTTGAATGCATAGATATTTCTAATAAAGAAAGAGCCATCTTTTGACATAGTAGTTACAAAGTACACTTTTCAAGTTTAAGAATGAGAAAAGAAAAGTAATGAGAAGTTAATTTATTTTTTAGGGTTTAAATAGTATGTATATTTATCTTCAAGGTGATTTTATTGTGAGGTTTTATGATGTAACATTATATAGATTTGTAAGTTTGTATTTTAAAATCTTTTCCAAGCTGCGTATTTGACATTTTGTTTTCTCCGTTTTCAATAGAATTGTTTTTTTATTTTGTTTAACTCAGTTTCTTTTTAGGTTTCTTTGCACTCTAATGTGAAAATGTTAGTTATAGTATTATAGGCAATTATTTTAGTTTGAAAATTCATACCTATAAAATCTAGGTGAATATTTAATAAAAACCTTGTGATTTATTATAAAATTGGTAATTTTCTTGGCAAATATCATCAATTTAATTTAATTATTTATATGTAAAAAATAGACAAATTTTTAATTAAATGGGCATGATAGACAGCAATTTCCATTTGTTCAGCTCTTGCAATTTTAATTAACATAGGCACCATAAAAGGAAAAAATAGGAAAAGTTGTTGAAAGCCTCTGGAGATACTAAAGATATCGATGAACCTGTGATATAGCTAGTGCCTTAGTGACATATTAAACAATACCCTTAATTTGACTACATATTAGAAAACACCTCTAAAAATCACATTATTTAACCTATCAATACTAACTCAATACACCTTTCCAATTTAAAAAACTCTTACTTTCACTAGATATTATAGTTATCCAATTTTCTTATTAACATTTTTTAAACCCTTTTATATTTCTCATTAACTTACTTTGGGTTCTATTTTTATATGTGCCAATATAAAAACTCTTTACCCCTATTATATGTTCAATATATTATCTTTTTTCAGTCAATATATACCCTCTAATATGAATCTATATAGTATGGTATTGCTAACTCAATAATACTAACACCTATATAATATAGCTTATTACAAAATATATTAGTTAATATCATATTTATAAATTATTTAGTTAATAAATCATTAAATAAATCTTAATTTTTAAGTATGTTGTTGAGATATTTGCTACTAATTAAATTAAATTGTTTAACTAAAATAGTCAATCTATCCACTTAACTTTTTATATAAATATATAATATTATAATTATAATGATACATATAAAATATAATTTTGTGTGTAGTAATTTTATCTGCTCTTCTGCCAGAATAATATCACCCACCATAAAGGTGTAAAACATAATTCTTCCTCAAATTTCATCTTTCGAGTCTCCAAACCTGGAAGCGAAACTTTGGACGATGGTTTGTGTATTCAAAATGCTTATTTGATGGGGAAATTTAATCATCTTTCTAAGGTTAAACGTGATGATTATATGAAGATCGGGGTGCTGCTTCTTCCTGTATTGTTGAGGATGTTTTTTTGGTTGCACATTGGTGTTTTTATTATCATGAGTGAATTAATAAATAGCTTTGAAGTACGGTGATTTCATGAAATATTCTGGTAATGATTATTTGTTCAAAAGCATTCTTTGGAACATTATATATTTGGAGCGTATATATATATATATATGTATGTATGGGAGTCTATTTTATATTGAATTTTTTTATTTTAAGTGGATGCATCTTTTAAAGTGTTGTTCATAGTTAAATGAAATAAATAAATTAAGATGAATGAATTTCCAAAATCATATATCAGGGTCATGTTGTAAGATTATTTAGGTACATTAAAGCATAGTTACTAAATTCTAATTTGAATATTGGATAAGAAAATAATTTCATTGTTTAAAATTTAATACTTTAAAAATTTTAGAGTATATAATTTTTTAATACTAAAATATATATATTTTTTAATATTTAAAAAAATGAAATAAAAGAGAAATCTATAAAAAATTGTTGTTAATAATAAATGTTGCAAATAAAATTAAATCTGGAAACAAAACGCAACAAATTATAAAAATATATATATTCGTATGTATATCCAACTTTACCATATATGGTATGATGCCCAATATAAATTGATCTTTGTACAAATTCTACATTACATTGAATAACATAGATTCCAAATTACCAAACACAAGTATTCTGAATGTATTTATATATTAAATATATATATAAAATCTCTCAAAATATACACTTGTATATTTAATTACTATTATTCATTTATCAAATTAAATTAAATTATACTATATAATCATTAACAATAAAATCTATTATTTTTTATTATTAATTCTTTGTTAATATAATCTAGCCAACTAATATTTCAACTTAATACTTACTCACATTTATTAATCAAATCACACATTTTTAATAAATTAATTAACCCCATTATTTAGAAATTTAAAATTTACTTTCAAAGTTTTTATAAAAATATAAATATTAAAATAGTGTTACCGCTAACCTATATATACCAGCTCATGGATCCGAAGCATTGTTTGAAAATGAGGCTGGGCACTAGAAATTATTTATTTTATATGAATCCATGGATAGCTGTACGACATTGCGAACTACCGTATTAAACCACGAACTGAATCGAATACTCGAATTTTTAAAATTTTTTGGTCGGTACAACTGAATTTGGTAACTATGTATTAAGTATATTCTTAGATAACTGGAAAACATAATGGATGCTACTATGTAATTTTATAGATATCAATTACTAGTAGTTTAAAGCAGTTTAAAGCAATTGTATCTTCAAGATATCAAGAGTAAGTACAATTCAATATCGATAATTTGGGAGATCCATTATTATGGAGTTCGAGTGTAATTCGAGATACCAACTTGGAAAATAAATCTTTACAAGGATCAAGAATCAAGTTGATGGAGTTCAATCGAGGGGAAATTTGAAATTGCTAGAGATGCTGATGAAGACTTTACGTAACAAAGATTAAGACAAGTATTCGAGATATTAATACCTACTTGTACTGTGTTTAATATTCGATGTTCCTCATTATATAATGTATTTGTTATTGTAATCTATAAATGAGTTGGTTGATTAGGATATTATTCAATATCTCCTAGTTTATAGTGTGTAGTTGAGATATTAGCTCAACTAATTAAACTATATGACTAAGATAGTCAATCCATCTCAATGTTTAACTTTCTATATAAATATGTGATATTGTAATTATAATGAAATACATAGAATAGAGCTTTTTGTGTACACTAATTCTATCTCAATCGACTTGAATACATATATATTTTTGAGAGAGATAGCCATCACTCAACATCATAGCTACAAACTACACAGTCCAAGTCAAAGAATAATGAGATAGACAAGGTGGTGGGAGGTTGGTGGGGGTATAATAGACCACAACTTCCGTGTATTCGGTTCCATCTATATCCCCTAGTCAGTCTATATAAGTTGCAATTTATTTTATAGGTGTGCCTAGAGGACTAAGGTGTGGGTGGAGAATTGAGAAAGGGTGATGGATTTTAAGCCATGGCTCTGAATCGATGTAGTTATAAAAAAAGGAAAATGCCCTTGAGGGTCTCTTGAGATATTTTGGATAATCGAAAATTAGGCCTAAGACATGCCACAAAAGTTGAGCAAGATATGTAATGGGCTTGTAATGTGTTCCTATTTAGTTGATTGGTTAAATGAAGAGAATTATGGTGGAGATTTATAATTTGGTCTAAAATATTTGGGACACCATTGAATCCAAATATTTTCTAAAAGAAACAGAGAGATGGGTACATGATACGGTAACTCCCGAACAAGGGAAACATGATTTTTCATGTTGTTGGAAATCTGTTAGAGCACCAAAGTTATGGTTTCTCAAAAGGTGGCTCTAGAGACAATACTTAGCATAGATGAATAGACAATTGTCCCTCTTCTAAGGAAAATTAGAGACTTTTGTAGAGGGTATATTTCGGTTAATGAAGTTACTTTAGTTATTTTATGCCCCTTCCTGGAGAAATAATCTTGCTCCAATATCTTTTAATTTTTCTTTTAGCTTTTGTTCATGTTTTGGTTTGGAACTCTTACATTCAAAGTATTGGAAAGTCTAGTTGCACATGAGTCAACCCAAACAAATGATTTATGTTTCTTTCTGTTGTTAATGTGTGCCTGATTCTAGTTAGCAATATGGGGAATTGGTTTCTGCAAGACCCTTGAGACGCCTTGTTTTTGTAAATTTTTATTACAATAATGTGAAGAATAAATTTAATTTAAATTTAATAAAGAAAAAAAGGAAAAAAAAAGAGAGTGTATGGTTCTAGTTATCAATATGGGAAATTGGTTTCTGCAATACCCTTGAGACATCTTGATTTTGCAAATTTTTATTACAATAATGTGTAGAATACATTACATTTAAATGAAAAGAAATGAAAAAGAAATAAAGAAAGTGTGTTATAATCTAGCCTTTTCTACTATTATATATATATATATATATATATATATATATATATATATATATATATATATAGCCCCTCTTGCAATCCCAATGAGGAAAACATATAGCTTTGTTTTTTAATGTTTTCACTAATCACATAAGACTTTACCCTCTCAAAACTTCTAGTTTGAAAATTATTTTGTACCTATTTTGATATTAACTTTATTCAAGAATGTGTTAAGAAGGACAACATAAAATATAATATTTTTGATAAACAAAATAAAATAAAAAATGATTAAGAACCACAACAACAAAAAATTGCATAGAAAACCCAAAAATGTATTAGGAAAAACCATGGGGAAAATATCAACATCTCTTTTATTACGAGGAATAATAATTAAAATTGGATTTGATTAGGAGCTCAACTCTCAATTTCTCAATGCTCAATAGTGAATGAACTCGATATTATTTATAGAATAATTCTCTATTATATTAGAGGAGGATACTGCATTACAATTGAGGTGAAGTGACAAGTTTCCATTACATTCTAGAAGTCTTTGTTACATTCAAGAAGAATATTTAAGGGACAAGTAGAATTGAAAATATTCACACTCTCACTCAACCATATTTGAACTCATACTTAACTATTTGCATTATTTCTTAACTATATTTGGACTCATACTTAACAACGTCCCACTTGAGACCAAATATTAGAGCCAATGATGTTTTCCCAAAAATATCTCATCATGTTTATATCACACCAACCAAGGTTCTACAGAGCTCTTGATTATCTCTTAGAAATATTTTTATTAACATGTTGGATGGATTTTCTTTTGTGTGTGTTTTATCCAACTGTAGTAGCCCATCATATAGTACTTGGAAAATCCAATGATATCTAACATCAATATGCTTTGTTTTAAAATGATATGCTATGTTTTTTGCTAAGTGAATAACACTCTAACTATCACAATGAAACACATAGTTGTCTTGTTTTATTCCCAACTATTAAAGGGAGTGTTGCATCCATAAGATATCTTTACAAGATTCTATTGCAACTATATATTATTCTTTTATTGTGGAGAGAGCTACTACCTTTTGCAATCTAGACACCCAAGACATTGTTGTACCTCCAAAAGTATATAAATAACCAATGGTGGTATTTCTACTATCCACATCTTGAGCCATATTTGCATCTATATAACCTTAAATTTGGAATTATTGTTACCCAAACATTAAAATAATTAATAATACCCTTGAGATATCTGAAAATCCACTTTACCACTTGGAAATGTTGTTTTTCCTGGATTTGTAAGAAACCCTCTTACAACTCCCATTTAATGTGCAATATTTGGTTGGTACATACTGTGGCATACATTAGGATACCAAATACTGAAGCACATTATTCCTTCTCATTTCCTCTTTCTCCTTATCATCACAAGGACATAATTCGGCATTGAGTTTGGTTCTAGGTACAACTAGTGTATCAAATCGCTTGGCATCCTTCCTATTGAACTTGTCTAACAAATTTTCAGTATAATTTTCTTGTGATAACCACAAGTTTTTGTAGAAATTTGCTGAATAATGAAGATATATCCACTGAGGTTATCCTGATCATACAATAATTCGAATTCATGTATAACACATAACCTCTTCTACAATTGATCACCAATTTGCGGAAATAGAAACAGTCGCATGCACACATAAATGCAATATGTAATGGGGAAAGCTTATAGCTGAAAACCCCCAGCTATTTTGTATATTATAATAGAAGAGAACATGTAACAATCTCAGTACAATACTCCTCACAAGTACTTAGTACTGTCTCCAAAGGTTACACACAAACTAGCTCAGTTTTGAACAAGTCACGGGTTCAAAACTCATCCACTAATTGCCTGCCTCTATTGCGCAATCCAAGTTGGTTGAATGAGAGATCCAAGTTTGAATCTCCTTGGCTTCAACTGCGCAATCCTCATGGGAAATCTCCTCCAATGCTTGTGCAAATCTCATGCACAACTGATGTCGCAACTAATAGCAAACTCACCCTTTCATCTACCTCTTCCACTGGTCTTCACTGAACTGTTCATGCACTGCAGTCAACTGATGTGTTCTTGAGTTGAATGATGAGTTAATAATTAGTGAATTAAATAATATTTAATTCAATCCACTCATCTCTAGTGTATTAGCTAGTTAAACTAAACACAACTAGTTCAACTAAGTTAAACAGAACACAACTCCACCAACTGTCTCATCAACTCCACCAAAATCCGCCATTTGAGTTCTAACTGAAGTCAACCATGCATGAGCTCACCAAACCCCTAGGAATAGTGTAATTCCTTCTGTCAGGTGCATGGGCCACATCCGTAGCTCCAACTGAAGTGCTGCAAGAGGATAAACTGAAGTTTATAGTCCAAATATTATTAAGGGTTAATAATATTTGACTGACCTATTTTTAGACAGGCAGTCTAAAAATAGACTTCGACTTGTATGTCTAAAAATAGAGGTCCATCTATTTTTACCAACTCGACCAATCATCCAAGAATAGCATACTGCAACACCTAGACCATGCTCCATATGTCTAAAAATAGACATAGTCTAAAAATAGACTTTGCGCCAAAAATAGCCTGCGGGCCCACTTAGTGAAGGCGACTTCATTTCACTAAGCTCCATCATCTTGTTGCATTTTCAACAGTTTTTGTTCTTTTTGTCATGTATGATTCTCATGCCGAGTATTTGTTGTATTGGAACCAAATCCTTCATTGCAAGTATGTTACCCAAATACTTCTTTAGCCTATTGATCATGTTCTTATCATGTCCAACAATTAACATGTCATCCACATAGAACAATAATATAGTGTACCTTTCTTCATATCTCTTGATGTAAACACAATGATAAATCTATAATATTTTAAAACCATGTTCCAATATAAATAAATAAAATTTATTATACCATTTTTGTGGGGCCTATTTTATCCCATAGAGACTCTTTTTCAATTTACAAACTAAATTATCTTTACATTTTTCTTTGAATCCATCTAGGTGATCCATATAAATATCCTCCAATTCTCCATTAAGGAAGAATGTATTTACATCTATCTATTCAAATTCCAAATCTAAAGCAATAGTAAGACCAAGAATATCTCTTATGGATGACATCTTAACAACAATAGAAAAAATTTCAGTAAAATCAATACCTTATTTTTGTGCAAAACCTTTTAACACTAGTCTTGCTTTGTACCTTTGTTTCTCCCTTTCACCCTCATGTTTAATATTGTATACCCATTTGTTCTATAATATGTTTCTTCCTTTTGGAGGCTTTACAAATTCCCAAGATGTTTTTTTGAATATAAATTCCATTTCTTCCACTCTTTGCTAGTTTCACTTTACAAGCTTCCTGAAAACATTCAGGTTCACCTTCATCAATTAACAAAATCTAATCTGAGGGTGGATGCCTTTGTGAAGTTTTATGAGTCCTCATATATTTGCAAACAATTGTGGTGGTGTGTTTTCTAGTTGGACTTCTTCTAAATGCTACCACACATTTTCTTTTTGTTGTTGTGCATCATTTTCCACTTGTTTTCCGTCACATTCTTGAATTTCCTGCCCATATTCTTGAAATGGTGGTATACCCTATTAACATTTTTCTTTACCTCTATGTCAACTATTTACCTTTTTAAATATTTCGAAATCATTATATATAACATCCCTATTTCTAAGAACTTTACTTTTAACTGGATCCCAAGGATGGTACCCAAAATCATCATCTTCATATCCAAAAAAAAAAGCACCCCATGGATTTATCATCTAACGTAGTTCTATTCTCTTTGGGGATATGCATAAATGCTTCACAGCCAAACATTTTCAAGTGAGAATAAGTTACCTTATCATTTCAAACTTATTCAAGAAGACCACCATCCAAGGATTTAGTTTGTGATCGATTTATGAGGTAACAAGTTGTCCTTACTACTTTTTCCCAAAAATACCTTCTCCATGATACTATGATTCATTCTTTCTGTAGTACATTATGTTGAGGAGTAAATGGATAATATTTTAACGCTTTATGTCAAACTTACTCAATAATCCTTGAATGAATTTGAACAATATTCACCAAAATTATCTTTCCTTAAACACTTCAATAGTTTTTTAGTCTCTCTTTCAACAATAACATGAATTTTTTGAAATATATCAAACACCTGACCTTTGATTTTCATGGGATATTCTAAAACCTTCCTATATGCAACATCTATGGCTGTGAAAAAATATGAGGCTCCTCCTAAAGACTTAATATTGAATGGCCCACACACATCAAAATATGCCAATTCTAATATACTTATGTTCCTTTCATGGAAACCTCTCATAAATGAAACTCTTCATTGTCTTCCATTTATGAAATTCTCACAAATATTAAGTTCTTTGTATTTCAAACCTAGAAGAATATATTTTCCAACAAGGATTTTATGGACTCTTTCACTCATGTTACCCAACCACTTATGAGATAAATTCATTGACTTTCCTGTTTTGAAAAAATAGCCACATTCCATATTTATGTGTTTTCCATTAATGTATTCAAGATTCTTACCTTGAGTCCTTTAGCCATGACCAATGCTCCTTTACAAACTTTCCATGTTCCTGTGCAAAACAATTTATGGTATATTTCATCATCTAACTTCTGAGAGGAAATCAAATTCCTTCCAAGCTCTAGCACATGTCTAATCCATTTCAACAATAAATTTGTACCATATTTTGTCTTTACTATAAAATCTCCTACTCCTTCAATATCACAAAGCCTTTTATTTCCCAATCGAACCTTACCTATAACAGGAGATTTATAAGAAATACATTTTTCTCTACTTGGAATAACATGATATGAAGCTCCAAAATCTATAATCTAATTAGTATCATGATTAGAAGGATAAATGTATGCATATTCATAAGAAACAATAATAAATACCTTGCCTTGTGATGCAACAAGAGTGGTTTCTTCATTGTTTTCGTTGGTCACCTTTTTCTCCTTTTGCCCGTTTTGATATTTCTTCCATATCCAACAATTCTTTTTTATGTGACCATGTTTTCTGCAATGATGACAAATTATTCTTCCCTTCTTTTAATTTGATCTACCTCTATATTTTTATCACCCTTTTCCATCACATTCAATTTTGTTTTTACAATCAGATAAGGCTACAAATTCTCCTCCATGATTTTCTAAAATTGATTTGCGCTGCAAATCCTTATTTATTAAATTGTTGCTAACATTACCAAACCTCAGGGTCTTTGCAAGTGTTGAAGTGTTAATAGCTACTATCAAATTCTCCCAACTATCTGGCATGGGTCACAAGCATAGGATGGCTCTAATCTCATCATCTAGAGTGATTTTGATATATGCAAGCTAACTCATAACTACTTTAAATTCATTTAAGTGCTTCACAAATAAATCACCCTCTTTCATCATGAGATTATATAATTTCTTCATAAGGAATACTTTTCTTTCTATTGTGTTCTTCTCATATAGTTCATGCAGATTTTTCCATAGACCTTATGCTATCTTCTCCTTAGCCACATTAAAGTACACATTCTTTTCCAGGGACTGGTGAATTGCAACAATGGCATTCTTGTCCAACTTCTTCTAATATTCATATACAATCATTGAGGGTTTCTTTAGTACTCCCTCAATAAGAAAGCATTGGTCCTTCAAGGTCGATATATCCTCCAGCTGATATTTCCACATGGAAAAATTAGCACCATTAAGCTTCTCCATATCACTCATTATAATCTTCATATTGCTTAACAAAATTAGCAAAAAAAACCTTCTTTGATACCACTTGTTAAGAAAATACAACAAAAAACATAATATTTTTTTATAAAAAAATAAAATAAACAACAAGTGAGAACAAAAACACCCAAACATTATGTGGAAATCCCAATAGTGTATTGGTAAGAACCACATGGAAACAAATAACAACTCTTTTATTACTAACAATAATAATTACAAGTGCCTTCACTTATGAGCTCAACTCTCATTTGCTCAATGCTCAATACTGAATGTACTCGATCTTATTTACAGAAGAATTCTCTATTATATTCAAGGAGAATCATTCGCTACGATCAAGGAGAAGTTCCCATTACATTCTAGAAGTCTTCGTTACATTTTAGAAGAATATTTGAGAGAAAAGTAAAATTAAAAATATTTACACTCTCACTGAGCCATATTTGAACTCACACTTGAATATTTCCAGTCATACTTAAATATTTGCATTCACTATAACTATTTGAATATGAGTTAAAATTTTAGAAACTTTAGTAAATATTGATTTATATAAAATTTATTAAATTTTTTATACTATTAAAATATAAATTTCATTTTTTTAAATTCTTGAAGAATACAAAAGACTCACAAATTCTAAAAATGCATATGCATATATATATATATATATATATATATATATATATATATATATATATATATATATATATATATATATATATATATATATATATATATATATATATCGATTAAGCTAGTACAAAAGGACTCTATTAATATATATAAGAGTTTTTCATGGATAACATATGAGCCTCAAAGAGGTTTACTACCAAAACCAGAATGCCAAACACCAACAAGGAAAACCAAAGCCTATAGCCTATACATAAGAGAAGAAACGACACATTTCCACATGAAGAGACTATATCTCCAACTGTCGACTTAGAATAACCTATTCTAGTGTTGCCATCATCCTTTAAGAGGTTTGGAGGGGACAAAAATATGGAAATTAACCAAATCCAAATAAACATAAATATAAGAAAAACATTCCTTTCGTAATGAAAACCTCCATTTATGACCTCATGTTGAAATTAGCGGAATTTGAAGGTCTAAAATGGGCCTCTTAACAAAATTATAAAATAAAAGTGGAAATAATAAATAAGATTAGATTACATCATCAAATTTTAGAGGGAAAAAAGAAAAATCTATTTTTTCAACTCATATTTTCAACTTATCTCCCAATGGATTTACTCAAATTTTGACCGAGAACACTTGTTGAATGTAGAATTTGATTCCTCAACCATAGAGTACCCATGT
The DNA here is from genome assembly GCA_034641835.2 of Pinus albicaulis. Taxonomy (NCBI): domain Eukaryota; kingdom Viridiplantae; phylum Streptophyta; class Pinopsida; order Pinales; family Pinaceae; genus Pinus; species Pinus albicaulis. Next base: position 289,531,941 of record CM076574.1, on the reverse strand, counting down.
TTCATACTTTTGATGGACCTTGCTATACGAAAAATTATAAATATATGAGAATCGTGATTGGAATCACGTTTTTTCATGTATTTCTCATTTTTCTTATAGTAGGGTCCATCGAAAGTATGCAACATGGGTACTACTTGGATGAGGAATGAAATGTTGAATCCAAAAAGTACTCCCACTAAAAATTTGAGTAAAACCTTTGGGAGATAAGTTGAAAAAATAGTTTTATTATTTTATTATTTTTTAATCTTTTTACTTTTTTACCCCAAAAATGGTGAATCATTCCCCGTGGTTGATATCATCATATTGAATCCTATTAGTTCTTATATATTTTATTTTATTTTTACATTTTTCTTAAGAGGCCCATTTTAGAACTAAAAATTTATCTAATCTCATCTCTAAAAAGACCATAGGTATGAACCAAATGGTCAAATTAAACCTCACCCATAGCTACCGAAAAACATATGAAGATGATAACAAAAATATAAGTGGATCCTCTAGTAAATTCGACCAACTCCTCACATTTATGGTGAGAGGATGTTGGTTTGTACCTTCCCTCCATACCGTTGTTTCAATGACACGTTGTATCATTGGACAGACAAATGGCATAAACTTGAGTGTGTTGTGTACATTTGTCCCACCCCCATCGGGAACATAATAGAGGAGTTGCCATACCATGAGAGAAAAAAAAAAATCACAAATACCTGGACAATACCAAGTTTAAATATACAACCAAAAGAAGATATTTAAACCCCTCAAATTCCATAAAAGAAACTTCATGATACAATTTTTTGAGAAAGTGGGATGTACATTGGGATTAAATTATTTTGTTCGTAGTTAACCATCTCCTCCCCAACATCCCTTTTCAATTTTATTCCATTACACTTATGTTATTTCCCCAAATGTTTAATTTGGAAATACTTGTGTTTGTCTCATAGTTCCTACACCGAGAAAATAATATGTTTTTCCTTCAAATTGTTCCTTTGACGCATTTTCCATTTAATGAATGCTACTACATATTGATCATGTTGGGCCTTATATAGTTATTCCAAATCCTATTGAGCCCACTCATTAAGAATTCCTACCAGTAGACTTTCTTCATTAGTGAGAGCCTCGAGAGGTAGTTCTTATAACTGTACTACCTCCTCAGTCCTTAAAAAATCTAAGAAAATATTATCAGTTGATGTTTTCTCTTATCTTTCACGAAAATTTTGCTTTGGATGTGGTTTCTTTATCAGACCCTATAGAGTTCTAACATAGGCACATAATTTGTGTAACAACCCTGGCTGAAAATCCATGTAATAAAAATATAAGACTAAGGTCATGGACACCTATTCCAAGTTGAATGGTGGGGAAAAAATTCTATTGGGTGTTCATTTGGTTTATTATGGCTAAAGGAAATTGGCAAAGGAAATGGAAAAGTATTTGGAAAGGCATGAGGCATTAATTAAAATTTATATATGAAAATAAAGGAAAATAGGAGAAAAAAGAGGGGAAAGGTCACAAGTTGGATGTGAGGAGGAAAATGTTGGAAAATAATGGAAAATGAAGAAAATAGAGGCCTCATTGATAAAAAGGCTTATGAGGATCAGTTGGAAATATTTTTTAAATGAACCTTTTGTGAGTTCAATTTTTGAGCTCTCATTCTATTCTCTCTCTCTCTCTCATACTCTTGGACACTTAGAGTTTCTTGGAGCACTCTTGGAGAGTGTGGCATACTTGGAGTTTTGGAGCAAGAAGGAAAAGTAAAATGAAAGAGGACATCAAGATCAATAGCTACATTGGGTTTTGGTTGCAGGTACTAAGGTGCATGCATGTTTTCCTCACTATTTTTGGCATGCATGGCATATTCATGTGGTTTCTTAGTCATGATATTTCATTGGCATGGAGGATTTCTTGGATTGATAGTGGATTTTCCTAGCCTTGAAAATTCCTGGATAACCATGGTGTTGTGGGTTCATTTCATTTCTTTTTTTTCTAGTGAGTTCTCATGTTCTTTTGGTTGTGGGTTGAGTTATTAGTTCATGGAAGCTTTAGTTGGAAAGACGCTATTGAAGCCCTGTAAAATTTTGGGTTGAGTTACTAGACCTGGAAGCCCTGTGTGACAAATTAGTTGGAAACCCTTGGTGGGTTGAGTTACTAGTCCTGGAAACCTTGATTGGAAAAATACTCTAGAAACCTGACGACAATTGTGGGTTGAGTTACTAGTCCTGGAAGCCCTGATTGGAACAATTGTTGGTTGAGGGTTTAGGTGGTTTGGCCTCTAGAAGCCCTGATTTGGTTTTGATTGATGATTTTTATGATATCCAACATTCATGCTTGGAATATGGCATGAGAGTGATTGATTGAAGAGAGATTTGGCTCAACCATGTCTATGGTCGGGTGGAACATGGAAGTGCTAGAATTGGTTGCATTTTTCTTATGGAAATAAGAGCTCTTTTCCTCTTGTATTGATGGGCAATTATGCTTGTCATTATGTGTCTTATATGGCTATTATGTGCTCATCATTTTTTTTTATATGTTGGTTATGAATGTATTTTATGATGTTGATGATGTACGCCTCTCATCATGTTTTTATTTGTAAATGAAAGAAAAATGTATCTATGCCAAATTAGATGGTAATGATGTTAATGTGATGAGGCAAAAATGCTTCTTAGCGATTATCAGAAAAGTATGACACCCCTATGCTCATATTTGTTATTTAAACTTGTAGATTACATATTTGTGACATGTTTGACGAAATTCATGTCATGACTAGTAGGGGTCCAATCAAGTCCTTGTTCAAGTGTTTTCTTTTGAATTGTTATTCCTCTATTATATATTATTTATGAAAGAGTCATGATGTTTTGGGCCGTGACCTAGGCTTTGGGCCTAAAAAAGTGGCTTCAAGCCTAGGGAAACTAACAAAGGTCTCACGAAAAAAATTCCTGGATGCATTCATGCCCATGTTGTGGGAGCATCCAGACCCTATCAGATGCACCGTTTTCCATATCAAGGGAGCATCTAAGGGTTTAAGAACCTAGTGGGACCCAAGTGACGGTTATTTGAGTGGTTGGGATCGCTCTTGGGAGGTTTTTCATTGATGCGGAAGATATTTGCGATGTATCTATGTCAATTCCACTTCTTTAAGGTCACCTAGGGGTTTGAATCAGATAATAGTAGCCTCTCATCACATGTTTACCCTGATTGGCCAATTACTTGGGTAGATGTGGGAGGAGGGTATAACAATTTGGTGCCTTTGTTGCATGATCTTCATCCATATTTTCTAAGACCTCAAAAAAGTTCTTGTCTATGATTATTGATTGTGTCACTTGATTTCGAGTTTAAGGGTTTCTCTTTCTCATAGGTACCTTCACAAAACCCTCAGATCCACATCGACCCATATTTCTCTCACTCCTTCTTCCTAGTTGGGTAGTCATGAAATAAATGATCATTTTCATGAGAAAGTATACAATGAAAAGGCACATTTTCATAATTGAACGACTGAGGTTGAAATGGCACCAAGAAATGGCACCCAATGTGGGCTTCTGATTTAATTTCCCATTCATTAAATTGGAAGAGAAATTGTAATTACATCTCATGACAACTTGTATTAGTTAACTAAGTTAGAAATACTGAGTTAGATTAGGAAATTCGAGTTGGAGGTCATAGAGGAGGCATGTAGAGGATTTTCCTATTTTTAGGGGTCCAATTATAGTTATTTGTGAGTTGTAATTAGTTAACTCAATTAACTGACTTAAAATTAGTTTAACTAGATCTATCTGGGAGATAAGCTAGCGAGAGGTCTAGTGAATTAAATATGATTTAATTCACAAGTAGTGATCAATCAATTAATTTATAATTTTCTATAAATAGTTGTTGTATGTAGGTTCTAAGGAAGCCCCATTTGAGAGTGAGGTTAAGGGAAGATAACTATGAATTGTATAATTATAAAATTATGCAGGTCATGCATGAGGTCACCAACAAGCCTTAGATGAATTCTGCAATCAATTCCAAGGAATTTCCTAATCAATAGGGTGATAATTCCTCAAGGAATGCGTAAGAAAGTTTGGGTAGTCAAGGGTTGAGAATTGGTTAAGTATTGGACTGATTTTTCCAAGATGAGAGTGAGATAGTTAGAAAAGTGTAGAGGTTTCTTAGTGTGAGGAATAGCACTATATTGTTTCATGGTATTGAATTTATGAAATATACATATAGCATGGTTTTGAGTAATTTATTTCCCCAGATACATCTTGTGTTGCGTGATCGATTGATTTGTTTCTCTTGCTTATTTGTGATTATGCGATTGAATTTGGTTTCTGCAAATTTGTAGAAGTGATTCAGTATTTTTTTTAGTACATTACAATATTATATTGAATCCATTGGAATAATTCTACATTGTATCAGAGCAGAAATCACTATAGAATAGAAGAATCATATTTTTTTTGAATAGGTATATTGAATTCACATATTTGTTCTTCAGGACCCAAAAATAGATCAAGATGTATTTCAATGGCTTGAGAATCAAATATACACTCGAGGCAAATTCAAATTACATAGCATGGAAGTATAGGATGGATGCAATTGTAGACGAAAACAGACTAAAGGAATTCATTGATAGTGATATTCCTCAGCCCATGGCAACTAATGCTAAACAACTTGATGCATGGAAGAATAACATAGCAAAGGTGAGAAGGATCTCATTATAAGGATTTATAGATCATATTTTCTCAAATATAGATGGGAAGGTGAATCCATATTTGATGTGGAAGGAATTGACAGATCTGTTTTACAGTAGCGGGGACCACAAGAAACTGGCGCTAAAATAAAAGCTCAAAATTATCAAGATGGAGAAAGGAAGAACGATCCAAAAATACTACGAAGTTCACTTAGTGTCGATATGAGCTTGGAAGCGTTGGAGTGACATTTTTTTAGGATGATTTGGTAAGTCTAGCACTTCTATTCCTTCCCAAGAGCTGGCACAACTACTATGACTCTTTGAATGGGAGGGAGAAACTACCAAAGTGGGAGCGACTGTGGTATGATTTGGTACAAGAAGAGTTTCAGCAGAGCACCAGAGATGGATCCTCATCAAATACTGACGATGAGGAGAATTGTGACTTGGTTGGAAAGGTGAATAAAGGAAAAGGGAAGGCGTCCCATTCAAAATTGGATTTTGGAAAGGCAGAAAAGAAGCTAGACTTTTCAAAGGTGAATTTTTTTCATTTTCATGATCATGGACACTATGACACAAATTATCCAAACAATAATACCAAGAAGCAGGTGAATGGGATGGAGAAACTACCAAAGTGGGAGCGACTGTGGTATGATTTGGTATAATAAGAGTTTCGGCAGAGCACCAAAGATGGATCCTCATCAAATACTAATGATGAGGAGAACTGTGACCTAGCTGGAAAGGTGAAGAAAGGAAAGGGGAAGGAGTCCCATTCCAAATCGGATTTTGGAAAGGTAGGAAAGAAGCTAGACTTGTCAAATGTGAAATTTTTTCATTGCCATGATCATGGACACTATTCCACAAATTTTCCAAAAAATAATACCAAGAAGAAGGCCTCAGGAGGAGCAGCAGGTGAAGCATTGGATTCATAGTTCGAGTTGGAATTCACTCTCATCTCATGCGTGGTGTCATGGGTGATGGGTTATGTGTGGTACTTGGATAGTAAAGCTTCATTCAATATGATTGAAAAAAAGAATTCTTATGTAGCTTGGATTTGAAGGATATCTAGATGAACATAGAGATGTTTGATGATGGGAGGTATAGTGCTACTGGTGTCGATACAATTATCTTTCAGAGAGATTGAGGTAAACCCCTCATATTAAAATATGTCATGTATGTTCTTGGTTTAAAGAAGAATTTGGTTTCTGTTGCTATGTTGGAAGATCATGGCTATGATGTGATCTTCAGTGAAGCAAAGGTGTTCCTTCGTCACAAAGCGACAGGAAATATGAAAAAGTTTTGGGTTCGAGTAAAGAATCTCTACAAACTAGATGTATAAAATGGTGCTGCATTGATCATACACACATAGAAGGTGGAGAGCCCAAACATCAGTGATTTATGGCACATGAGATTTGGCCATATAAACCATGGCACTTTTAAGATCATGCAACATATTTCTATATTACTTCCAAAGGGTGCACTTGCACAGAGAGATACATGCAAATGGTGTACATTGGGGAAATATACCAAGGCCACCTTTCACGATAAGGAAAGTTGAGAAAAGATGATCCTAGAGAGAATTCACTTAGATGTGTGTGGAACATTATCGAAAACTTCCACAACAAATCACATGTATTATGTGATTTTTATTGATGATTCTTCAAGAAAGTGTTGGATTTTCTTCATGCAAAAGATGTTCTCCAAGTTTTGTGAGTTCAACGCACTTGTCAACAAAGACACAGGGAAGAAGGTGAAGGCTCCGAGGAACGATAATAGTGGAGAATACATCTATAACAAATTCAAGAAGGAATTTTATTAGAATTTATAGAACCTCATAACCCACAACAAAACGGGGTTGTAGAAAGAAACAACATAACAATTATGGGAGCAACACGGGCTATGTTGCATGATTAGGGCCTATTGTTGCATCTATGGGCGGAAGCATGCAATAAAAAAGTATTTGTGCAGAACCATAGGCCTCACTGGATACTTGGAATGAGTACACGAGAGGAGGCATTTCAAGGGAAGAGATCAGATGTGTCATATTTTAAAATTTTTGGTTCATCTGTTTATTTCCATGTAACCAAAGATGTGAGGAAGAAGCTAGAGCCAGCAACAGATTTGGGGATATTTTGGGGTACACTGATACAACCCACAACTATCGGTTTTATTTTCCAATAGACATAATGACAGTGGTCAGGAGAGATGTGAAATTCGATGAAGAGAAATCCATGTGGTTTTCCCTCGAGAGGGACCTTGAGTTGCATGGAATTGAGGAGCTCTTAGCTCCAAAGGATGAACCTCAGGATGTGGAGAAACCACAAGTAGAGGAAAAAAGAGTGGTAGAAACTACTCATGCAGAGCCATCTACTATATATAGAAGGAATTACACGAGAGATACTAAAATATTATTTCTAGATGCGAGAGATAATGTCGGTGCATCCACATCACAATGTAGGTAGAGAAGCTCCTGAGAGAAGTACACTAGATACATGGCTCTTATGAGTGAAAGTATTGAGATAAAACCATCCTTTTTCAAGGAATTAGTGCAGTATCTAGTGTGGGTTGATGCCGTGGTGGAGGAGTATGACTCCATTATTAGAAATAGTCTATAGAAAGTTTTCCCAAGACCAGTGAGGAATTTCGTTGTAGGATCCAGGTTGGTATACAAGGTGAAGCAAGGAGAATATGGGAGTGTGGAGAAACACAAGGCTAGATTTGTGGCCAGAGGGTTCTCTCAGATAGAGGGGATTGACTATGATGACACTTTTTAACCAGTCACAAGGTACTCATCTATTAGATCCATCCTTGCAGTCTTAGCACAGATGGGATGGAGGATACGTCAGATGGATGTAAATACAACCTTTATCAATGGAGTTATTGGGGAAGAGGTATAAATTTAGAAACCAGAAGGTTTTGAGACCTTAGATAGGGAGTCACATGTGTGCATAATCAAGAGATAACTGTATGGGCTGAAGCAAGAACCTATTTCTTGGTACAACATAATGCACAGTTATTTCATTGGGATGGGCTTCACCAAGAGTGAAGCAGATGTGAATATATATCATATTGTGGTTAATCATAATATTTTTATTATTGTACTTTATTTTGATGATCTAATACTGAAAAGTGATGATAATCTCATAAAGTAATTCAAAGAGGACCTTGTGAGAGAATTTGAGATGAAGGACATGGGGCTCTAGCACTATTTCTTGGGATTGGAAATATGTAAAAAATATGGGGAGCTATTTGTATCTAAGGGAAAGTATGCCAAAAATATTATAAGTAATTTCCACATGGAGGGAAAAAAACTCATGGAGACTCCTCTAGCAAGAAACTAGAGGAAGGAGGATGCTACTTTAGGCGAATTAGTGGATGCTATTGTTTACAAGAAGCTTTTGGGTTCACTCATGTATTTGGTGGAAACACGACTAGACATATGCTATACGGTTAACCAACTTAGTCAAGTTATGGTTAAGCCTACCAAGCTCTTTTGGAAGGAAGGCAAGAATGTGTTGAGATATTTGAGAGGAACTACAAAGTATGGGCTATGGTACATATGGATAGAGGGAGTGAATCTTCAAGGCTTCACCGATGTATATTGGGTTGGGATTCCATTCGACAAGAAGAGGACATTAGGGGGAATATTTTGCATAGGATCAACAATAGTTTCATGGCACAGTAGGAAACAAAGATCAGTTGCACTCAGTTGAACAAAGGTAGGGTGCATGGCGTCCAGTCAGGAAGCATGTGAGATGATATGGATGAGGATGATACTTAGTGGTTTGTTTGGTCATCATATGGATCCGACGGTGATACATTGTGATAACTAGAGTTGTATCAAAATCTTGATTAAACCATTTTTTTATGATAGGTCAAAGCATGTTGATATCTGGTATAATGATATCATATATTGTGTGCAGAAGCGGATTATGTCATTAGAGTACATTCTCGCGAAGGATCAGGATGCATACATCTTGATGAAGGCACTGGAAAGAAGAAAATTCAAATTCCATAGAGACAAGGTCGGGGTAGTAGATAATCCATTTCATGTTGATAGGGAGAGTTGAAATGGCACCTATGGGGGCTTATGATTTAATTTTCCCTTAACTAAATTGGAATATAAATTGTAATTTCATCTCATGAAAACTTGTATTATTTAACTAAGTCAGCAAGGCTGAGTTAGCTTAGGAAATTTGAGTTGGAGGTCAAAGAGGAGGCATGTAGAGGAATTTCCTATTTTTAGGGGGTCCAATTATATTTATTTGTGAGTTTTAACTAGTTAACTCAATTAATTGAGTTAAAGTTAGTTTAACTAGTTCTAACTGAGAGATGAGCTAGTGAGAGGTCCAGTGAATTAAATCTGATTTAATTCACACGTAGTGACAATTATTTAACTAATAATTCTCTATAAATAACTATTTCATGTCAGTTCTAAGGAAGGTTGATTTGAGAGTGAGGTTAAAGGCTATCAATTGTATAATTAGAAAATTGTACAGGTCATGCATGAGGTCACGAGCAAGCCTTAGATTAATTGCGGAATCAATTCCAATGAATTTCCTAATTAATAGGGCCACAATTCCTCCATGAATGAGTAAGCAAGGCTGGGCAGAGAATGGATGAGAATTGGTTAATTATTGGACCTATTTTTCCTAGATAAGAGTGCGATAGTCAGTAGAGTGCAAAGGTTTCTCAGTGTGAGAATAACATTGTATTGTTTCATGGTCTTGACTTTATTCAATATATATAGATAGTGGGGTTTTGAGCATTTTCTCTCCCTAGATACATATTGTGTTGTGAGATCGATTGATTTATTTCTCTTGCTTGATTGAGATTATGCGATTGAATTTGGTTTCCACAAATTTGTCGAAGTGATTTAGCATTTATTTTTAGTACATTACAAGATCATATTGAATCCATTGGTATAATTTCTACAGCTGAGACCAAATTTCACTCTCATAGTCCAAATCTATGGATTTTGGTAGTGGGTGGGAGATATCCATGTAAATACAGAGGTTGGAATAAGACATATTCTATCTGTAGTGGGTAAATTCAAAAATTTTAACAAAAAAACCTAAAATAATACCAATAAGTTCCATAATTTCAGGAATCCAAAAATACACAGGTAAAGAACACAGTGCCACGCATATTGGAGATGAAAAAAATTCTTCTTTATCTCGGTTGAAAAATTCTTCCCAGTGATGAATGTATAGACTCGCATTGTTATAAAAATAAGGACCACATTAGAAAACCCTATCCTTGTCCTCTAATTTTGAGAAAATTACAATGAAAAATCCTTCTTCTCCCAATCTTAAATCAATTTCTCCTTTCGGCTTCTAGTTTTGTGAGATCCACATTTCCAATTCCTTTTATATTTTCCAACCTACAATAAATTTGTAGATAAACACATCATCCTTCATCCTCTTTTGATGAACTTCCAAACATTTTGGAGGAATTTGGGGTTTTGAAGGGCTTTAGGGATATATTTTCCCTTCAAAGTGGCTTTCCTTTTCACTCCTAAAGCTGGTAGGTTAGAAGGAGAAACAATACCACCTGACTCATCTCCTTGATGCATTCTTGAATAAATGTTTCCTCCCACTACATTACGGAAAGAGCATTCATTTTGTGACTAAAAATTAGTAAGGATCAAAATGCCTTATAAAAACCATAAAAGAAAGAAAACCAATGAAAACTCAATACTCCAAGTACTAATAATTTAATTATTAAAATAATTCTTAATAATAAAATAATTGTTAGAATTTACCGCAGAAATAAAAAAACAATTTATTGAGAGAAATAAGCATAAAATTAGCCAGCAATAAATCATAAACATAAACATAGATGTTTATCTAGGAAAACCCCAAATCGGGGGCAAAACCCAACCAATGAAATTTCATTAATTCATTGGCCAAAACCCTGGCCAATCTGGCCAAGTCAGTCTTCAATGCTCACCTCCAGGCCTACCTTACAATGAATTCTTCCCAGCCTTTTATAGGCTCCATTACATGCAATACCATGGGCTGAAAACCATGGGTACAAAATACCATGTGCCCCAAAACCACTACAATTTACCCTAGTCAACATTGACTCTATCCCGAGTCAAGTTTACCTAAAAATTCCCCCCTTAAACTTGACTTGGGGATTATTGACTAAATCTAGCCAAAACTGCTAAGTGAGACAACCCCACTCACTCTAGCTCTTCCCCCCTCAAATTTTTTACCCAGGGTAATTGTTAACTTGACATCCCCCCTATCACCTAGGTCTAACCCAGACTTTACCAGTGATTACCTAGGGGTACGCATGCCATACCAGGTCCTACAGCAGTATGCCCATTTACATGAAAAAATTAACTCCATTATAATAATAATTTTTTTTGTTTCATTATTGCTGTGTTTGTACATATGACATCAATGTCCATATAAAAAAAACTCATCTACAGAATTACATGGGTCACCAGCTGTTGTATCCGCTAGTCCTCTAGGAATTCTCTTGAGATACATGGTTCATCAATTAATTCTCTGCTTGATTGAAAAATGCTTTGATGCTGCTACTCTACTCTACGTGCTTTCCAAAACCCTTGATTGCAAACTGCTCTTATATGTCTCAAAAATTGCAGTCAATCATGGATGTCTTTCACAAGACCATATCATTAAGGAAACAAATCACTATCAATGGATGTAGACCCATGTGCGACAACAACTACATACACCACCTTTTCACTTCATAAGAGTATGGATCACCTACAATGCACCTCATGCATTACCTTAGCCAACAACAAAATTATTTGTTAGAGATAGACAAGTCTTATTGCGTCCCATCGTGAAATAGATCATCGAACCTTTGGGCATATGAAAAATTTTGGCTCCAACTTCAACCAGCTCTGTCATTGCCTATATGACACATTTTTCTTGTCTGACCCTGATCTGTAGTTTTTTATTCTTAGGCATATCAGAATCTATATGTCTTGCCTCGTGTCTGACACCCACTGCAGCTGGGATCCCCTCGCTGGATTCGAGGTAATTCTCTTGGTTCTTTATTGTGGCAAATTGAAGGCGAGGGGCAATAGGGATTTTATTCTCCACATTCCCATAGCCCTCTCTACCACACACCTACAGTCCTATTTCACACGACCTCTCTCATTTTTTTCCATGCTCTTGATGTTCTCTACCTTGCAAAAAACCATAGCTCGTTAGCAATATTCCCGGCCAAAACCAATCACAGATCTGTATCTCTTTCCCCTTTGCCACAATCATCATTCTCCTTACGACTTTGACCTCTGCCTTTGAATCTTATCCAACCTTCAGACTTCATATCTCAGATTCAAGCACCCAATTCAATATTTTTGGGAAAATCCAGGAATTTTCCCATAGGCTCCATGTACAGCGCCATGCCAATTCTTCTCTCATGACACTCTTGAGTGCTTTTTCAACACATCGATCCACA